>VXAC01006352.1:1122516-1202398 GCA_013399225.1 Rhipidura dahli
CCCGTTGACACAAACCTGTACCCAGCACTGGCATTCGGGACTTAGACTGGCATAGTATGGGGAGTGTTAGGTCATATTTTTTAGTTTCCCTCAAGAAATTCTCTGGTTTTTAAGTCTAGTGTTTGCTGGTAATTTTTGTAGTGACTCTCATGCATGGTATAATACACAAATATTTACAAAACTCCTTTGTTTTAATGCTGGTTGAAATTTACCCAAGTAAAATCAGTTGAAGGCAATTTTTTGAATGTGACATAAATTTATTGTTGATCAAATTACCTACTTTTAGGGGTTCTTTTGTCATACTTGTGAGCTAGAATTTGATTTTGCTACAGTTAATGGAAAACTTGTCTCTCCCACAAGTATTCAGACAGCTAAACTGTGAGGACAATTTTCAGCTGACTTACGTTGTTCATCCACAGTGGTTTCTCTACACTTTCCTGGTTCAAATTGATGAGATATGAAATATTTGTAGGAGATGCTGGAAAGGGACTGTAATTAGGTTTTTTTTAATGGAGAAGCAGTTACTGGAAAACTAACACTATGATTTTTTTTATTTTTTCTTGTTCCAAATGTGGATGCAGAACTTGAAACAACGATGATTTTTCTCAGCATTTCAAATGAAACAGCACTGCCACTGTTTTTCTGAGTGGACATATTCTCTGTCTGGAGGCCCAAACTTCCTGTGCCTCACTCTCTTCTAGTCTAGTTTTTTTTTTTATATCATTTACCAGGAGTGACTATGTTTGCATATTCTGCCCTTGGAAATGCATGCATGCACATGAATTATCCAGTTTTTCTTTGGCCAGTGGCTGCTCCCTCAGGGTGAGATGTAAAGGTGGAAAAATTCTGCTATTTTCTGTGTTTATGATGTTTGGCTTGTGAAGCATCTTTTTAGTTTCAATACTTCTCCAAGTACTCAGTTTAGGTACTCGCTGCTAAGTTAGCTAATTAACCTACAGAGTACCTGTTCCAGCTGAAGGATTGCTTACCCCAAGGCAACTTTGTAAATGGTCAATAATTTCTGTAATGTGTTGCTGAGGCGATCAGTCCGTAATTGACTTAGAGATTTAAAGTGAGTCTCTTGCTGACATTGTGTTTATTGTTTGGAGTGCCAGATTAATTACAGCATGTATTGTAGTTGCTGTATTATGACCTCCATCTGCTTTTTATTAACTTTCTCTGTAAATGAGAAACTGTCAGTGCATACTGTTTCTTACATTCTGAAGAAAACTTCCCCCGAAACCCACAATTGTGTACTTTAAAAATTAAAGAGCCCTTGCGTTTAGATCACAAGTTTGTTTATTTCTTTTGTTTCTGGAGCAGCTGACTCAAGCACAGATGACTCCTCCCTGTTTTGCAATAAATAAATGGACAGAAAGACCATCCCAGGCCGCTTGAAGCCCGGCCACAGGAGCCGGTGTTGGTTCTCTGTGATGCGAGCGGTCAGACACGCACAGCTCCGCAGCCTCCCCCGTGCCAGCAGCTGGCAGCAAATCCCTCCCTTGCTGCGGTCACTTCTCCGAGCCCCAGAGCGCTGCCGCTTCAGCGAGCAGCCCGGGCCATTGCCCGGGGTAAGTGGCAGGCGAGGAGGTTTTAAACAAACTCACATTTGCTTGAGTCTTTTATCATGTTTGTGCTCGGCTTGCCAGTGTTTTGTGCTGCAGCCGAGAGCTGAGAGCCGTGGCTTTGTACTGCCTCCGAGAATGATAAAATGTGTTTTTGGTCACTCTGGTGAATGGATTAAGGGAATTCTAGGTAGCCAAAGAGCCAGCAGGTGGGCATTGTGCTTTAAGTACACTCACACAAAGGTGATTTGCACTTTGTTCGTTCCTGTAAGAGTAGGAAGATCTTGAGCTTTTCTGTTTTTGATCAGGGCTTGCTGTCTTTTCTGTGAAGAACAGCGATTTGCTTACGCTCGGCCAGACAAGGGAGGGGCAAAATACAAACACAGTTGTAATGTGAAGGGAATTATCAAGGGGCTTAACATCCAGTGAGTGTGCTTGGCAGTAACTGTAGTAAAACTGAAATTCCAAACCCTGGAATGTAGTAATATAAACTTATTGCTGTAATTAAATTACTTGAGAGTACAAATTTGTCACGATCTTTCAGTGAAAATTTGAATTAGTTGATATATTGGTTTGGGGTTTTTGGGAGCTTCTAGCAAGCAGACACCTTGCAATGTGCTCTGCACTGCATTTGCATGTCAACTGGTGATGGACAGAGTGTTCCACTCTGATGCCCATCTTTCTATTTCAACTCAATTTTTGGGACACAGAATGCAATTTATCAGAGTGATTGCTGAAATTCCCATCACAGAGATGCTCAATAGGTGATTAATTTCCCAGAGGTGAGTTTTGCTATTAGTCTAAAACTGGGGAGAGACAGATGGACAGATGTGATGCAGAGAAAATTCATCTGAAAACAGCTCAGGAATGATTTCTTGACTTGAAAGGCAACAACACTGGACATCTTTCAGGTGTTTGGTGTTTTCATTTCTCAGTGTTTCACAAATTACCCTTGCAGAGGAACAGTGTGGGCAGTGTTTGCTCGCTCTGAGCCCCTCCCTGAGAAGAAAAGCAGAAGTTTTTAAGTAGGTTACTGTTCTTCAGGAGATGAAGGTTCTCTTCCCAAATCAGCTACAAACTGCCTGTTATACTGGTGAGAATAATTCAATATCTGTGAATAAGAAAAACCCTTTAATGTAAGATTTAATGTAACAGCTGTTACAGTGTCATCTACATATTGCCACACTAAAAGCTAAGAAATGGTAGATTATTGCATGATAAAAATGTGTGATTCAGTATTCACATAACAAACTGTTAGTGTACAAGCATCTGGAAGGCTTTAGTATTCAGAACCAATTGCCACCAGATGGATCATGCTTTTGTTGATTAGGTGCATCCCAGGTGGGTTTAGAAGGAAGATGGAAACACTCCTTCCCTTATCTCTCTATTTGCCTTTTTCTTCCTGGTGACTACAGCCTGCTCAGTAGTGGTGCATGGAAAAAGCCAATACATTGCCATGCTGGCTGGAAAAAAATATGTATCTTGTGCTTTTAAAAAGTAATAAAAGAAATAGTCTTGTTCAATCAATAGCAGAAACTTCCTGATAACATACCAATTTTTGAGTCAAATTTCGTACTCCTAATATTGTCATAGCTTTAAAATATGTATTGATATATCAAATTTCAAGCTCAAGAGGTAGAGATGGGTGTGTCAATGATCTAAACTGTGTGTCTCAGAAAATAACTTCTTACAGCTTCAAAACAGTTCAGGAAGCTTTTCTTATTCAGTATCTATCTGTTGTAAGCAGTGGAATTAGTGTCTGGTACATGGGTAGAAAAACAAGGCAGCAGAAGTGGTCTGCTTGTACCGGAGTTCTTTTTTATAAGAGCCTACTAAGCCCTTGAATCACTATTTCTGTAGACTCTTAGAGTGGAGTTTTCATCATTTTTGCCAGCTGGGTTGTCATCATTTTCATCTAATTCATGTACCTGTTGCTACTTGAGTAGCTCTCAAGAAGACAGTTCAGATGTTTATTGGACTTGTCATTTTTCTCTTTGTTTAGAAAAAAACAAAGCAAACAAAAAAGCTACCTGTTCACTGTCTTCATCAGGAATACAGTTGAAATAGCCTCTAAAAATACAATAATCTGGGGAAAGGAAAATTTTCCTTGGGGAAAATTCAATTCACAGAGTGTGATACTAAAGCAGAGAAGGTAAAGTGTTTGTAACGGGGATCAAAAATATTCTGTGAGCTCTCTGTGGCTTTAGTCACCAGATGTCTGATGTCCTGTTGGGAGGCAGCTGTTTCTATCCTGCTTACATTTCATTCCGTCCTGATTCCCAAGAGGACAGCTCTGTTTGCCCTGCTCACTCAGGCCTGCACAGTGCATTGCTCTTTGCTGAGGACTGACTGCATGCTCCTGGTGCAGGCACAGAATCCATCCCTTCTCGTGGCTGGACCAGACCAGCTCCCACGGTGGAGCACAGTCCTTCAGAGCAATCAGACATTGAAAGATGCAGCAGCAGCCAGGGGTTGGACGTGGGAGCCCTGCAAGGAAGGCTGAGCCTGAGGCGTGAATTTTAAGCTCACGAGTCAGATGATGTTTTTTATTTAGGAAAACACAGTCACAAGGACTTTTTTGAGAATGTGTGTGTGAGAAACTAAAATTATCTCATGGCTTATGCATCCGAATTGCAACCCTGAACATGAGTCTGTGTGATGATACAGTGGTGTTATTTCTGATAGGAATATTGTGGTTGTTTTCTAGGGCCTCTGTTAAGCTGATCTTACAATGCTATAGCTTTTTTCTTCTCTTTCTCATTTTCTTTCCCAGGCACTGTGATTCTGTGTTTGTGCTTTGAGATACAATGGCAACAGACACTTAAGTAATGAACTGTGAATTTGTTGGGTCCATGCTGAAAAAAAATAAGCTGTAAGAGGCTTTGTGTCCTGCGGAGAGATTGCCTTGCTTTGGGTGGCTGCTTGGGTTAAAGGCTGAGGAGCAACTGCCCAAGAGGAAGCAGAAGGGCTGCATGGCCTGTGCCTTTTGGTGTCTGAGTGCATTTGCAAAATGTCCCTAAAGGCTCGTTTTAGGAGAAGTAAAATAAGGATTTTAAGCTAATCACAGTGGTAAGAAACTGAAATTGTGTAACTGAAATGGAGTGTCTGGGTGATTACAATTAATTCATTCTCATTTCTTCTTTTCAGGTTTTCTTCTCCACCTTGGCCTTCCCCTTCTCCCTTGAAATCCCATCACTTTTCTGTTTAAATTGCCCTATGATCTGTTACCTCTTCCTTGTCTTCCCTCTTTGCTAATGCTTTAAGAGAAGTCTTTTCAACTTCATTTCCTCTGTCACTGGTCCGAAATCCAGTCATCAATAGTTTATTTCTCCAAACGTAATGTTGTACAGGTAATCTGATTTTTAAAGCTTATATGATGTTTCTGGCTAATTTTCACTTAATTCTGGGCATTATGAACATGAATTTTCAGTGTTCTGCTGGGTTGTTTTAAAGCTGCTAAGAGACCCAAATGTGGGATTCAGCTATGATTGATGTACGAGTGCATCTCATTTCTTCTGATTTGTGAGGCTACATCAAACAGATATTTCACCCTAAGAGCCATTTTAAGTAACCTGTTGCAGATATTGAAGTTTTCTTTTGAGCTACACTGAAATCTTTGAGAAACAAGATTCTTTTCTCTGCCCTGCCAGATGCTTCACTGGTCTTCTTCAGTTTCTGTGTGTGTCAAGTCAGTCTGTGCTTTGTGAGTGTCTGTGTATGTCTGCCTGTGTATGTAAGTGTATTATTATAAATGGTGGAGAGGAGTGAGGAGGGGATTGCTGGCTTTTCCCATCACACAGTTGTTGCAGGGCAGGGTTGAAAAGCAGTGCTCTGGTAATTAATGCTCCTCAGGTGACTGCATGGCAGCAACCAGAATGTGAAGGGTTATGTGTGAACTGCCTTCCCTGGAGCTGTGCAGGAGCAGTGCAGCAAGTATTTACTTTTTCTCAGCTTCCTTCTTGTGTTCTGAGTTGAGCAGAAGTTCTTGTAAAGATGGTTTGGAGTTAGATTGCCAGTAAGGGGGAAAGTTAAGAGTGAAAAAATGCTGAGAAGACAAAGAGTCTTTCAGATGTGTGCACACATATAGGCAGTGGCTTTAGCTCTTCCCAGGGACATTTCATAATCAGTTGTTTGTCCACAACAAACAGATGCCCCAGAATGCCCAAAGCCTCAGGATATGTCTCCTCTGAAGACACTATTAATTGCTTGCAGCCCACATTGAGTTCTATGATGCTCTGGGTAGGCTTTTGATCATGCCCAAGTTAGCTGGGTGAAATCTTGTTCAGAGACAATAATACTGCAGTCTAATTTCTACTAAAAAACAAGAAAAAAGACAAGCCCCAAACAGAAAAAAACACATGTTGTTGTTGAGTGATATCTCTGAGCATACTCAGGAGTCTGCAGTAGGAAATGGCTCATTGCTTTCTGCCTTAATGCATGAGTAGTTTTTTCCTTCTGTGGTTTAGACATCGGGAAGAGAAGTGAGTGCCCTGAGTAGTGCTGGAGAGAGGGTGAGGACTCTTTGAAGCTGGTAAGGCAACAGCACCAAGTGCCCAAGTGATGAATGTGCTTGGTTATTCAGTCGAGCTCCTTTGCATGTGCCCTTACTCGTGAGTGTTTGCTGCCTGCTTTTAGCCTTCATGTTGCTTTTCCATGGCAATAGTTTGAGCCTATTTCAAGTCTGTCTTGGCTGCTACCAATCATCTACTTTGGTGAATTAGTATCCACTCCTGAAACTGTACACACAGTATTTCCTAATTTAAGAAGATTAAATAAATTGTTTCAATTTAATTATCATTTTTTCCATATTAATAGGAAGCCTTATTTGACCTTTTTTCTCGATTCACTTGTTTTATAGGTCTCTGTTTTTTCATCTTGTTGTAGGGTGAACAATGTACTTGCCCTTTCAGATGAGAACATACCAACTTCTGTGTGTTAATTTGTTTTTTTTTTTTCTTTTTATTTTAACTTCTCACATTGCTTAGTATGTTTTTGCTGGTACTTTTGGGTCAGACACTTTCATAACTTATCCCTTAAAAATGCTGGGTCTCTGTTGTCTTTTTGTTTGAATGGCTCAAGTTCAGTAACTCTTGGGCTATTCAGATCTTAATCAGCCACTCATTAAGAATGACTGTCATCTGCCCTGGTGTTGCCCAGTTGTCTGGCTATTTTTAGAGTAGTGGTATTTGTGTTGCTTAAGTCAAGGCTGTTCATCCTGTAAACAAGCTGAATGCATAGCTGTGGTCTGAAGAGCTGCCCCAGATATTAAATGTACATTGGACTGCAGGAGAGGCCTGCACAGTGAAATGGCTTAATTATTTGAAATATTTCTTGCCTGGCAAAAATTGGTGTAGATGCATTTGCCCTGGCACAAACATCTTTTTGCTTGGAGGAATTTTATTTTGTTTGCTGAAGTGTCACACACAATAGCAGCAATAAAGCTGGAGGCTTCCTGGTATAGCTGTGGACAAAGACTGAGGAGGTGAAACTCTGCCAAAGTGTGGAGTGAGGAATTTGAGGATAGGAGCAATAAAAGTCCACTTGAAGGCAGGAGTCTGGCAAAATGAAGGCTGTTGAGAAAAATTTCCAGCAGTGTCTGTTGTGTAACTTCAGCTTTCTATTCCATGTAAATATTCCTCCATTCTTGGGAAGGGTGGGGAAAGGCCTGTTAAAATTAATTTTTTCTTTTTCGTTCCTAAAGAAAAAAATAGTGTCCTTCAAAATTGATGGAAAAAGTGGTTTACTATACATTGGCATTTTTAATAGTTTGCAAGACACTAATCATGTAATTTCTTATGAGTTCAAACCTTTTCCAGGGTCTGATATTGTACTTTAAATAAAGTGTTAAAGGCTTATATGCTTCTAGCACCCAGACCTCTTCTGAAGCCTTTGTTCTGTGTTTGCAAACAGTTTGCAGAGTTGAGTGTCTCATGCCTTTATTTATGGCAGGCACCTGTTCTTTGCTCTCTCTCTAGTTTTATATGAAGTATACTTCCAGTTGTATTCAGGAGCTTAAAAAAAAGGTGGTGGTTTTTTTTTTTCTCCAGTAAAAACAGGTATCAAACTTAGTTGTTCCTTAGGGATGAGGAATGACATAGCATCACCTGGTCAAAAGTGGCATTGTAGCAGCCCCAGCACGAGCCAGTTCTGTGGGAGTTGGTCAGCCTTGTTCCATGGGTGGTTTCCTTCCAGGCAGTACTTCCACAGGTGCTGTGGCCACGTCGATCCATGTGGATAATGCCCGGAGTGCTAGTTTGTGCTTTTCTGCACTGTCACTGCTGGATGTGCATCACACTCCTTACAGTTCTGTGCCCTCTTCACACTTCTGAGGGTGCCACGGGTATTTCTGGGGCTTTGACAGTGCACTGCTGCCATAGCACCTGTAAGTATTTCAAATGTTAAATGTAGAGCTTTATCCAGCAAGGAATCTTGTCTTAGTCCTAAGACAAGGTAGGATTTTTTTTCTAAATTAAATGTATCTGTTAATCCGTGGAATCAGCTGCAAAGCAAACAAGCTGTTTGTTTCCACAACTGTATTAAGAAATTTAGTTTCTGTAATACACAGAAAATCGGGTTATTATGATCTAATTGTGTCTCTAAATTTTTAATTGATCGTTAACATGATCTGTTTGTTGATTGTTGTTTGTGTACCTCTGAGTTTGCCAGCAGATTATACAGAGCTCCAATGTGCTTTGAACTCATACAAGTCCAGTCCAAATACTTCCAAATCTTATAGTTACTAGTAGCTCTTTTCAGGCAAAGTTTGATGAGGATGTTGTATTTAAATAGTGTTTCACTGAAGGGAAGAGTGAACAACTCTCAAAGGAAGATTTCTTTAACTTAAACTGACCTGCTTCATTTCCATTTCCAACCACTGTGTCCTTGGGAAGAAGTCAAGTAAGGAGAGGGTACTCAAGATCAATTTTGAAAGATTTGGTAGCATATTTTAGAATTATCACTGGAATTATCCACATCAGTGGATTCTTTCTTGCTTTGTGGATTCTTCTTTGGTTTTGGTTTTCAAGTGAGTGACTGAGCTTTTTTCATCTAAAAAGAATTAACAATGAGTGTAGAAATACAGGATGTTTGGCTGAAGCTGTCAGTATCAACAGAAAAGAGGTGTCCATCTGAGATGAGAAATGGAAAGAGTAGGTATTCTGAAATGTATTTTCACCCATGGGTAAGCAAGTAGTATTATGGGATGATACTAATCTCCTTTGGTGCTAATAGGATGCCAAGCTTGATTTCAGGTCATTTTCCTACGTATAATCAAATGTGTGTTTAAATATGATGTTTGCAGATACGAGAAAAGCAGCTTCACAGTGGTGGTGCTGGTCTGGCCTTAGGTTTTTCCTGATTTCATCTAAAGAGCCCTTGGAGCACACACAGTGTGCTAGAATCTGCTTCTGGGAATTTCTGACTGCGACATCCACTTCAAATATCATTCACAGCTTAAACACATTAGAACCACATGGCTTCCTGTCAACTTAAAAAAGAAAATAACATTTGCCCTTAAGACTATTTTGTTGGGGTTTTGTTTTACTTTGCTCCATTGTGAAAGGCTGAAGCAGCAGATTTTTGAAGCTTCTGTAGATTCTATGTGCATACAATGTTTTTGTGACTACGTTTTTTTACATTTTGAAAAATAAAATATATCTGTTTCTCGGAACTCAAAACGCTGCATTTTTCTTGACTTTCATGAAACTTGGCAGTGAATCCTGTGTGCCTTCAGTGTTTCTGTATCCCCAGCTGAATGTGCTCAGAACTTCTCAGTGGTGAAGACCAGAGGTGCTTTTTTTACTGCTGGAATGAGAAGAGTATCTAGGCATGACTTTAAGAGTTTCAATTTTCAACTGAATAGAACAGGTTTACAACCTAAAGTTGTATCATTCAACTCTTCTTTGGTAGGGAAGTGATTTCAATCACTGAGATGATGAGAAAGGCAGATATGTTGTGTTACAGCTGCTTTCTCCTGCCGTTGAGAATATATTTACTTTTATATTCCCTGAGATGTATGTATTTGTCTAGCATAATGAATTACATTAATTCAAGAGTCAGAAGAGGGTTGAGAATTACTCTTTTTTTTTGAGAACAGTCCATTGCATCACAGGAGAATAAGTCAGTGCAATAGGGCAGATGACTCAAGAACAAGGGAAGAAGCATCACCTACAATATTATAGCCTTGTTCCTACTAACTAGAAATGTGGGTGGTAGTTGGGCCATTCCTTGTTTGTTTTAGCTGAATTTACATTTAATGTTTTCACCGTAATTTTGCACTGTGGCACTTCGTGCTCCCGGACACCAGATGGTGCTGCTGAACTGGCTGATGTGTGATTTTCACACTTGGAGTAATTGATACTTGATTTAGTTCCAGAGCTGGGTCTGTACTTTCTGACCAGGTGTATATTATGGGATCAGAACTGCTCCTGAGAGCTCAGCCCAACAACACCTTGTGTTGTTTAAGGGCAATGGTCTGAAAATTGTCATGTAAACCAAGTGAGCTGTAGAATCAATATTTTGGATCTCACTGGTCAAAACCCACCATCAGCTGGTGTTCCTGCTAATTTATGTGCTTGACACTTCAGCGATTTTTTTTATTAAAGTCTCATTTAAATTTCATTTGATAACTGCAATCAGAAAACTTTGGGTGGAGACACCTTTAATGCCAGGTTAAAACTGCAAAGGATATTTCTAGAGACTAATTAAATATAATGAAGTGATGATGAAGGAGGGTTTGAGTTGGGTGGGCTGCCAAAAAGCTTTGAGTTGTCCGCTGTTGCTTTTTGTTTGAGCAGACCTGATGGTTTAACTGCATAGTTGTATTGCAGACAATGTTTATGGTACTCTGATATACATTTGGAATCTGATTTCTATTTAAGTTGGTTCTCATGTTTACTAAACTCATCTGGTAATCCTAATTGTGGGGCTGAAGGGATGGAATAAGACATTTGATCTTCAGCTGAATCCCAAAGGCTGTGGTAATACAGTTTATCAGTGGGTTATAAATAATGGCCTCAAATTTATTTGAGCGGTGAGGAAATTTTTTTATAGATATTTTACAGTATTTTTCTTACAAGTTTATTTCTTTTATAGATCCCCATATTAAAGTTTCTGGGAAAAAAGAAAACGTTAAAGAAGCAAAAGAGAAAATCATGTCTGTCTTGGACACAAAAGTAAGAAAACTTTCTTAGAATGACACCTTTGCCCCTAATTTTGTGGTGACATTGATCTCTTTAATGGGCACATTTCAAGAGAAGGTATTTATGGACGCTCTGAAGCAAAGTCTCCAATATATATATGCCTCGCAGATGTTGATATTGGTGTATACCCACATATTTAAACATTTTGCAAGAAAATACTTGCTTAAAGCAGCTTTTCCAGATCTGAGTTATATGGAAATAATATTTCCAGCCATATGGCTAAAAGCCTAAGTGGTTTGTTCATTGAATTGGGGTTTTACTTTAAAATCTGAAATACAGCTACACTGCAAGCAGTAGATTATGCAACCACTTCAGAGAACCTAAAAATTTTGTTCCTGTTTGAAATTCAAATTTAGGAGCATTTATGCAGCTTGAACTTTAACTGTTGCCTAATTCTTAGACTCTGAAACATCAGGTCCAGAATTTCTAAACCAGCTAGATTTTGGCCAGGGGTCTCTTCTGTTCATCAGGAATTATTTTCACTCATCAGCAGCCCTTTTGGGGCAGTGTGTATGGCTCCTGTGTAGTTGTATTGCACCCACCCGGTTCTCTGAGCAGATTGCCAAAAGGAACACTCACATGATAAGCACTGCTTTTTGAACAACTGTTAACAACATTATTATGGGCTGCTAACAATAGACCTTTTAAGAATAGCTGTAGGCAGTGTTTGTGTACTTTAAAAATTCATATACCAAAAAAATTTAAGGAAGAAAAAACACTGTTACTGGGTCCCGTGGCTCTGATCTGCAGTGTCTTCGTACTGTGATCCTTTCAGATCAAATAGGGGTGCATGGCTTCAGTTGAAAGAACACAGAATAAAAATAAATTAGAATAAATTGCAAAAGGACGCTTAAGTCACTGTTGATGAAAGTTTTAGGGGTATTTTAAACGCCTTCTACATTTTTTGAAGATGCATCTTTTGGGATATTTATCTCCACCTTATTTCCTCACTGGAAAGCAAACAAGACCAAATTAACATCCAACTGATTTGTGTTAAAAACTCGTCCTTGACTAGAAGTTAAGCAATAGCAAAAATACTTTGGAAATACAATTTTGAGTGTCATTCTTGAAGTTACATTACTCTTAGAAACTTAAATACTTGGGTTCTGCTGTGACCAAATCTAACCGTGGGTGCTTGATTTCCAGAGCAATCGGGTAACCTTGAAGATGGATGTTTCACATACAGAACATTCTCATGTGATAGGTAAAGGTGGCAATAATATTAAAAAAGTGATGGAGGAAACAGGATGTCATATCCATTTTCCAGACTCAAATAGGAACAATCAAGCAGAGAAAAGCAACCAAGTAAGTATTGTTTAATACTGAGGTCATTTATATTGTAATTCCTGAGAGTAAAAAACATTTCTAAATTTCTCTCATCAGTTTGGGTTTTTTGGGGATGGTGTGTTCATGTTCAGGGAAATAGAGTTTTGGTATTTACACTGTGTAGAAAGCACAGAGCTTCCTAAGTGAGCAAATCTTTAAAAACAGATGGAAACAATTTGTGATGGCTCATGAATCACTTGAATTTTTTTAAGCTAGAATTACTCTGCACATACGGAAGTCAACAACTTAGTGTGAATGGTAGGGAAGTGGTAGGAGAAAATCTGCTTTTGTAATTATTTTTTTCCTGTTCAACACACTGAACATGATTTTTTTTTTTTCTCTTTTTTTGGTTCTTTTTGCTTATGGTGTAACTTAGTTGAAGACTGAACTTAGCAGATAGCCAGCAGAAATGAATGTCCTGCTGTAAGAGTTCAACTTCATTAGAATAAGTCATTGAGCCTGAATTGTACATCTTTCCTAGTGCTAATATTGGTGGAATGCTTACTTTCATATCTCTTGTCCCTGTACTTAGCATTTCCTCTTGTGCATCCTAATGGCTGCCGAGCAAAATAAAGTAATTTTAAAACATTCAAGAGAATCTACAGTTGTTGAATATTAGCGTTTGGACACATATATACAGTAGTAATTTCATTATTTAACCTAAACCACTGTATTGTTTAATGTATTTTTTTTTTCTAGTTGTTTACACAACATATGTAACCTAAGTTGTTGCAGTTCTCAGCTAGAGTTTAGAGAACAATCAGGATGTTGCCAGGTGTGAAATAAGTGTTGATTTTTTTTTTAGCTTTTTTTTTTTTTTTAAGGAGAGCACAGCTATCTGAATAACTTTTCCATGTCTCATTTGAAAATATGATCCAATATTCTCTATATTCTTGCTCTTCCAGGTGTCTATTGCAGGACAGCCAGCTGGAGTGGAGTCTGCAAGAGTCAGAATTCGGGTAATGCTCTAGCTCATTGTAGTGTCCCCCTGAAAACACCTGACAGGGAAAATAGTGCATACTTTTGAGAACCCTAGGGTTGTCTGCCTCTGTGTAGTGACAGCAGAAATGTAGAAACAAATGTGAGACTCCATATGAGAAATATGCTCAGGGTATTAGAACAGTGATTCACATTCTGGCTGAATTTTTAACTAGCCCAAGGTGAGTCTTGAACATGAAGTCTACACTCTAAGCAAGATGTAAATTGATTCCATACTGTGTAGAGAATTACATCTTAACTTACCCACCACAGATGGCCTGTGGAATCTCAGGCATCCTATGTGAATCTGTGACTTGGGAAAGGCAATTGCTGCTTCTCTACATTTTAACCATTTTCACATGTAATTTGTGTAAATAATTCAGTGTCATTCTCCACTTGTATCTGTTTTCTATCTTTTCCTTCTAGTTTCAACTCTTATGTGTATTTTGGCATGGATAATGAAAAATCAAATATATTACCAAAAGCTCACTGCAGTTTTTTAGCCAGAGATGTCACACAACCTTGTTCCAAATGCTCCTGCTATTTTGGAGAAAAAAAATCAACCAAACAAAGCTCAAAAATAGCCTATGCAAGAAAACCCCACTCTAGTAGTATCCCTGGAAAAAAAGAGACCTTTTTCCAAGTGACAGTACAGTATTTTTACTGATTAACTCTGGCCAGAGGATGTGTTGTGTCAGTTTAATCATCACTGACCAGTGCCTTATGGCTGAGGAATAAAATTGTTGCATTTTTAGTGTGCGTGGCTCTGCTTTTCAATATCTGCTCTTCATTATTGTTGTAGGAGCTGCTTCCATTGGTACTCATGTTTGAATTGCCCATTGCTGGAATTCTCCAACCCATCCCAGATCCTAATTCTCCGACCATTCAGCACATATGTCAGACATACAACATTTCAGTTTCCTTCAAACAACGCTCTCGAATGTATGGTGCTACAGTCATTGTCAGAGGGTCACAAAACAACACTAGTGCTGTGAAGGTAATCTCTGCTCTCAAGTAGGTTTCTGAATGTCATATATTTATAATTTAGATATCCAAGATGGTATATCCTGCCTCATCAGTACATGTTATTCTATAATCACTTGCAAACCCTGAGGGTTTGAATTTTTTCCTATACTTAATTGATATAGATGAAGTGCAAAAATGCATAGAAAATAGTTTCAAGTTTAGGATTTAGCAGTTTGTGGTAAGGTTTTCATCTGGTGTTCACCTCCTGTACAATTGTTCAGGTTTCCAGCAATTCTGGAATATGTGCTGATCTTACCCATCTTTTAATTCAAAAAATGCAAACAAAAACACTTTCCATCTCAAATTCTTCATGCTGAGCTCTTCTCATGCACACAAATAAATAACCTTAGAAGCTGCCCAATTAGTCAATAAAACTGGTCTTGCGAATCCAGCACTGGGAGATGTGAATTTGACAGCCAAGGCAAGGAACTGCCAGGAGCCTGTTTATCTTAATAAAGTAAAAAAGTGTTCTTGTTAGAAACTGGCAATATGAGAGATTGATCCAGTCCCAGATGGGCGTATCACAAGCCAGTAAGAACAGCTGAGCCCAACACTGAAAGGCAAGTTCTGAAAGTGCACCTAGCCTGATAAATCTCTATTGACTTCAGCTGCCTGTGTGGCCACAGAAGGTCTGTCAGGACCAAACCATGTGGCACTGTCTTACTGCCTTCTACAGAGTGGCAATTAAATGCTGCATTTGGTCATAAAATGGGAGTAGTGGGTAGAGTTTAGTGCATTTGTTACCTTTAACAAATCAATCCTGATTTTAAACCCAACAGTATTTTCTTTATCTTGCCTGTGGAGTGCAAGACAAGCAGGGAAGCAACCTGAGGTGTTGTGCAGTGTGCCTGTGAGCACTGTTTGACTGGTTTCTCCCATTCCCCCCAGGAAGGAACAGCCATGCTCCTGGAACACCTGGCTGGGAGCCTGGCCTCTGCAATCCCTGTGAGCACCCAGCTCGACATCGCAGCGCAGCATCATCTCTTTATGATGGGTCGAAACGGCAGCAACATCAAACATATCATGCAGAGGACTGGTGCTCAGATCCACTTCCCTGACCCTAGTAACCCACAGAAGAAATCCACTGTCTACCTCCAGGGCACAATTGAGTCTGTCTGTCTTGCCAGGCAGTATCTCATGGTAAATACATTTAGTGAAATTTGTGTGAAAAAAATTGCCAGATCACAGAGAAATATGCTCACTCTGCATGTATTTACTAGTCAAATGTAAATTAGCCACAGAGAGGAAGGATTGCTCTTCACACTGCAAACGGCTGATTCAGTTTTTGTCAGGGTTTGTAGTTATAGAAAATATTTGTAATCTCTGGTAACATGACTTGGAAAATAACCTTGGTGATATAAATGCCACATAAGTGATTTAAATTTACAATAACAATGTGCCTCTGAGTAGAGGCAGATTTCTGAATTGAACTGGGGGTGTTGGGTGACAGCTTATGTTTTATTTTGCCAACCTGCCTTTTCTGTGTTTGTCAGGTAAATAGGTTTCTTTTGAGGGAAATGTCAGGAATTGCTTAGTTCCCATGTAGGCAAGTTTTCAATGAAATTGGGAAACCACAGGAAATAATTACTTATTTTGCAGTCTGACCTTCTTTATAGTACCATAGCCACATTTCCATGAGGCCTTTTATAAAAATATCTCTGGTGGTGAATATCATTATTTGTAGAGATTTTTGATATATTGGTCTTTAAACTTCACAGGAGTCTTTAGCCATTATTTTAGTACTAATGCATGTACACATTTTTTGTATATGTGAATATTAATGGGCAAAACATGGGAGGACTGGAACATTCAGCTTTTGGGGGGTTTTTACTCTAAAGCTTTAGTATTTCAAGTGTGTTACAGGTGTTATCCACATCACTAGAAAATATTTATGTAGCTGATTTGGAAAGGGGAAGAGAAAGGTAGAAGTTAAGACTTTGGCAACGGTGACTTAGAGATTTTATAGATGTGTGTATCCTTACTTCAAATAGTTTAATGGGAGACTTTTAGTTTGAGTGTCCTGCCATCAGTTCCCGACAAGAACTTGGTTCTGATTTAATAAGTAATAGGGGTTTCTGAATTTGAATCTTCCAGGCACCTCTAAGTCTGTAAAAATAACTACTCAGGGTGCATATGTACAGTTTAGAATGTCAAATATTCAGTAAATCATTTCACCCTTGTGCTACCAAACTGTTTGTTCCTGTCCTTCCCAGGGCAGGAAGATACACCTGTATGCCTGCATACAAGGAAATGGCTTTCCTTAACATTTCATCCTTGCTATTTTTTCTGAACTAACAGAAGTTTCCTTGCATCGTGATGTGTAAATGTTACAGTATCTGTAGTTCAGTTTATTGCTAACGTTTTCATGGGAAAATGGTCAGTTACAAGTGCTAGGAGTTTTTGTGCCTTTCTTTTCAGGGTTGCCTTCCCCTCGTGCTCATGTTTGATATGAAGGAAGAAATTGAAGTAGAACCACAGTTTATAACACAGCTAATGGAGCAGTTAGATGTCTTCATAAGCATTAAGCCTAAGCCAAAGCAACCAAGCAAGGTTTGTACAAAGCTAATATTTTCCTTTTAGGCTTTCATGGCAAAGTTTTAGAGCTGGTGAGTTGATATGTGTGCTCTTTCTCCCCAGTTTAATGGGTTGTAAAGTTGTGAAAGCCATGTATATTCTATGCTTGAAATATCAGTTTAAATGATCCAGCAGCTTGACTTTAGGGTGTCTTTAATTAAATATTTAATAATGAAGAAATTAGCTTTTGTATAGAATGTACTGATAAAGGCAGTGGGAGGTGTTTATTGTAAAATATTCAGACCAGTATGGGTAGGGATCTCTTGCAGTTTCTGTGTTGTATAGAATACCAAAGCAGACAAAAGTTTTAAAATTTTAAATGATCGTTCACTGTGTCAGTATGTGAGCTTCCCTGTGCAGGGATATATAAAATCAGTGCAAATACACATCCTGTAGAGAATGTACAAGAAGCAATGGGGTTTTGTAATTTCATTTTCTAGGCACTTATTACTTTATTCTCAGACAGCTATGAATTTAATAGAGGAATTTAATATGACCAACAGGGTTTTTTGTCCACTTCAAGGTACAAAGCCCAAGTAAAAGAGAAGACAAGATATTAATTATCGATTCAGTTCTCTAGCTCTTGAGGTGCTTAACATTTGGTCTACCAAAAAGCACCAAGATACAGTAGTAATTCATTTTCTTAGAGGGGTCTTCCATCATTCTCACTGCAAATCCTTATGAAATCCCTGGTCTTACTCTCCTGAACTTCAGACCCCTGAATTTGAATAGTTGCTACTGGATGTTAGCTCATGCTGTCTCACACTGCTATGGTTTTGGTAGCCATGAAGGAGTATGAAGAGCTCTCTGTGTTATGGAGAGAGAAGTGTTACTCACTGGTTCCCCTTTGTTGTTGCTGTTTTCTTTCCCTGCAGTCTGTGATTGTAAAAAGCGTTGAACGAAATGCCTTGAATATGTACGAGGCACGGAAATGTCTCCTGGGACTTGAAAGTAGCGGAGTCACCATAGTATCGAATCCCTCTACTGTCTCATGTCCTGTTGGTCTGTCTTGTCCTGGCTTGGATATTTTGTCCTCAGCAGGGCTAGGACTCACTGGACTTGGTATGCATTCATTGTATTTTTATTTTTTTAATATAGGTTTGTTTGAAACTTAATTCACTTGTTCTAGAAGAAAGGACCAGATGTGTGTTTTGCATAAGGAATCGTGTTAAAGCGTTGGGGAATAGCAACAGCCTCTGGTAACAACAATACAATAACAATAAAACTTCTCCAAGGCTTTTGTAATCAGGTTTGGAACTCATCCCTGTAGAAAAATCTCTGCAAGCACGCAAACCACTCAGCTGAAAGTGAAAGGGAGGGAAATACAGGTGAGGCAGGACACGGCTTTTACAGCTTTTTTGGCTGTGTCATGCAGGCTGTCCTGAATTTGGGTGGCTACTTAAGCCTGGCAACAGTCCCATGAAAGTTAACTTAGCAAACACCACATTTCAGTTCAGTGTCTCACTGTAATTGAGGCATGCATGTGCTTCTAGCTGAGACCTTACTTATCAGTTGAAATTTAGGACAGAAATGAGTAAGCTTCCTATCTTAATGTAATTTTATAGAAGCAGCTCGTAGTCTGGACTGGAATTACCATTTTATTTTCAAGCTCTGCAAATACCTTTGTATCAGAAATGTATAGATAGAAAAAACAAGCAGCCCCAGAAGAATCTAGTGACAAATCTTGACGCAGGTTCTTGAAACTCTGAGTTCTCGTGTAACCAGCATTGTCCCTTGTGACTGCCATGCAGGAGTGCTGTGTAGTTCCATGTCACACAGCTCCTTTGGTCACACAGGAGAAAGTGTTTGTGCCATTTGACTGTGATGTTTAATGCTGCTTCTGTGACTGTTCTTGTCATGCTGCACTTTGAGGGGGTGGGTTTCTTACCTTTTCCGTGCTGCACTGCTTTGTGAGTGCTCTTATGTGAAGAGCTGGTTTGGGACTGATCAGTTCATTTGGGGGAGGATTTGCAGCCTGTATTGAAGGTGCAAAAAGGAATCAAATAGTTGTTAGTGTGCAAGTAGTGGTGAATTGACAGGAGCTTCTGAGAAAAAGGTCATAGTGTGCAATGAAAGGGAGGTGGTGCAGTACAGGTGCTTTCCTGTCTCTGTGATGCTGCTTTGAAACAAACCATCAGAAGCAACAGAGGGGATGCATAGGGATGCTGGGGCTGAGAAGCAGCCAGTGCAAACTCTTTGTTATGGCAAGAGTTAGGGTGACTAGAAGGACATAAAAGATGCTCCAGTTCTCCTTGGATATATGATGCCCAGTTTAAGAACAAGCATCCTTAACATGCTCTGTGCGCCAAATGAGCAGCAGGTTTAATGTTAAAACTGGTGTGTGAAATACAGGCTGGCGCAATTTCCTGAGTTTTTTTTGTTTCTTTTCAATTGGTACTCTTGTGAAAAATGTTCTCCCGTAAGTCTTAACTAAATATTCACTTGCATGATTTTTTGCAGGCCTTTTAGGTCCAACAGCCCTGTCAGTCAACACCTCAACTGCTCCAAACTCTCTGTTGAATGCCCTCAATAGCTCTGTGAGCCCTTTGCAGAGTCCAAGTTCAGGCACGCCCAGTCCCACATTATGGGCAACATCTCTTGCTAATGCAAACACCACAGGTCAGTAGAAGTTTAATGTGAATTTAATGAATTGTGCAACACCAAGTCATTAGAATGGCAGTTGACAAGTCCAGAATCATTAATTCTTTGGAACCTTAATTCCTACGCTTATCTTAGCACAGATTAATAAATACACAAATTTAAAGTTATAACTTAATATATGACATGCTGTCAAATGCAATGTTTCCATCTGTTTTTTGTAGAAAATGAAGTTAACCTACCCAGATAAAGCATTATGGTTTTGGCATGCAATTCTAATGGAAACTTTTTAGTAACTTACTATAGCTACATAAAGATTTATATAAAGTAGTGTAATGCCTGATGAAGTTAAATGAGAAACTTAATCAGAATATAACCAAATTTTGTTACAGGTTTTTCTGCTATTCCACACCTAATGATACCATCTACTGCCCAAGCAACCTTAACTAGTATTCTGCTGTCTGGAGTGCCTAATTATGGTCAAAACACTCCATCTCCACCACCAGGCTTGACTCCTGTTGAAGTCCACGTTAATGGCATGCAATCAGAAAGTAAAAAAGGCTCACCTTCTTTAAATGGTCACGTAAAGGTAAGTGATACTGTACTGGAGAACCGGATTTCTTTGTACTTGACCTCTACTAGGAAAAGCTGAAAGAGAAAACTAGCTATATTAGTAGATTTATAAAGCTTCTAAGTTTAAAAATCAACAGAAGTGTTTCTGAATATGACTTAAAGATTGAAAAATAGAACATTCAAACATATTGTTCTCTTACACCAGGAATAGATTTCTTGTTATCCTGCACAGATAGAAAAGGGAAATAGTTTCAATATTTCCTTAAGCATAAAAATCACGTCAGTGATTTGTGACAATCTTTTCAGGCCTCAAATATCAAGTATGCTGCACTGTCTGCCACATCGCTGGGAGAAAATGTGTTGAGCACAAACCACAGTGATGCAGTGAGGCAAACAAGTGCTCGTGGGGCCTCAGAACAAGTAGCTGCCAAGGCAAATAGTGAAGAAGGTAAGATTGTGACACTGCATTCCTTTGTCTGGTGGTGTCTGTACAGTCTGTGTACGGTTCATGATACAAAAATGTAAAGATATTCTCTGTGAATTGGTTTTGCAGCCATGTTTAAGGAAAATATCGCTGGATCTCAGATTCATTGTCGAAGAAAGTAAATAGAACCTGTAGTAACTGAGCTGTGCTGTTGATAGAAACACCTAAAGTCAACATAAATGTACTCACCAGATCTTACTTATTCCCTAGGAGCAGAGGGAGATGAACTACTGTAAAAAAAGTACTAAAATTCTCATAGGGTAACTAAACCCTTCTGGTTTAAATGATGTTTTATTTTTGCTTTTTAACAAAAGGAAGTAACTCATGTCTCTGGAAAGGTTTTTTGCAGGAAATTGTGTAGATTTAACCTAGATGACACTGGGAAACAATTTCATTTGCGTGTTTTGCAATAGCATTTCAGTTATGCTGCCTTTTAGAAGCTGAAGTACTTAACTGTCCCCATCATTCTTGGAGGGAGGGGAAGCCAGTTCCACTTCAAGCTTGAGCAAATATGTGTGAAGGCCTTGTTTCCCTTGCCAACACTGATCAAGGAGGAGATTGATTATCTCTTATTTATGGTTGTGGTCATTTGAAATGCTGATTCAAATGAAAGGTACATTACCAATTTAAGGTGATAAATATTTGTAAAAATGTGTTCTAAAGATACTTGAGCATGAAGCAGGGGAGCTCTTATTCCAGCAGAAGCTATTAAAGCTGGAAAAGTCTATTAAATAAAATCAAACTTCTTCAGAATATTTAGTCACTTTGAATTGTCAGTCTTCACATTTAATATTACTTAATAGTACTTAAAATAAGTATTTGAAATAAGGAAATGCTTAGTGTGACTACTGTATGTGTGAATACTGACACCTTTTCTGTGCATTTGAGCTTACACATCTTGACTTCTTAACCTTGATCAAATAGTTATCCCTGAAGATGGTTCTGTAAGGAAGAAGAGGAGGTTTTCTCCCATGGTTGCCATTCCTGCAGCAAGCTCACTAGGACACAGCAGGGTGGTTGTTGAGCTCTCCTTTTGTTGGCCTCATAGGTTGCAACGATGCTTTTGTAGAAGTGGGCATGCCCCGCAGTCCGTCCCATTCAGCCAACACCAGCGACCTGAAGCAGATGCTGAGCTCTTCCAAGCAGGCCTGTGCCAAGAGGCAAACGGTGGAATTGCTGCAAGGCACCAAAAACTCCCACTTACAGTAAGTTGGGTGTATAAACACAGATTGGTGGAACTCCCACAATGCAAAATTCCTTCACGTGTTTGTGTACATAGAAGGGTGGGTTCCGTCATAAGATACTCAAAGAGAGGATTTAATTTGGCCTTGATTTTCCCCCAGTTTGTCTGATAACTGCAGACTTTGAATGCTTTTTGTTCATCCTATTTGTCTTTGGGTTTAAAAAAATGTCTTTTCTCTCCCACAAAAGAGCAGAGATCCTTGTCAGAGGACCTTTCATTACCTGTTTCTAAAGTATACGTTTTTGCACTTTTCTTCTTTATTGATTGCTTAGAGAGTAATTTCTGACAGCTTTTTCCTTTTGTGTATACTTGAGGCTGTTTTCTTCGTAGGAAAGCTGCATTCAGGGCATAGCAGCATGTTCTCAAACACTAGTCTCAATGATGATTTTGGTTGGGTTGGCTCTTTAATGACCCAGCAGTGGGAAAGGCTTATTTGGGCCATAATACATCTTGGCAACACAGGTTTTGTTCTAAATGCAACGTTTTTGTCTGATGTACTCATGTTCCCACTGTTTGTTTGGGAACTGTTTATCACCACTCTTTTGAGACACATACCTTCTTTTGCTTCATTTATTTACACTCTTAAGGCTATGATATGTATTTCATTAATTCTGCTTTCACAGTTTAAAAATCCAAGGAATCCTGCTAACCAAATCCAATTTGTTTGTATGTCTTGTTCTTTTTGTTGAGGACATGGTGCTCACAGTTTCCTTGGGGGTAGTAGTTTACAGCTTCTAAAACATGATCACTTTGCTTTGAAGTAAGAATTTATACTGTTCTAGAGTAGGCCTAAAATGTGGCTAAGTTTTTACAAAAAATAATTGCATCAAGAGGTAATGTAGGCATATAGGACTGCAGTTTTATGAAGCTGTGAAAGCAAGTAGGACCTATGTCAAATTTCTCCGTCCCTATTATGCAATCTCTCTTTATCCTACAAGTATGAACCTGTTAGAACTGCTGGCCTGAGCAAGGCTGAATGGGAAATCACACTGTGTAGGGATTGCATGCAATAATTCCAGGCAGATCAAAACTGAATCTCTAAACTGTGCCTCGTAGTGATATAGGAAGGAGAAACACTTGCTGTCCTTCACTGACAGAGAAGGTGGTACAGGAGAGCTGAAACTTTTGGAAATATTGCTAAAAATGCAGAGATGTTTGTGTACAGACATGCCTTGAATTTGGCTGGCAGACTGGCCAGGGCACAGCTCAGTTAGCAGAACGGCGGTTCCGAGTTACCGAGCGGCCGCTGCCGGCGCAGGGCAGCCTGAGGTGACGGTGCCTTTGTCCCCGCAGCACCGCGGACAGGCTGCTCTCCGAGGCGGAGCTGGGCGCCCCGGAAAGCCCCGTGGCTGATAAGAAGGCCCCGGGCAGCGAGCGGGCGGCCGAGCGAGCGGCAGCTGCCCAGCAGAACTCGGAGAGAGCGCGTCTGGCTCCGCAGCCCTCCTTTGTAAATATGCAGGTAGGTGTGCCTGGGGGAAGCCAATTAGGCATAAATCTTGGTAGCTGCAGAGTGAAGTTGCCATAGAATGCAGAGGTGAGTGGGGACTCGAGACTCAATTGTCACTGCCAGTTCAGTAAAAGTATTCACAGCTAAAACATCAACTGCTTCAACGGAGGAGTGGTTTGTCAGTGAAAAGTCTTGAGAACAAAAAAGCTCTTATGCTTCCGTTGAGTAAGAAAAGTTTAAGTACAAAAACTTGGGTGGTTGTATTTGTCTCCATCATTTGCATGTAAGAAGTCTTACATTGTTGCTTTGAGAGAATTACAACTACAAAATAAATTTCACCCTTTTTCATACTTAATTGTATGAAAAAGTATTGTATGTATTTACAGCCTGCAAATATAAACTACAGCCACGTTACTGCAAATCTCCCCAAAGAGAGGAGGCCCCTTTGTCAGGAAGCAGTAACAGGATTATTTTCAGTACAGATCTGTTGGGGTGTGGGCTAATCAGGGGTATTTAAACTTCACATCTTCCACTGACACAAGTAGAACACATACAAAAGTTCTTTGAACTATCTCAAAACTTAAGTTCTTTTCCTTCCGCAAGATGAATGCTTAGAGAGGTAAACCTGAAAGATTATGAAAAATAATTGTGGTGCCTAGATTTGCTGAGATATATTACCTTTTTTTGTACTGTTGAGGAGTGTTTTAAATGCTGAGAACAGATGGTTAAGGAAGGGAAGCTATGCGTGAAAGGTCTTATTAAAAAAAATTGAAGAAAAATTCTTCCTCAGCATCTTGTAAATATATTGCTGCAGCCTCACTCAAATGGAAGTCAGATAGTTATTTAAAATCTTTATCTATGTTTCAATGAACACTTTAAGTAACTAAGGCTCTAACTGGGCTACCATGAAATTATTGTGCAGTATTTCAGGTTTCTCCTAGATGTATTCACTGGCCACTTCGAAAACCTTTGTTTTCACCAAGAGAAGACTACTGGAGTGACATTTAGTTAGAATGGCAATTAAACAGTTTTCTCTGTGTTTAATTTTTAGGCATTTGACTATGAACAGAAGAAACTACTAGCAACCAAAGGTATGTAGATGAACAGTGACTTCTGAAAAGTTGTTAGTACACGGGTGAAATGGTTTCCTCAAGTTTCAGTTTTGTAATCCAGTTTTTAATAAAATCTGGAAGTGGTAGTGGAACATTTGCTTTGTGTTCCAAAAATTTCTTAATGCCAACACAGTATAAAATACAGGGTAAGCAGCTTGCAGATGGGATGTGTAAGTAAATCCATGTGCAACTGATCAATATTGTTTTCAGAGAGCTCACTACTGTGACATTTCACTTTATTGGGATGCAAGTTTAACTTTCAAGTGTTTGTCAGATCAGCTAAATGGCCTCTTACTTCAGGGATAAATTGAGTTGTAGAATTGGTAAGAGGCTTAACCATCTCTTTGACCCCATTAAACAATAAACCAAATTACCTATTCACTAAAAGAAAACCAGAAGCTCCTCTCTTTGAAACTGATACAATTCTTTTGGCTTCTGTGCAGCCCTGAGGGACTTAACTATCTTCTGGCAGAGTAAATTGCCCTAAGGAAGGGTAGGATTCAAGCTGTGTAGCAAGTGGAGGTGTTTAGAGTTTGCTGGGCTCAAGCTGTTAGCAAACATGACTTCAGTGCTATCCTCTCAGTACTTTTGCTAGGGCTGAGATTGACTGATTTGTCTCTTTATTTTCAGCTATGTTAAAGAAGCCAGTTGTAACAGAAGTGAGAACTCCAACAAATACGTGGAGTGGTTTGGGGTTCTCTAAATCAATGCCTGCAGAAACTATCAAGGAGCTAAGAAGAGCGAATCATGTATCGTACAAGCCTTCCATGACAACCACATATGAGGTATATTAAAGTATATTGCAATGGAAGTTTACTTCACTGAATGACACAGTTGTTTCTCTCGAGAAATGTCTATAACTTCTGTAAAAATGTCTTGTAGATAACTGTTCTAAATATTTTTTATGGTGACAAATATTTCTTACATAAATATTAAGGCATATGGAATACATTCAGCCCAACACAGGGTTAGATGTATTTTACAGAGAAGTCGTAGAGCACAGAGGTCTGCTTCTTAAAATATATTTGTTTAAAGCAGCTTCAAACAACTTACAGGAGCAAACATCCCAGTAGTTGCAAGCAAGCAATAGGGCTTTAGCAACCTAATGAAAACAGTGTATATGGAACAGACAATCTATATAACGTGCATCACTACATGGTGGAGGAGAACAGCAGAACAAGCAGCTCATCTTTCCTTCTGTGCAGAGAACTCTGGAGCAGCTGTCTCTACTTGCACTATTCACTGGGCTCAGAGTTTTCCCAGGCACAGGGCAGGCACAGTCCAGCAAGTCTCTTCAGAGTAGTCCCAGCATGGGAATCTTGCAGGGAATTTGTTCCTTTCTTCTCAAAGGCATTCTGAAGTTGCTTTTTAGTGTGCTTCCTTGCTGTAATCCTTCCCAGCTTCTGCAGAGACACCTTTTTCTGTCCTGCTTATATAAAATGTAAATGGTATGTTTCTTAAAGAAGGGGGCTTCATAGTTCTCTGGGTTATACTTGTCTGTTAATGCAGAAGAAATACTCAGCCAAGATAAAAATGTGCCTTGGTGTTCTCCACTTGACATGTCAACATGTTGAGCCGTTCAGGTACATGCAGTAGGCTTGGCTGCACGCAATGCAGTAGTAACTGGGGAAAGAAAAAGATGCAACCAAAATCTGTGGGTGGTTTTTTTTGCATACTTCTCTGTGTTGGTTGAGCTGGGGTTGGCCTTTCTCCCAGGCCTTGATGTCTAAAGTCTCTAAGTGGGTCTGTGATTCTAACCAAGAGCACAGTGTTTCTTCAGGGGTGTCAGTTTTACTGAACAGCATAAAAGATTGCTGCCTCCTAAGTGATGTTTTTCAGTCACAATTCAGTGCAAGTTTATAGCATTAAATTGTTCATTTCCACAATATTTAGCTCATGTAAGTATGTGATTTCTGTAATGTCAATTTCTTTTGGGTATGTTCCCACTGAATGCTGCTGCTTTGTATTGCTGCGTTCTCACCCACAGTGATGAGAGTTGATAAAAAGTATTTCACAGGAATATGAAAATCTATTTTAAAATACCTCAGACAAAACAACTACGAATTCACAAGCCACTGAAGAATTGTTGTTGTATTATTATGTGCAAGACTGTTGTCAAGTAGTGTGTCCTTATCCACTTATCTTCAGATAAATGTTCTGTTATGTTCTCTTTGCTGTGAAGGGATGTAGTCAATAGACTGCTTCGTCTAGAATTTGTGTGGGAATTTGATACCATGGAATGTTTTGGAAACAAACTTGGAAATACTGAGAAATTTATTTTGAATCATCGTCTTTAAATAACTCCTGCTTAAAAACTGTAAACTGCGTATGTTTTAAGCACACCTGCTGTTTTTGTGTCCGGTTTGCAATTTTTTGACTATTGATCAACTGCCAAAAGAAAGTTTGCGAGCATTAAAAGCTGCTTTTTAACTGAGCTCCTTCAAAGAAAACATCTGAGTCACAATGAAACCTCTGTTTTCAGCCCAGATTTTCTCTGTGTGATTTGCAGGGTTCATCCATGTCCCTCTCCCGCTCCAGCAGTCGGGAGCACCTGGGAAGTGGCAGTGAATCTGATAACTGGAGAGATCGGAATGGGCTCGGACCCACTGCTCATGATTTTGTCTCCTCGATTGGCAGCCCCAAACGGAAACAAAACAAATCAGGTTAATAAGCTCTTATCATCTGATTAAAACAAAGTAATCATATTGATATCAATATTTATTTTGATATCAATGTATCCTGACTTCACTAAGGATTTAAATTATTGACACCTTGTAATAAAGTAATTACTTTTTTTTTTACAAATTGAGAAGTGCAAGCTTGTGTAACATGATATACAAATAATGGTCTTAAAGGAAAACTTAGGGATATTTGTTAAATGCTGGATATTCTTGCTTAAAAACACTTTGCTGTCATGGAGTGGGTTTTTCAAGGTGTACTGAAACCAGATCTGCACAAAGGTTTATTTCTAGACCACTCTCATACTGCTGTTACCAGTGCAGCAACAGCCAGGGCATTATTGGGCTGTTTGCTCACTGGTGAAGTCATAATCCATGCTGAATTTTAAAGCATGATTCTCTTCATGGAGATAAAATTTGCAAGAACATGTAGTGACAGGACGAGGGGGAATGGCTACAAACTGAAAGAGAATAGGTTTAGCTCAGATGTTTTGAGAAAATTTTCCCTGTGAGGGTGCTGAGGCCCTGGTACAGGTTGCCCAGGGAAGCTGTGGCTGTCCCATCCCTGGAAGTGCTCAAGGCCAGGTTGGATGGAGCTTGGAGCAACCTGGGATAGTGGGAGGTGTCCCTGCCCATGGCAGGGGATTGGAATGAGATGAGCTTTAAGGTCCCTTCCATCCCAGGCCATTCTGTGAAAAGAAGCCAGTTCGTGTGTTTGGCATGGCCTAGCATGATTTAAATACTGCTTTCTCTGGACACAGGCTATATGTTTTGTAATTACTTTTTAAACCGTGCTTGAAGCTTATGAATTAAAATTTTACTTTAGTTGAACTTACACTTTTTTAATAATTTAATAGATGCTTTTCTGGAAGAGTAAAAAGTGGATGTAGAGAATATTAAGTCCATACTACCTATCTGCTTTATTGGGTAATAAGTACGGTGGCTGTTTATGCTTTCTGTTGTTGCATTTTCTTTTAAAAGTGAATACACCTAAGTCCCAAATTTAAAGTACACAGATAATGAAATCTGGACATGGTAAGAAAGGATAACTCCAGTTAGAGAAAATATTTGTGGTTTTAAAAAGCACATTAGTTGACCTGTGAATGGCTGTACATCATATTCTAAGAACTTAAAGAACTAAAGAGATAACAAATTTATTTGAAATCAATCTATTGATGTTTTCAACCTAATTGGAGAAAAAATGGAAGTTCTGTGTTAATTGAAATAAATGAAGATTAAAAATATATTTACATATGTGTGCTAGAAGAAAATTAGGAACACAAATACATTGGCAGTGAAAGAAAATGTTCTATGGCAGCTGTAGCTTTCCCAGAGAATAAAATGTGTGGATAAAGGATAAAAGAAAAAGCAATGAGTTGGCTGGACAAAAGTTGGTCTATAGAAAACAAACACTGGAACTTAATGAACAAATAAATTGCTTTATGCTGTTCATTCTCTCAGAGCACTGAGAGGTGCTTTTTTTTTCCCTGAAAAATAAAGATTTGAATACTTTGTAAATGGAATGACCTAGCTGAATATAATGTTGGTGGAAGATTATGCCCTTCTGTGCTGTATCTGAAAAGTGCACTCGTTCCCTTTCAGCTGAACACTATCTCAGTAGCAGTAACTACATGGACTGCATCTCCTCGCTGACGGGAAGCAATGGCTGTAACCTCAACAGTTTGTTTAAGGGATCTGATCTGCCTGAGCTCTTCAGCAAGCTTGGTTTGGGCAAATACACAGACGTGTTCCAGCAGCAAGAGGTTGGTGTTCCCTCAAGAGGCACCTTGGTGTTGGTAGAATGTTTTCCAGCAGTAGTTGTTCTGTCTCTTCACCAAAAGCCACTTAAAACACGCTTTGTGACAGGATTTTCATGAGCTGTTCTTTCAAAGCTGGATCATGCACCTTACAATTGTGGTAAATACTCAAAATAAGACTCATAAATAAATAAGGCTAACTGATTTTCTCTGCTTTTCCAGAACTGATTACTTTTTAATTTCTCCTTCTCTGTCAGAATTGTAGCAAATTGAGCAACTGTGTGAAGAAGCCATTGAAAAGCCATGATTGTTGTTATCATGTAAAGAATAGTTTGGCAGAGTAACTGTAAAATGCAGCAGGGGAAAAAAATATGCTGTTCTGAACCACATTTATTACTTAATACTTTTGTGGAAAGACTTGTTTTGCATAATTTTCCTTTTTCTTCTTACTCCAGATTGATCTGCAGACATTCCTTACTCTTACTGATCAAGATTTGAAAGAGTTGGGAATTACCACTTTTGGTGCCAGAAGAAAAATGCTGCTTGCAATCTCAGGTAAAACACACTGAGTACCATTTATTGATTTAAAGCATTGTTTGTATTCTTCTCACTCAAATTGTGTGTTTATAGCTGACAAAGGAAAAATGACTTGGAAAGACTGAAAAGCAAGGGTCTAGTCCACAGAGGTGATATTAGCTTGCCCCTTACCAGAGGTGCTTAAGCCAGGCTTCATAGAGCTTTCCCATTACTTAATAACAGCTCACTTGCCATAGTCCTGTAAAAAACTGGAGCTTGGTAGAAAGTTCATTTCACAGCAGATTGTGGAGTTTGATCCCTCAAAATGGTGGGTCCAGGAATCTGTGGGATTACAGGCCCTGCAGGGTCTGAACAGCACTACATACCAGTCAGAACTGGCATTTTCAACCTCCTGGTTCCCTGTCCTCCATTTTATTGATTAGCAGAGCAGTCATCCTACTGGGAAAAAGAGCCTGCTTTTGTGGGGCTTAGTGGGTTTTTGGTTTGCAACTTAGTTCAGTAGCAGTTATGGCAGTCTGTATAATCTCTCGGGGATTTGTATCTAGCACAGAGTTTGTTTAAAAGAACAGGAAAGTGGGGAAAAGAAAAATATTTTGGATGAGCTATTACTAACACAAGATTAGGGTGCATGTTTAAATGAAAGGTGAGCATCTGTTTTTTCTGAAAGACCTTATTAAAATACTGCTTCAGTTTTATGTTTAAAATAAAGAATTGTGCATTGAGAAATTATCAAGTTGGTAGTAAGCTTTTCTGTCAATCTCAGTCCACACTGCATGGTTGTGCCTCCAGGAAGATTGCAGTCTTTGAGTATTATAACAGCAACTTTAAAAAAGTCTCAGCTATGTCATTTTGATCTAAATCAATATTGCAAAAAATTATCTGCTTCACACTATACCATTGTCAAATAATAATTGTCCCAATTGGATGCCTGCATCTCAAGGAGCCTCTGAGTCTTAACCTGACCCTCTTATTATCCTGTTGAACTGTTAATTGAAGGAGTAGCTCAAAGATATTTTCAGTGCACAGTGTGCCTGTCTAAAATACTTTGTTTCTTTAAACAGAAGTTTTGCATTTGGTTTAGATCAAAACATTAAAACGAATTTCTGATGGGAGATTTCTGTGGCTGTGCTTGACCTTTCCAGAGCTGAACAAAAACCGAAGAAAGCTCTTTGACCCATCCAACATCCGTGCCTCGTTCCTGGAAGGGGGAGCCAGTGGGAGACTGCCGCGCCAGTATCACTCGGACATTGCCAGCGTCAGCGGGCGCTGGTAGCAGGAGGTTGGGTTCAGAAATCAGCTGGAAAGATGGACATGGCAATCCTGTGGACAGCCTTCACTGCACACCACCCTCTGCACTTTGGGAGTTTGGGTGTCAAGGACCAAAGCGTTTTGTCTGCACAATACTGTGCCAAAAAAATCAGAGAGAACACGTTTTGTCAGTTGTCTTTTGAAACACCAAATGTGGGTTACGTTTTACTCATGTAGATTGGACAGAATTTGCAATAATAATAATATAGGGTTCTTTGTTTAGTATTTTATTACCTATAACTATAATGTATGCACTGAATTTTGTACTTTGTTGAATGAAGGAAGAATGAAGAGCTGGGATGCCAGAGAGCATAGATTTGGCTTTATCAAGATGGCTTTTTCTGGTACTGCTTAAAATAATTATTGAGGTCTTTCTGCACTTTACGTGTTCTGATTTCTTGTCCTGTGGAAATTTATTTCTCTCTTTCATTTCCATATCAGTTTTTATATTGGCACTAATCAAATTTTTTCAGGTGTTCCTACATTGTCACATCTCACTATAATGGTACTAGAAACTTGTTCTTATGCAGATTTTTGTTTTTCCTCTCTCTGTCTCCCAGGTAGTTATCTGAAGAGATTGTTCCAAAATCAAGTCACTTGATAGTGGACCAGTCTTGTTATGCTCTTAGGAAGCAGTCTAATGCTGCCTGCAATAATACTCACTGTAACAGATGCAATGAAAGACCAAAATGGACCTTGCAATATTAACCCTTTGCAGTCAACATATTTAACTGCTGCCTGTTATGCTAAAACTGTTTTTAATGGTTGTCTCAAAGCAAAGGGCTATTTTTAGTACCCTGCCACTAAAGGACACTTATTTATATCAGACTTTTATTTTTAGATTCTATACACCTACAATACGTAACAGATTAAACTGATCTACTGCAGGTTTATGGTAGAGACCAAAAGGCATTCATCAAACTAGAGCTCTGGGCTGTCAGTTTGATTAAACAGACAACTAATCTAATTTGACAAGACAGCACTGTTGCCATTTAATAAATGACTCCTATTACTTACATGACTATGCATGCAGCAATGAAGTGACCTACATAAAATAGGTGTAATAGCATCTGTTTTGTTCGATCTAGATTTGTAATTGTCAGCTGCAGAAGTGTTTGAAACTCTGGAGATGAACTATTTCTGAAACAAGTTATGTTCAACAGAAAGAGTCCGTGTTATAAGTGGCTAGAGCAAACTTCTGCATTTTTATACTGTGAAAGTCCGAAAGATTTGGCAATGTTACTCTTCTGTCTTTACAGATGTTGTGTTATGGGTTTATGAAGGGTTTCGGTGTAATGAAGGAATCCATAAAGTGCCTCTTTTTGTAATGCAATGTGTAGTTTCCAAGCATTAATTGAAAAGCATTCCCATGAGAATTATTGTGAATTACCTTACCTCTACTGTAATGTATTATTTATGTTCAGTGTACAAGCCTTTTGAGATGGACATAAACCACTGTCAAGTGCTCTTAACAGAAGGCATTAGAATAATATTTACAGTAGTTGGGGTTTATGCAAAAATGGGTGAGAGTTTTGTCACTTTCCATGGATAATTCTTTCTTTTAAGGTGAGAATGCAAAATGATGTATGGATAAATTTGCACACACGAAGGGATTTTAAAGAGACTATTACTTGAGGGCATAGATCAAGCAATAACATAAAGTCTTGTGGTTAACTAAAGATTGCTGCTCAGTGCTCATTTCAGCCATATCTACTTAATGGTGTATAACTGGGTGACTTCCCATGTAGATCAAGTAGCAGCCTCATCTGGTTTAAAAATGGTACTGCAGATGTGACTGGCTAAAACCGTACCTGGTACTCACACAATTGTTCACACCAAGTTCCTGTGCTCAACACCAAGAGTCAATATCCATGTGTCTGTGAGACATTTGTTTGTATGTGTGTCACACAGGCAAGAGCAACTTCATGGAAACCCTCTTGGAAGCCACAACTTCTCATTCTAAAGCTATTTTCACTTGTGCTTATTCATAAGCATGCAGATAGCTCCATTCACATGGACTATTTATATGCTTACAGATAAGCTTCCATTTAAATGTTTGCATTTGCAAGCCCAGTGCTTGCAAATCAAATTGTATTCAGACTCATTATTTTATGAAATATTTTTAATGAAATAAATATTCAGCAACACTTTGTACAGAATTTTCTGCAACCCCTTTCTTGCTTATTTTGCCTAAACTTTAAAAGCATCCTAAAGCTCTACACTCAGATTTTTAGTCTTTTGTAAGTACGTGCTATGTATCCAGATGGTACTATACTCAGAAACTGATTTTCTTACAGTATTAAGTTGATGTGGTCTTTTGCTGAGCAGTGCTTATTTCATCTACACCAAAGTAGAAAATTTCCCATGAACAACATTATTTTTCAGTAGGGCTTCACATTAAAAAAAAAAAAGAACACACTGGAAGTAAAGAAAATTCTCACTTACTTTGATTCCACAAAGGGAAAATAACAGTACAGTGTATCGTATTGTTAGTGTTACATTATGCACAAATATTTGACTTGCTACATGAAATGTTAGTTTTAAATCTGTGCCTTAATAGTGACCAGTTATCTGTAAATATAGAGCAGATACAGATTGTATTTTTGTGGGTTGTGTCCTTTTAGTGATTTTTTTAAAAAATGAAAGTTGAAATTAAAACATTAAAAATGGAAATTTTCAAAACTAATCAGTGTTGCATAAAATAAATTTATGTAACTCCCTTGTATTCTGATTGGTTCATGAAGTATTTTTATATAGACCCAGTTCCAGGGATGCTTGCTTGTTAATAAAATATAAAAAGCAGTATTTGACATAATTGCAACATGTTTCTTTCACATGTTAACGCTTCATATGTTTTACTGTTCTTTTTATATCCCATACAGAGTCTTTGTCTGGCTTTTAAGTGAAAATGCTTTTTTGGGGTGCCTCTCCTTAATCTAAGAGGAGTTAATAGCAGATTTTAGTGGTTTGGCTCATGACTTCTTTCTTTGGTCTTCCCATTTTAATGACTGTATTTTGGTCAGGTTAGGGGAGAGTTGTGCGTGTTCTTTCGTGATGGTCATTGTGCTGTCACTTCCAGTGTAGAAGTAGGGGGGGCAAAAAAGGGAATTCTCTCTTTGGGCTGCTGGGACATGACCAGTCAGCCTGGCAAGAGGCACAGCTGTCACACTGCAGTAATGTGCACCCACCAAACTCAGTCAGTCCTGTCTGTTTGCTCCACAGGTGCTTGTACAGGTTCAGTATTGCTCTACCTCACTCTGTTCTCAGGCATCTTGTTATCCCAGCCTAACGTGCTCTCTGTTTTATAGACACAGCTCTCCAGTGGCTGTTCCTGGCTCACTGACCTTGCAAAAATCTGTCAGCTGTTTTTCTGAGTACCTGCTTAAAAGTGCAGGTGTGGGAACAAGTCTGTGAAGGAAATAGATCAGCAAACTGTTCTGCAGAGGACAACTGGAGGGTGTGGTGCTGAGCACCAATTTACCAGGCACTGATGTAAATTACGTGGAAATTTATGGGCAGGTGGGCATGCAAATTGCACCGTGTTTCTGATGTCTGACCAATAGTGAGCTAGTCTGAAGCAGGGTAGTTTCCTTTATGGGCAGTTTATTTGATAATTATGCTTCCAGTAGCTTCAGTTAGCAGCGTGTAAAGCTGGTGCAGGACAGAGAAGGAGGTGGAGAGAGGAGCATCAGAGCTTGTTGGCTGTTCTCCTTGTACTGCAAGCAGTGTTCCCAGCAGCTGGCATGGCACAGCATCAACCTGATTGCTCCCTGAATAAACTGGGCATGTCTCTCTCTGCTACCAGTCAGTGGCACAAAACTGGTGATTTTCAGTCTGAACAGAAAGTTACATTCTAGGAAACGTTGCCAATACAATACAGTGGTTTTAATGTTTTACCTGATTTCATGAGTTAATAAAGCAGACTTTAAAATTTAAAGTAGCAGAACAGTCAGACTGGCCAATTTTGAATATTGACACAGCTATTAGGAGGAGCTAAAGGTTAAGGAAGATAATAAGAGGGGTTTTTTAACTCTCACTTTGAAGAAAGTGTATTGTTAAACAAACTGACTCAAACAATGTAGAACGGTTTTGCGTTAGTCAGAGCATCATCTAGTGTCAAATTTCCCCATTTTTCTAAGGACTAAGATTTGGAGAATATTTTCTCTGAGAAATGCAGAATGATTCCAGATGTTGATGAAAATATGAAGAAAGATGAATACATTGTGATGGAAATTACCCACTTTGTGCCAAAACTGTGTTGCAACTTCATGGAAACTAACAGATGGGAAAAGCAAAACATAATATGAGGAAAAAAACCCCAAATAATTATATAATGAAGTAAAAATTTGTCACTTCTAACAATGGTTGATGAATGTTCCAAGAAATGATGTTGCTACTAATTTAATAACCCTATGACCATAAACTGATATGGATGTTGCTACACTTCTTTGCTGTGATTAAAATCACAGTTTGTCACCCATAAAGGACAGAAGAGTTGAAGAGGCCTGAAAGGCACATGGAAATAGCTTATGGTCCCAGAACTGAAGCTATCCATGGGAACTGGAATCTCATGCTGTGTATATACAATATAGAAGTGAAGAGGATGTGAGGTTTTTTCAGGTTGAGAACATAGGAAACCTTCTGTAGGCAGTAAATCTTCTATTACACGTGAATATACTAAGGGAAAACAAAATGGAACCCAAGGATAATTTTCTTTTGCTTTAAAGTGATCCAAAGTTCAGATACAACAAAGTATTCACAACCCTTTCCTTTAGCAGGAGTTTTTCCACCCTGCAGCTGAACAGTGTTTGTTTCCTCAAGAATATGCTTCTGTTTTCATGCCAAAGCTCACCTCAGAGAGAAATTGCTAATGCATGGTACCAAAAAACCCTTCCTCTGAAGCAGCTTGAATAAGCACTGGGTGCTCAGCACTGACAGTTCGGTACTAAGAAGGCTGATTCTTCCCACACTGCAAGATCTCTTTATGTAGCCCAGCATCTAGAAATGAGTACAAATAAATCTGATGTGGTGAGGCTAAATTGCAGACAGATTTGAGTCTTGCTTGGAAACCGTATGGGAGATAACTAGGTAACTAATCCCTGTGGGGCAAGGGATATTTTGGTGCAGCTGTATTAAAAGTAGCTCTATGCCAGCAGTGTTTCTTTTTGAAGCAAATGGTGACAATAGCCAGCAAACTGGAATGCTGGAGGCATCTGTCACGTAGGAAGGCTCCTCCTGAGCATGCCTCCAGCACTGGTTATCTTCCATCTTCACTGAAAGTGGTTGCAGATGCTCCACTGTTGACTCTGCTTTCTTTCCATTATGCTTTTGGACTCCAAATGCTAGAAAGGGCAAACTTTTAAATTTTACATGCAGTTTGATGAGCTTTTTGCTTGCACAAGCATAATGTTTTCTTCTTTTCCTAGGAGTGATTAATGTGGACAGTATCCAGAACCACTAGAGTGGATGAGAGCTTTGAAAGATTTTTTTTTTAAGGGATTTAAGAGTCATGACTGGAGACTGGAAATAACACCTCTGGCACTGCTGCCTTTTCTGGCTGCTGGTGGTGTCTGCTCACCTCTGCTAGGTCCTGGCTCTCCCATGCTTGGCTCAAGTGTCTGCTCTCTTCTGATCAGCATTCAAGTTTCAAACAAGTGTTTTCGGGAAGTTTGAGGCATTTTAACTTTTCAGGCAGACTAGTGTTTGCTTTTTGTGCAGACTTCAAAACTGTGGCAGTGAGGATACAGGTGCTAATGATCATCCTTGGCTAGTGTGAGGAATTAAATGTGTAAGCACAGCATAAACAGGACGTTGTGGTTACAAGGCTGGTGTAGACGAGGGCATAATTTCTTTGGGTGGGCAGTTGTTTGTGAATATTAAGTAAAGGAAATGTTAGTTTGCTTGGTTGGTTCTTTTTTTAAAACATTCGTAGAAAGGATCATCCTTTTGCGTGGTGTTCTTACTGCAGTTTAAAAATCATTCTGTGAAGTGACTCCACAGGGCCCTGCCCTTAACCAGTAATAAAAGCACAGTTAGGCAGAAGGATTCTTTAATGTCCATCCACTTCCACTTTAACATTAATTATTGGAGTACAGCAGCACATTTCTTCCTTTCTTCCCACCTGCCTGTAATACTTCTCCTGAGGCCAATGCATCCAAGTTCTTCAGCTGCATTTTATGTGTGGTTATTCTGTGCCCTGGCTCTGCTGCAGAGACGAGGTAATGAAACCCCCTAAACAGAAGTGCTTCTCATCTAGTTCCTACTGCATCTTCTCGCTGTGTAAACACATCAGGAAGCAGGAAAGCATTTCTGGGCTGCACAGATGTGTTGCTCTGCTGGAAGCTTTGAAACCCCGTATTTTCAAGTTCTCCTTAATCTTTGTGATGAATTTGTAAGCTTCAAGATGTTTTACACCTGGTTCTGTTTGTCAAATTCCTTTCAAGTGTTCAGTTTTTTGTGATTATACCATCTGTGATAAAATGGGCATTAAATCAAATACTACATGAAGATGCATTGTCTGTTCAAAGCTATACTGGAAATGAAATATTTTGTATCTTTAGTCTATTTTGGGTTGAAGTGAATTTTTATAGACATTTCAGAATTTGTGTTTATACATAAAACCCCAGAATGTTATGACAAAGAATCACAGAGACTCTGTCCCTTCCACCTCCCTTCCCGAAAGCAGATAAGTCAGTGTTTAATTTTAAAGCATATTTTTTATATCATTGAGATTTTCCAAGCTCACAAAATTTGGCAGAAGACAAATCAAGTTTTTTATGGTTCCTGAAGGCAAATCACTTTCTGATAAACCCTCCAGTGTGTCTTCATGTGCTATTCAACATGGGAGGTGTGCAGAAATATCAAAAAGACGTTGAAAGCTTTCTTGCATGACCTCTTAACTTTTCAAAAGGTCAGCTTTTCCTCTGGCATAAGTCTGGTGAAATTGTTCTGTGTTTAAGCACAGAACAGAAATCCATGGCAGAGCAGTACTTCCTCGGTGCATGCTGCGACTTTGCCTGAATTTTTTGGAAACAAGTTCTCCAGGCTTCTAGACCTGATAATATGCTGTATGGAATGTCTAGTTGCTACATGTTCACCTGCTCAGAAATGAGAAGCTTCCTGCTGCGTGGTGAACAGGCCTTTAATTTGTGTACCCAAGAGAACCAATTATTCTGTGTGTTTCATGCTCACACATGGAAGGGCAGCACACCAAAATAGTATGAATTTTCAGGTCTTCCTTTTCCCATAAAAGCTGTCTCTTGCTGTGCTGCTTTGGTGCAAGTAGAGTTCTTTCAGTTCCTGGTAAATAAAGTAGACTGCCCCAAATTTGTCAAAACAAATGTTATGCTTTATCTCCTGGCAGCTACCCAAATCTCTCTAAAGGTGAGTTTTACTCCATGGGGACCCATAACTGAACCCAGTAGTGTCAAATGCTTTTGTAAGGGTTTGTTTTACTTTTACAGCATTCACAACTCTCATTATATGATAATCCTAATGAAGAATTGAACTAGCACAATTTCTTATTATTTGGTGGTGTAATATTGCTGTGTTTTAAACAAAGTGAGGAGTTGGATGGTCAAAGGTTAACATGAACAGCTATTAGAAAAACTGTGGATGGCAGTCTCCATATTTGACTTTGGGAAGTGTTGCTGCAACAGGTCTTTAAGGAACAGAAAATAATGCAAACCTTTGCTTTGCCATTGCTTATTTGCTGGAGTGGTATTGATTAATGCTATGGGGAGAGAACCGGCTGTGTGGTGCCCCTATTAAGAAACATCACCAAGTCACTGCTCTGAAGAGAGAAGTAATGCTTCATTAAAGTTTTTAATATCTATCCATTAAGTGTTAAGCCTATATTATATAAGTGTGAGTTCATTCACCTGTTGAGAAAGTGTTGGAAAGTTTTCAATTAATGATGACAACAAAAATCCCCGCTCTTCATTTTCAGTGAATGGCCAATCTTCAGTGGGGGTTGGAATGGAGAGCTTCACTTCTTGTCAAAAAGTCTAACCTCACTTTAAATGCAGATAAAGTTTGAATCTGTTTCAATCCACTTCTAAGTATTTGTCATATAAATTACATGACATCATATCTCGGATTTTTCCAAGGAGATACTTAGGTTGCAATCAAGTCATGCTTTGATTTCTGTCCCTGCAGGTTGGCTAGATGGGGTTTCACTCCTCTTACCAAAAGGTTCTGGATCACTGTAACCATTCCCTACTCTTCTCATGGGCTGCCTGGTTGGCTGGTTTGCCTTCTCTCTCACTGTCCCCCTTTGCAGGGCTTCCAGGTAATCCATCCCTGTCAGTCCCAGCCCCAAACTGGGTGTCTCACAGGACAGGGATTATTGCTGGGATTTGGGAGTCTCACAGGACACTGCTCACAGAGGGTTTATTGCTGTGGTTGTTACAATGTGGCCAAGCTGTGGTGGGCCAGCTCTGGCCAAATGTCAGGTGCCCACCTCAGCGGGACAAGGCCACACTGGGTGACAGCTGGAGGGTGGCAATGAGAATGGGGACATCCCTTATTGTCACAGGAGAAATGGACTCCACCTGGGGAAAATTCACTTCATTTCTTGACAATTAAAATACATTTGGGTGGTGAGAAATGAAGGGAAATTGACCCTGTTGCCAGGTGTTTCTGCCCCCACAGTCTCCCTTTGCCCCCAGCAGCGTTTCCCCACCTCAGCCCCTGAGGAGCTCAGAGGGGCGGCAGGAACCGGACAGAACCGGCCGGAACCGGCCGCGACCCACCTGAGGCAGCCCCGCGCTCCCCTCACGCAGCCCCTCAGCCCCGCTGCTGCCCCAGGCACCTGCTCCTGCCCCACATCCCGCCTTGGCCTGCCCCAGAGGGGTTCAGAAGCGGCCCTGGACAGCTGGGACACAGAGGACACTGGCAGTGGCCAGGGTGTTGCCTTCAGCCAAAGAGACCCAGCACCTGGGGCTGCCTCTTTCCTCACACCTGCAGGCCAGAGAGCTGAGCGCACACCGGGGAGCATGGCCCGGCTGCCATCTGCGTGTCGAGGTGCACCTGGAGGGGCTCCTGGTGAGCTACCCAGGTGGAACCAATCTGGTGATGAGCTGCCCCCAGCCCCTTTAATCACTGGGCAGGGTGGGGCTTCTCAGTCTGCTGGTTTGGGGCTGCGGACCGTGTGGGGAGCGGCTGCCTCCATTGCCACAAGCTCCTGCCTGAGTCACCCGGGAGAGGAGAGCGCTGGCCCTGCTGAGGAGACAGACGAGGGAAAGCAGGAGGAGCAGTGCCCTCGGAGCACCTACAAAGGTAAGTCCTCTCTTAAACTTGTGTAGAAGAAACAGGGTGATTGTAAAGCTGTGTGTTATCAGGCAGCGTGGTCCCTCTGTGCTGTCTGTTGTACCTGTGATGAGGTGTTTCATATTAGGGGTTTGGGTCTGCTGTATTGCTCAGCAATATGTTGTCGCTGTGCTGGGTCATCTTAAAAGCCTTTAGTGTTTGACTTTGTGGCTGAGTATTTGCCTGTATTTGGACCACAGAGGGACTGCAGAGGATATTTAAGTCTCCAAATGCTCGATTTTCCTTGCTTTAAAATGCTTCTTTGTAGCCAGGTGTATTTTGAATTGCATATCTGGCCTCATCCAAGTCTTGGCTTGTCAGTGTGAGTGCAAATTCATGAAATGCAAGAGCACCCTGAGGAGGGTCCCCTGCAGTGCTGTGTACTCGGTCTCCAGCTCAGGGTGCTGCCTGGGCACAGGCAGGGTGTGTTTGTGTAGGATACTTTGCGGTTTGAAACTACATTCCAGTGCAGTAACTTGTGTGATGAATTTAGGGCTTGGCTTTGGGAGAGAATGATGTGTTGTTCACACGGGTCAAAAGTCATCCAAATCACAGTTTAAAAAATTGTTTTTGTAAGAAGTAGGTTTGGGGTAGGCTGTTGAATTATATTTAGTTATTTGCTAGCGGTATAAATCTGATCTTGCATCTTTATTCCTTAATCTGAGCTGCTTTGTTACATCCGTGTGAATACAAAAGCAACCCAAAAAAGTCATGATTCAAATTGACACCACTTTAAAACATCTGATAAAGGAATGGCTTTCTCTTTAGTCACTGGTATTTCTGTGAGGCATGGGAGGAAAGGCAATAGCAGATGGCAGAAATTTCCAGCAACATGCAGGGTGAGATGTAAGCAGAGCTTTCCCAGCACCCCTGCTGCGGCGGCAGATGGAGGGGCTGGCAAGGCGGGAGGAGCTGCTTTAGTTCGGTGCTTCGAGAGCCGGGTTCTGCTGGGTGAGCCGGGGCTGGCAGAGCTGAAACCGCTGAGGCAGCCAGGGCTGAGGGAAGGGCGACAAATGCCAAGGGAGGGAGTGCCAAAGGCGCCGCAAATATGTAGCAAAACTCCTAATGATGCTTTGAGGTTTTCCTGTCTCCAGACCTCTTATGGCTTTTTCCAAGGCCAGGGATCAGAATTGTGGCTTTCCCCCAACCTGTGCCTTCCTGCATGCACACACACAGAGGTAGCTTTTCTGCATTTTGTAAACCTCTGCAAAACGTTCAAAATCTTCACAAACTTTCTTGTTTTTCTGAGACAAAACAAATTCGAGTATATGAGAGCACATCATTTGGTTAATTGCCGTCACCTGTGTTTGCTATCAGGTGTTTCAAATGATGTCTAATTGTGCTAGAAAAGGACCCGGCTTTTTTCTGTTACAGCCTTGATTTTTCACAGCTGGTAGCAAGTGAACTTTATGAAAGCTTGTAAGTTAGCTGCTATTTTACATTATGCGCTGTGTGTTCTTGGAACCTATTTTCATTCAACTCATCCAAAAAGATAAGATTTTATCGCTCCTTTTAAGTGATATCTGTGGAACTGATACTTGAAATCACCATTCCAATGGTCAGATTATTATGTGTAAATCTTTGCTTTTTAGGCTTGTGTTGATGAGTTTATTTTGGGGACTTCGTATTTGCTCTGGTATGGTGCAGTGAGAAGTCCACATCCACTATGCTGTTAGACTGCTGTATGGGAGGCTGAAAAGCTCCTGGAATCAAAGAGGAGCACCAGGAGAGTTGCAGCTCGTATTTAGGTCAGAAGCAGTAAAAGAAGTCTTCCTGAGAGTGTCACTGATTAATCATTAAAGTGATAGATTTTTCTTCTTTGCCTGTAAAGCTGCAGTATGTTAAAATTGCACTTGGTGGGTTAGTACAATGCACTCATATCTAGCTGAAGCTTTGTCTGAGGACAGTGACCTGTGAATTGTATTTTTAAATCTGTCACTGAGCTTTCAGGTGTAGCCAGGGGCACTGTCTGGGCTCGTCAGGAGTCATGTAACAGCTGTACTTCATAAGAGTCTGGAAACTTGCCGGTAACAGCCTCACAAAAAACATCCTTTGGCTGAAATGATAAACTTCATCAGGTCAATATAACTACACATACTAAAGAATTTTAAATGTATTTTTACAAGACTACATAAAAACATTATATGCTTGCAGGCTTTACAGCCAGTAAAGACTGAGGAAAATCATCTAGTGCTCATTAAACTTTCTTTCATCCTCTAAATTAAGTAGTTGAAGTAGGTCAGTGTTGTTGACTATTACTCTCTTACTTTTTAACCGGAGAAGTTAAACATTTTCACAGTTTAGAAATTTCTATACTAAATAACTGCATTTTATATGGCTTGTGGAATTTCAGTAACAGCTGCTTCATTTTTTGTATTTGAGCACATGATTTCTGGGACTTCGGGAAGGCAGGTAAAAGACTTGAGGTTAGGGAGCTAACGACTAATGTTTTATTTCTGTGAATGTTGTATTGTGTTCTAAGTAACTTCAGCTTCGGTCACATGGACAAATCACAGGCAGTTGGTGGTGGTGTTCTGTTTATCCCTTCTCAGTGGTGAATATTGAATCAAATGTACAACTGGAGATGGGAGATTTCATGCATCTCCTGTTGTTTGCACAAAAACTTAAGGTAGATTAAGTGTTGTGATAAAATCTGATTGCGAGAGTTACTAAAAGCGTGTGTGGGCTTTGTTTTTGTTACATCTTAAACCATAGAAAGATACTGTTTGCATGCATGTGTGAATGTGGGATTGTAGTGTAGGTTTCTAGAATGTGCTACTTTTTGACTTGTGTTAAATTTAAAAGATTAGCAGATCATTTATCTTTAGAAGACCTGAATTTGCAAAAAGAGTAATCTTACTGACAATATAGGAGAAATGTAGTTGTGCTCCCAAGCAATACAAAGAGAGATAAAATGTTTTTAAGTGCAGTGTACGGCACAAATATGCACTATTTTGTTTAAATTAGTTTAATTTTTAGTACATACAGGTCTATGTACTTAAAAAAAAAAAAACAACTTTGTAAAGCCCTGCTTGGTGGAAGCAGGCAGTGGCATACCTGGGAATGGCTGCACTGGGGTAGGTCAAGGTCCAGCTGGCCCAGGACTGTCCTGCCAAGAGCCATGAATATCCCCTAGGATTTCCTCTTGGCTCCAGCAGATGACTTAGAGGTTTCCACACAACAGGATCAGCTTTCATTTTGATTGTTATGCCGAGAACATGGAAAAAAGATCTACCATTTGATTTTTCTAAATGTCTTATTTATTTTGAGTGCATGTGAGGTGAATAGAGTCTTGGTGCAGTGACCCTTTCTTGGGTGTCCATCCCTTGCTGCCTGTATTGCAGGCAGAGGCAGATTTCCACTGCTGCTGCAACCCTAATGTAACTTCTCCAAACTCTTGGCTTGGTGGGGCTTGGGGTCTATGGTCTGGGGGTTTTTGTGGTGAGCTTTTTACCTTTAAAAATGTTAACCACATGTGTTGTTCTCCCCTAGTATTGCCTGAGTAAAATGCATGGTTGAATATGGAACGTGGTGGAGGCAATGTTACCCACATATTCCTGTATTGCCCATGCAGTAAAAAAGAGCTGGAACAAGCTGCTCCTTCTTTGATAATACAGGTTGTAACATTCTAGGCATGAGTGATGCTCTCGTGGTACAATGCTGGGAAAATTACGTGGTTTTCCTTTTTTCTTATTAATAAGATAAGTATTTGTTTTGTTATTGAACACTACAAGCTTCCTTTAAAGTTCTCCAAGAAATCTCCAGAGCTTCCCCTTCCCAACAAATGCTGCCCTTGATTTGCTGTTGACCCCTGTGGGATGAAGTCATCAGGAGAAAGTTCTTGTTTTCTTGCATCCTTTTTCCTATGCAGCCTTGTTGCTTTATTAAATTCACCAGAGTAGACATGTGTTTTAAGTCTGATGACTTGTATTATGTTAGGAAATCCTCCCACAGCACAGACCTTTCTAAACGTTGTTTGTTGACTTACGGGAACAAGATTGTTCTTGTTGCCGGGGCTGACATTTGTGTGTGGCAGCCACATGCTCTGGGAGAAGGGGACAGCTTGGTCCCTTTCCTGTTTACAGAGTGAAATGAACAACAACAACAAAATAGCAATGCTGTTGTCTGAGAGAAGTCTTTCCATGTTCAGATGCACAGCAAGGCAGCTCCAAAGAGGCAGCACTTCTATTAAAAAGAGGTGACTGCAGCCGGGAGGCTCCTGAGAGCCTCGCACGCAAGCATTTGGGGGCATCCATCAGCCTGCTGGAAAGAATCAGGGCAGGAGTGTCCCACTGGAAATCAAGCAGGCGCCCACTTCCTCTCATCCTAATCTGCATCCACCAAAAAATAAGGGAAAACTTGGGAAGGGGGGCAGGGGGGGTATTTGGCATCTCCCCAAGGAATGCAATAATCCCAAATGTGGTGTGAGAGCACTTCACGATCGCACACTGGCACTCACTCCCGGCAGTTGCTGCCAGTTTCCCTCCCACGCGTGCTCAGTCTTGGAGGTAATGTGAGTCTGGATGCTGGACAGTTAATCAACTGCAGGAAAATTAACGTTTTGGAGACGGCTCTTCTGTTGTGAGGTGCTTGCTGTTTAATAAAACACAGCATGCTGCCACGTATTGCATACTTGCAGGACCCTGCTGGCTGCCTGCTCTGTTGGCTTTTGGTTTTGGCTGGGGTTTAGCATTTCTCGGTGTTGAATTTCTCCTGTTGCCGTTGCTGAGGGGAGGATGGGCTATGTTATGCCAGTGAAGGCAGAAGTCTGGCCCTGCCTGCTCTGGGTTTTCTCCAGGGCTTCAAACCTTCAACAGAGCAGCATCCCATTATCCCTTGGTACCTGCAGGTAATTGGGAGAAAGGCTGGCAATGGGGAGGCCTTGTGAGGCTGTTGTGGGCAGAGGATGCTGGAGAGGTGAAGGGCCATCTGCTAAGGCTGCACAGGTGTTTCTTAGGATGCTGTCTGTGAGAATGGGAGATCCTCAAGGGTTTTGCTAACAATGGCTACAAGCCTGCCAGTGTGGAGCCAGCATGCCCTCCTGTGGCACAAGGACAAGGATCCTGCATGGGGAGGGCTCCCAAAAAGGGCCTGACCTCGGTGGCAGGGTTGATCCCATGGGAGCAGATCTGTGGACAAATACAGGCCAGCTGTGGAGAAGAGAGGAATGGAGCTCTGTATGCTAATCCAGCACCTTAGGCTGTCTGCACCCAAGAGCAGTCAGGACCTTGGCAACCTGGGTGAAAGCCAACCCAGCCCTTAAAAACCTTGAAGTCATTCTTTTACTATGATGAAATATATAAAAAATACCTTCTCTGAAAAATAACTTCATTAAGATTCATGTGCTGTGTTTTGCCCTTTGCTGCCTGGAGTTTGGCTAACAGTAATGATTTAGGGAGTGATGTCTAAATGCAGTATGTAAATTCCACATCAGCAGTTATGTGCTTTTGGGATGTGTTGCTGCCCGACATGGCCCAGTACAGGGACCCTGTGCTCTGGCCCAGCTCATGTGTTTTACTCTGGAAAGGCTCAGTTTTCTCGATCCCACAGACCAATACATGTATACAGTTGTTGTATTTTTTTTTTCCTTGAGCTTTAGCTTTGGTTCGCTTTTATAATTTAAGTAACTGTATGGAAAGTGATAAAACATAGAATGTGTGTCCTGTGATATAATATCCAAAAGAGATTGCAACTGATACACCCTGTTTCTTATGGAGAATTTTTCTTGTTGGCTTTGCTCAGATAGCAATCAATTACTTTACATTTTTCTAAGTCATTTAAATGCTCTTGTCTTTCAGCCCCGTGACATTTGCAAAATGTACCAGTAATCTTGTTTGCTCATTTACAGCTTCTTACAGGGCTTGGCAGCTCTGCCAGCCTTCCTTCACTTAGGCTCTTATCTCTGTCTTGGTAAAACACCCACAAGCTCAGCATTGTGAATATGTAATGGACTGAAATTGCTCTTGTGAATGGGTTTTGGTTTTGTTGTTGGTCTGTTTGGCTGGTTTGTTTTGTTGGGTTTTTGTTTTTTTTTTTTTTTTTAATGTGGAATGATTTTAGGAACATAAGGAGAAAACATTCACAGAGCATATAAAATCACTGACCTTCACCTTCAGAACCATTCTCTCTGTGCACTCTGGGGGAACAACTGGACAAGTTCCTGCCAGCCCGAAGAGCTGATGCTGAGCATTTGCGACAGTGTGAGCAGTGTGTTGTGCTCTGGGGTTATGCTCACAGACCAGAAAAGAAAGCCATAGTTTGGAAAACAGCAGAGTCATGTGGCTGGAAGAGGTATGCAGCATTAGGCTTGTCCAGAAACAACTGAGGTAAGGATTTAGTGGGGTAATTTTGCGAAAGGAAATCGCTCTCCTCCCACCCATCACAGACAGGCAGAAGCAGGGAGGGGTGTCCAGACAGAGGCAGAGGAAGGGGGGATGTTTTGTACTGACACGGCAACAGCGTTGTCTGGAGAGCAGCAGAGACTTTGTCATTGTTTCAAAATAAACAGAGGACTTTGGACACGGGAGAAAAACCAGCAGCTCCTCAAGAACACGTTGAGTGCTGCTGTCAGCAGAGTTGCTCTCTCTCACCACAGCAAGAGCAAGGCTTTACCCCATCTTTTAATGAGAACTCTGAAGAGTAAGTCTGGTTTCTGGCATTGGTTTGTTGGCCAGGCAAGAGAGAAACCTCTGGAGTTTGAGCTACTGCCCATCTGGGTCTCTTCAGCCCCTGGGGGCCACTTGCCTTTCCAGACAAAAGCATCGTGATGCTTTTGAGGAAGGACAGCACGTTACCTCTTGCTCCTATGCTCTAGAAGCAAAATCCATGTGGTTATTTCCATCTTTGAGGAACAAATGGAAAATATGAGTGGGAAAATTTTTAACCATTTCTTACCAATGAAACTGGTCCCAGTATGCATCTGTTCTTGTTAGGGAGCCAATTAAATTTGAGCTCTAATGCTTTGTTTTATTAGATGTTTTTTAGTCTTAATATTTGTCTTAGGTGCCTCTTAAAAGTGCTGTCAGTAAAGCAGATGGTTTTGCAGTGGGCTGAGATGCAGGACCTTGAGAATGTTCCCATAGCTCAGCAGGGCTGCTCCTGCCTTGGGAAATGATGTCATACTCCTCCTTACCAGGGCTGGTCTATGGCAGCTTTCCTGGTGTTGGGTGCTGAGATTTGTTGATGTTTGGCCTTTCTCAAGCAGGGAAAGCAGGCCTTTTTGCTGAGTCTACCTGCTGCTTTGCTTAGTGCAAAAATGTCAGTTTTGCAGTGTGGCTCCCGTGTGCTTGAGCTCTTCTCTCTGCCCCTATTTTTCAGCAGACCAGGACTGGCCAGGGTCTATTAGACTACTGATTTTTAAAAATTTTTTTTCCATTGCAAGGCTGCAGGCACAGCATTGCTTGGTATTGATTTCTGACAGCATCACAAAGTGTGTGGAGGTGTTGTGTTTGCAGGGCCAGCCCATCCCCAGGGGACAACTGAGCCCCTGCCCTGAAGAGCTGCACATCTGTGTCCCCCCCACACCCCATGCCAGAGGGGAAAGCACAAGGGCTGATGTGAGAGGGGAAGGGCTGCACCCACTGAGGGGCTGATAAAAACATGCACTTGAATTTGTCAGCTGGGGTCTCTTGACCTCTAACTGCAGAAACCTGAAGTATCCAGAATCTGAGAAAACCTTCACCATTTCTCAGTCTGCTCCAAAATAATAAACTCCTGCCTCATAACTCAATAAGAGCTGTGTTTGTTCAGCTCCTAAATAAAGACAAAGCAAAAGTGACTGGCACATCATAAAGCAGATTGTTTTCAAAGAATCTGACCCCACTATTTTGGGTCATGCAAAGGTCTGTTCTCCTTTGACCATTTTATCCCATCTACCTAAAACTGCAGTTGCACTTCCAATATTTGTCAGAATAATATCTAATGGGACCGAGACCCTTGCAGCTAGGACTGATGCTCAGGCTGCAGTGCTGTGTGCTTCTGCTGTCCACATTTGTGTGGGAGATAACTACATCTTGGCAAAACATTTGATCTTCATCTGGACATGAGATTCAGTATTTCAGTGCTGGTTTTGCAGCCAATTGACATACATAGAGCCCAACATTGATGAGGGATAAATCTGTTCTCAGAGTTGAGAAAATCTGTGAGCTCAATCCTCTGAGCTCTCTGAAATGTTCTCGACTCCAGTTGCATCCTAGGGCTGTAAATGTAAGTCACGGTTCACTGACAGTGCAGCATAAAGGACCATAACCTGCAGGCTTTTTAGCTTAGAGCAAGTGACAGAAGTGCAGGCAAGAGCTTGCCGGTGGTTTTTGTGTTCCCAGCAAACCCAAAGTTTTGGTCTTGGGGTGAGATGTGCTGGAAAGTGCATGTCAAATGGAAAATACTTGTACTGTTGTTTTTCTCTTCTCCTTTCCTTATGCCCTTTCCTTGTGCTATCTGGGCTGATATTTTCCAGAAGTGCAGGGCAGAGTTTTGGTTACAGGATGTGGGTGTTTTGTTGAGGCACAGAAGCTGCCAGGGACCACATGGCTGCTGTTCACCTGTAAGAGGGGCAAATCCTCCAGTGCTCTTTAAGTCATGTGGTACAACAGATCCCCTACCAACATTTACAGGTTTAAGATTAAAATCTGGGACCAATTCAAGCATTTATTCAAGTCCTTTCAGCAAAAGTTAAATATGTTCTTACATCCCTATTGCAACAATTTAGGGTGCCCATATAATAAAAGGCAAATTACTTTACCAAGTTCCAGGGAACAACACCCACGTGTGTGAAAAGACCTCCATCTCATATATTTTTAATTTATCTTATATGCCACTTATACCATTGTTTTCCTGTCTTCCTAGTGGCCTTCTGATGAGGTAAACTTACCTGAAAATAACTGAGATGAAGTGTACAACAAATGGATGTAAGGATAGTTCGGAGTTTTTTTCTTTGTAAAGCAGGAAATTAAAAAAAAAAAAAAATCTGTTCTCAGTTCTTCTGCTAAGGTGTGAAATTTGCCAGACAGCTTTTCAAGCCATGTAGACACTTAATTCCCAGGAGGAAGTGGGATTTTTCTCCATAGTAATGAAATAACTTTTTTTAGAAGATGCTGGTAATAAAAGATAAGAGGGTTTTCTCATCCAAGCCTGCATTTCCATTGCTTTATCATCCTTATCATAACGTGGCAACAGAATAAAATTTAATGTAATACATCAGTGCATTTAATAAGCTAACAAAGGTTTTATGTTTAAAAAACTCCATCCAAACAAACCCCAAAAATGAAAATAAACCACCCTCAGTAAATCCAAGAATTTAGGCTTGAATTTTTTTCCTCCCTTCATCTCAGTTTGAACTTCCTGATGTTCATTCCCGTAACTGGTCAGTATGTGTTTGGAGAATGGCAGCTTGACTAAACCATTGATAGGAAATTCCAGCAACCTCATACGTTACTGCTGTTTACAAAATGATTTTGAATTAACAGACATTGCAGAACTGTGAGTGGTGGTTTGTGGTTTTTGGCTCTTTTAATAGAGACTTTTCAAACTGGCATGCATGCAAACATGAATTGTTTTGCAACTTAAGTGAAACAAAACTTGGTAATTTGGGCACATGGAACCTTTTCTCTGCTTAAAATCTGTATCACGTGTCACTTCATGAGCTGGGTGAGGACTCTTACTTGGCAAATTTTTCCTGAGGTGCAATATCATCAAGATAGTTGCGTTTACCTTTCAGTCTTAGCCCCTTAGATAAATAACAGCTTGATTTATTGTGACTGCTTGTTCCTTGCACAACCATTTTAAAGATTTGAGGGCCTGTAAAGACACTGAAGTTCCAAAGGATTTTTTTCACCTATAGAATAAGGATGTGAGGAACTTAAATCCAGTTACACAGACCTCTGTGGTGACTTCTTTGGAGTAGGACTTGCTGCAGGTGCATTTGCTGAGCTTTCCACCTTAGCCCTGAACAGCAGCAACAGCTCCTGAGCAGACAGGAATTTACTAGCAACTAAATTGACTTGCTTATAAAGCAAACATGATTTGGAGCCTCTGCATGCAAAGGTGGTAGCACTGTAACTGTGTCACTGGGCATGAGTCAGCCTAAGCTGTGGTGCAGGACCGAGTGCAGACCCATTGCTGAGAACAACTGTGGTGGTGTTTGTGAAGCCTCAGAGTAAATAAGAAGCCTGAGTTCTTTTTTAACTTGAGATTTTTGTGAGTTGTGCAGTGCAGTAATGTGTTAATCTCACAGCTTCTGCAAATGTTTACTGTTAACAATGAAAACATGTTGGTCTTTGAGGAATACTTGCTGCACTTCCAGAAAGTGTGTCAAGGATGGAACAAATTTCCATGTTATCAGCCAGGACAGTTTTATTGTCATTCATAATAGAGCTGAGAGTGTGAAACACTGTGTTTCATCAGGACTTTGGTATTAATTTCTTCAGTGCATTTTGCTTCCCTTGAAATACTCTGAATAATGGAAATTGTATGAGCCTGGCAAAAATGAAAAAGAAAAATAATGAGACAAAAACTCTGCATTTGAATATTGTACAAACATTTTCACATGAAAAACCCCTTATTTCTGGTCTATCTGGTTTATATCCAGTTCCCCCTATATGCTGGGGAAATTTCATGAACCTGGTGCCACATTCCTGCATGCACTAGGAAAGAATTATAGCCCAAGGATAAGGAATAAGCTATTTACAGATGTCTTAATAGCAATTGTTTCTCAGTTCTTATGAAAACCCATTAGAAGTATATTGTTAATTAAAGTTTGGATCACTCTGAAGGTTTACATACAGTAATTAAACCTTTAGAGAGACAAGTGAGTGAAATTAATCTTGTCACCAAGGCCAAGGTACAATTCTCCCAGTGGAGGGAGCTGATTGCCACAGCATTGGCAACTGCCGTGGCCCTGGTGTGGAGGGAGACAGGGAGTTTTTTGCTTTGCTTGCCTCACTGGTGAGGCTGTCTGGGAAAACCCTCCTGGGAGGGTGAGCTTGGCATTTGTGATTGTCTCCTTAGGCATCTCTGGGAATCTAGGAAGTTTTGCAGCCCAGTCAGCTGAAGTACTGCCCGTTATGGGCAGGCTCTTTCCCTGAAATATGGAAAGTAGCCCAAAGTACTCAGTGGCTTTGGACTCTGTGTGGAGGGCACAGCACTGGGTCTTTTTGGGAGGCAGAGGGTTGCAGTGGTGCAGACGGGTGTTTTCCAGCCAAGGATTCACCCAGATGTGGATGCAAAGTCCAATAGGCAACTCAATGGGGGCTGTAATTCCTGTCATGCTGGTGATGCACTGTGAGTTGGAGTCAAAGACTTTAGAGCATAGGTTTGGTACAAAATCCATCATTGAGAGCAAAATTGTGTAACTTCTTCACCCAGGAGAAACCTTTGTGTAAAATGTATGATAAACACATAAAGCTCTAATAGAGTTTAGGCCAGCACAAGTCTTTCTCATAACTATAGAAAATGCAATTTAAAGTTGGGAGGGGAAAACACATTCCTTGATGTTCCTTGATGACAAGTCTTCATTTCCCGTTTATCTTTTCCTGTATTTCTCCATTTTCTTCTGGCTAGAGAATAAAGTCCTAAAATTATGAAAATTTTTTTCCCAGATTCTCTTTCTGCTGTGACTACAAAACGAAAGTTCTGCAACTTTGGTAGGAAATCCTGTTTTCATGGACTTCCCAATCTGTACCCAGCTCAGGCAAAGGCTCAGCTGTAGTTCAGCAATAAACCAATCTCCAGATGTTTGGGGCTGGTACTAATAGCTGAGTTCACCCATTGGTTCTCCAATTATTTTCCTTTTGGCTGCTGAGTGTGTTTGACAGACAGCTGAGTATTGGCAGCCTGAGTACTGACTGTGAGGTCAATGACAGAGCTGCAGACTCAGATGTGTGCTAGGGAAGGTGTTAGATCTTGCATACACAAAGCAGGAGGTATCAGCAACATTAGCTGGTGACCTTGGACACAGAAATCCTTAAAATAAAGCAGCTGTAGCTGCCCAGTTTCTGAGTTACTTGGCGATGGCACTCCCCTGTGCACTGAGGTGTAATTTGTTCTCGTGTCACAGCCAGATCATCTTTGCTGTCACTGTTTTTGAGGACTGCCAGAGTTCCAGTCAGGTTCCCTGTTTCCTAGACACCATAGTGCAGGCAATGTCCCGCACAAACCTTGCTTCATTAGCTCTGCTGTCTTGAAATCTTTGTCTCATTCTCAGCAGCTCCTTGAGTATTTAGCACTATGTCTGCTTGAAAATTGAAGCTTCTCCCAAACTGGCTTTTCAGTTCCCTTACGCAGTCAGAAGGACCTAAGCTTGCTCTGTCAAAGCTCTAGTAGATGCTAGGAGGACTCTGGTTTACAGTTACACTTTTTTTTTTCTGAAGCTCTGTGGTCTGCTTTGTATCAATTTAACTGCATTTCAGAGCAAGGCAACTTAATTAATGGTTTCCCTCAGGATATCAAACAGCTGTGTATCAGATTTCTTACTGAAATCTGTAAATATTAAATTATCTCCAATTCATTTCTTCAGTCTGTAACTTTTCCAGTTTCTTTAAAAAACTAGAATCAAGCTTGTCTGCCAATATTTTCATTTAATATTTAATGAACATATGTTGTTTTATTGTAAAGATTTGAGTCACCTTGACCTTGTTTTCAATTAGCATTTCATGCTCAGATGTGAAGTTTCCACATCATCTGTTGAAAATCCACTTTTCGTGTGAGACTTTGGAAATTTCAATTCCAAATTGCCAAAGAACCAGTTTTTCTCCTCCCTTACAGACAGCCTTCTGTCAAGGAGCCTACTAAGCAGGGAAGGATTGCCCTTAGACTCCTTAAAAATAATGATTTACTGCTGAGAAACATTCTGCACCATTTTCCCTCTCTGCTGTTGCTATGCCAGCAGTTTCCTAGATTGGGGAGGCTTTACCTTCTCTTTCTCTCTTTTTTTTTTTTTTTTTTTTTAATTCAGTTATAAAAACATCCAAGCATTTGATTGTGTCTCCATTTCTGTCTGTGACCGTTGTGCTGCTGAGGTGGAGGGGAGAGAGAAAGGCTGGTGGATCTTTTTGAGAGCTGCACCCTCATGCTGAAGGTGCTCTCACAGAGGTACTCAGCGTGTGACCAACTGCAGAGCCAAGGCTAAGCAGTAAAGGGGGAATACAGAGCTGTAAAGGTAGCATCAGGATGCAGAGTTGAGGTCTCCTAGGAAGTGAGAGACCATTTGGACTAACTGTTTGCAAGAAAGATGGGCTTCACCTCAGCCGAGCCTGGTTGGCTGTAGTTATTCTGGTGCCATTATACTCTCCAAGGCTTAGATGCACTTCTTTTTCACACTGGAGAAGGTATTGTGCATGGAAGATTTCACAAGTCTAAATGACACATCAGCAGTAGTTGAAATAATCAAAATCCTGTAATCCAGGATTAAATATGATAGAATATGATAAATTTGTCAGGTAATAGCAAACTCTATTACAAGTAAATAGCCCCTGTCAATCACAGCACATAAAACTGGACAAGATACAAGTACTGCACATAAAAACAAAGGACTTGAAAAGAAACGCCCAGTATAAGTCAGAATATAGAAATAAAAGTTACATCAAAAGCTTGGTAGAAGTGGAATGCTGTAATAAAAATATGGAATTCATACAGGCATGGCAGCTCACACCATGACAGGGTAAACTTCCTAAGATTTTTAAAGTAGTGTCAAGGACAAAACCACCTACTTCCTATAGTGTCTTTGGATGTAAAATTACTGTAAGGGCTTCAACACATGTTTGTATAGATACTAAGCTGTAGAATAACATCATTCTTGGGGTTTTTTTTGTTTGTTTTTTCTTTCCTTTTGGTTGGTTTTTTAATGGATTTACAAACACAAATAGAAAAAGGGAGGAACAAATGGCCAGTTTTCACATGGGAAGATGATCTCCATTGAGAATGCAGAGCAACCCCTTGTTTAATGAACTCACAGTTAAGTGGGAAAACAGGTGACTAATGAGGGACAGCATTTGCCGAAGGTGTCAAGTCATTTGGAACAGTTGAAGCAGATGTTACTCAGGATTATTCAGAGTGGTAGGACTATGCTTCTTACAGGTCTGAGCAGCTATGTATGAAAAGGGCAAGGACTGTGTATTAATAAAAAATGACTTTTAAGTTCAATAGCAGTAGGAAACAACTCCAGCCATGCTAATCCAGGGATGAGCTCCAAATGAACCTTTTTAGGAAGGAGTTGGTCATTATGGAAACTTGTTGGAAAATGTCTGCTCAGTGCTATTTTCCACCCTGATGACCACCAGGCAGGGTTTTCCTTCTAAAATGTCTGCTGTTTCAAGTAAATGGTCTTATTAATGGTATTGTGTAAAGTAAATGAAGTTCATCTTCCATCCCTTTTGCTTCCCAACTTTGTCCTCTGTCACATGGAAGTGTGTGCATTTCTCTTTTAAAATGTGCCCTCTTGGTTTGGGTTCAGCCTAGTTTCTAATGTCAAGTTTTGCTCTGAATTTTCTGAGAAGCTTTCTGTTGGTATTTTCTTTTAATCTGCTTGTATATAATTTTCTTAATGTTAGAAGCCCTCACTTTGACTACATCAGGGATTTACACAATTTAATTCAATGGAGATCCGGCACTGGTAAAGATTTTATACAGCTGAGGTGATCTGTAGTTTGCAAACTTGGTGGTATTTGTAGATTTTATTGAAAGAATTTATCATTTTGTTTTATACACACTGATTATCTACAGTAGATATTCAGAGCTGCCTCTGTTTGCTCATTTTTGTCTTGGCATTAATAGGCTTGCATTCAGTTTGAGAATTACACCTGAAACAGTTGTTTAATAAGAACAATACACTGATTTCATAAAAGTTTAATTTTCTGAAGGATTAGTTCTTTAAGAACTTTCATTCAGAGATTGACTGCACAGTGCTCAAAATGAAGACTTCTTAAATAATCAGAAAAGGATCTTGTGGTATAAAAACCTCTTGACATCTCCCTTGTGACTTAAACCATTTATTTATATATTTAAAAAAAAAAAAAATTAGTTTTTGCAGTGTTGTAATATGGACATGAATATTTAAATTGTTTGGATTCCTGAACAGAGCAGAAGCAAGAAACTCTTCTGCAATAGCATTCAACAATTTGAGGATTGTATAGGAAAATAATCAAACTGTGGTAAATCACAATCTTCCTTTTCTGGATCATTACATGCACAGACACACCCTCCCTTCCCTCCTCCCCTTTGATTCAAGCTCAGTTTTGCAAACCCAAGTGCTGGGTGAGTGAAATTTGACTTCTCAAGGAACTGCTTTTTGGATTTGTGCCCAAGAGCAGCTGCCCAAGTAGTGGGGTCCATCACAGCACAGAAAGCACAAGGCAGTAGATGGATTACATTTCATAAAGCAAACATCGAAATGAACTGTAGAATGGTTTCTCATGATGGAAAAAAGGGTCTATCTGCATATAGAAGGATTATATAGAAATATTACACAACATGCAAGCTTTTCCTTCTTACTGCTCAGTTACTCATTCTGCACATTTGTTTCCTGCAAGTTTGTTCACTCTGTTGACCACACAGATGCATTTGCTATTCTGTGCTGAACTGATCCACATTTAAAAAACCCTCAGAGGGTTTTTCACTGGAGTTGCTTTTCATTAATTCTTTGCTGATAATATATGCAGAAGGATGGAAAGAAATAAGACATTTATTGTTTCATTTGAAGTAGTCACTTAGGATTAAGAAGATTTTTTTTTTTTCCTGAAAGTGTAATAGCTGACCTTTAAGAGAATGGGCTTATTGTTCTGACAAGATACTGAAGTCCATTTTTAATAAAAATATTTTTTCAAGGCTTCACATTGTTAAATGAGAAAATAGAAATTCTTTCATTCCTCATCATTACTTATACTGCACTGCTGAAATCATAAACAAGAATTTAGCTGGAAGAAAGATTAGTGGCTGCTTCTCTCTTCCTCTCTTCTTCCCCCCCACCATCCCCTCAAAGTCTGGTACCACTATGAATCCAATTGTACATTATATATATTTTTAAATGAGTGTTTCTTGATTGCACTGGAACTCAAAATTTGACATCTAGAATACAAATACAGCCTTATCACTGTATGTTAATTGCTAATTCCCTAGACCTAAGCTGTCGAATGGTTGCAACTGCTGCAAATATTTTCTTTAATATCTTTTAAAATGGAGTTCCTTCCCTGAGTGAGAACAACACTGGTTCAGTTGAATTACAGACAGCTCCTCAGAAGAATTGCTCAGTACCTGGCAGCAATTTATTTTCCTTCAATTAAGAAACTAATATATTGTCCTATTTTTACCATCCTCTGAAAATATCTCAGGACTATCCTCCATTAAGCGAGAGCTAATCTGAGCTGATACCAACTCTCTCTTTCCCCATCACTTAGATGGGAAGATTAATGTAATGTAATTCCTTTCTCTCAAATAGATATCAAGTCAGAGGATCTTAAATGGGATCAAATAGGAGAATTTAGGCTTTCATGCACCTTCCTCTAGCTGGGATATGCCCAAAAATTGCCTCACTGCCATATCCAGCAGATATAGCAAGGGAAGAAAATGCCTTTCCCCACATGTTGGTTGCACAAAAAACAGAGGCTCTTGTAGGTGGTTGGTCTGTAATCTCATTGGGAAGACCTGTTTTGCCAAGCCTGGAGAGGGATATGCTTCAGCAACTGAAATACTCATTTTAGTCTCTCTGAGACAGGCTCCTAATGAACACCCCTCTCTCTACCACTGGACTGTGGTCTGCAGGATGAGCACTGATCATCCTGGGCAGTGGTGGGAAAACATCACAGTAAACATTTTATTTCCTGAATGCTACCTCCCCCTGGTACCAATAGAACATTGATTCTCTGCTGTCCCTGTGGCCTATGATTTCTCACTCTGTGGTTTCCAGAGTACAGAAGTCTCACCAAGAGGGCCTGTTGTTTCTCTTTGTGCCTGGAAAGTACTTACAGCATTTAAGGCAGCAGGCTATCAACTAATTATGAGTTTATCTGCCTGGAGACCTGCACAGCCCATCTCATTTCATGCTCCTACTCAACCTATCTTTTGTTTGTTTTATCTACTCACAGAGACCAACCCCACTATTTCATGGCGCCACCCTTTCAAGCTGGCTGACCTGTGTATATTTTTTACTTACATGTGTGTATGTATTAGTTTTGGGTAAGCTAATGCAATTGTGAGAATTTTTCAGTTGTTGGGGTTTTTTTAATATATTTTTATTGGCAGAGTTTGAAACCATTTGAAATGCAGCCATGTTGGCTTGTGCTCTGTAAGGAACAGGGGGAGGAACTGGCGTCTGCCAAATGGAAAAGGATAAAACTGGTGTAATGATATGTTGCAATCACGCTACAAAACCTACCACAGTAAATTACTGCTGTAACAACCTCCTTCCTGTTGCGAAAGGCTCCAACCAGGCTTTCTTGTGTCTTCTTGACATTTTAGTTCTTGAGAGAAAGTTGTCTCTGCACCCCTTAGCACCAAGTGATACTGCTAAGCTTCTTTGAGGACAAGCTGAAAAGCAAAGATGGAGGCCAGGAGGGGCCAGTGCCTGATTGGGGGCTGGATGATACTGCCAGACATGAGCACCATCAGTCTGTAGCGGCTGACATGCAGTGCTGTGGGCAGGGCTTCATCTGGCACGTTTACTATGTACAGTCTTTTCTTCCCTGCCCACTTGCTGGCAGTCAGTGTTTGTAGGTCACATGAAGTTTTCATGGTATAGCCTCCACAACCCAGGCACTGGGAGGCTCTGCCCTGTGCCTGCGGCAGTGGTTTGGCCGGGCTCGGTGACCCAGGGGAAGTGTTGCCCTCCAACGTGGCCTGTGGGAAATGAGCTGCAGCTCCTGATTCTGTCTGTCCCAGATGCATTTCCTCTCCACAGACGTTGCGCTGTGTTTGGCACACAGTTGTGTTTTGTTAATACTAAATGAAGGAGTGAAAAGGGAGAAAGCCAGAAAACTGAATTACTGTCCTGGTTTCAGAGCAATCCTCCGACAGGGAAGGGAGAAGGTGAAAAACCTCAGTGTGGGAAAGTTTTCAGGCTGCTTGCTAAGTTGTTTATGTTCTGTGGAGAGAGTGGTTTGGGTCTTCTGAATCCAACTGCATGTTTGAGAAAGAATTATTCATCCACTTAGGGGAAGGAGGAAAGAGCCTCCTTCTCAAAGAGAAAGCAATGAGCTCCTGGTAGTTTCAGAGGTGTAAGGTGATGGCCTTTTGACAGCGCTTTCCAGAAAAGCATCATACAAAACTTCATTTGATAGCACTAAAAAAAACATTGGGAGAAACTCAGAGCTGCCTTGCACTGGAAATGTACAAACCACCTGGTGTGTTCTGTGTTGTCAAATCAGTCACAGGGGGACATCTCTTCCAAGAGGTTTCACCTCCTGCTTGTGAGGTAGATGGGTGAGTGTTGAGGATGCTGGGAATTATACAGAGAATCTGTGAGGCTCTAAAAGCTAAATGGAATGGAAACTGTCTTTTCTCAAGACACTTTCCAGACTGGCAAATGAGGAGGCTCCCAGCACCCTGTGCTTTTCCAGGTGCTGCTTCGACTGGCCTTGGGCTTTCCATAGATGAGCCTGCTGTGCTGTCTCCCTTGCATATGAATGAACTTCTAATTTCTCTTCTGTGGTGTGTATGCAATTACATTTTCTGAAAAAAAGCCAAACCCAAAAACAACAGCCCCACCCCAACTCCTATCGTTACCTTCCTGTACTTGAAGTTCACACCGAATCCTCATGTTCCCCAAGTTCCCAACCTCTGCTGCTTCCAATAATAATAAAACCTGAAAAGGCTTGTCTTGTCCTCTTTACAGCTACAACAAAATGGATGTAGATTTAGCTGTGCTTTTCCCTTCAGCTATCTGGCAGCACTCTCCTTCTTTCTCTCCAAGTCCTCCCTGTGAGGAATGAGCACAGCTGATCATGGGGATAAGGATCAGCTCAGGGGAGCATGTGCTGGCCAGGGAAATTTTTTCCCTTTGATGCCCATTGCTCCCCACCTCTGATGTCTCATGTGCATTTCACATTCTCCAAGCCCAGAATCATCTGAAGTCACAGGCCAGAAGCTGCTTCTCTCCCTGGGCTGTGCAGACCAGATCGCCCCAAGGGGATTTTCCCTTGTTAAAGTTGCCAGCAAAGTATTTTGTATGGCTTGTTGAAGAATCAAACTATTTCCCAGCTATGGCCAGTTTGAACTGAAGGTTGTTATGAAGAAATGCTGTCTGTTACATTAAAGTTGAGTGGTCCAGAAAAGCCCAAGATAAAAGCTCTGAATAATCGGGATCCATTTGGCCAGTTTATTTCCTTTTCTTTTCTCTTGTGAGTTTTAGCTAGACTTGCTCTCTTAAAATGAAATCTGATCTTTATGGGGATATCTCGTTCCCTATAAAGCTATAATTTTTTTTTTTTCCATGGGTAGACCAGTACTACATATAAACTGCATGGAGCAGATAAATTGAAATATGTTTAAAAGTGGATTTTTTTATATATAACAGGAGTGGGTGTATCTCATTCTTTCATGCACTGGATCTTCTCTATGGAAAATCCATAAAACCAAGTGGGAAATAAGAAACCATTTCTCTGCTGCTGATGTAAAATGAAAGAGAGGAGGAAGTTTGTGAATTATAATGGGTCAAGCAAAAATACCTTCCTGACTACTCTTTCCAAAAGAAAACTGAACAAGTCAGAAATCCTGTGTAGCACTGGGATCTGTTTGGGCACAGAAGAAATCCAGTTCTGCCATCAAGGGAGTTTGATTGTATTGCTTGTGGTACTAAATTTTTTTGGCTATAAGCACCTTTATCATTAATGTGACAGAGTATTCACCTCAAATTGTGTTTGGGTAACTACTGAAAGTGGAAAACAAAGGGAATGGAGTGTGGCTTGGGGTTAGACTGGAAAGGATGGCACATCTCCAGCATGGGGTTTAGTTTCAGTGCTGTGAAGACCAGACACAAGGAAAAGGTGAGTGGTTGGAGGCAAGCAGAAGACTAGGCTGGGGTCTTGTTGTGTGGGGCTGTGCCGTGAGGGAAGTATTTCTGCTTCCCCAATAGTGCCAAAAGTCAGCCTCTCCCCTTTGCTGAGGGAATGTGTTGGGAAGCACGAGAGTGGCCTGTACCATCCTCTATCTTCATGGCAGTTGGAGAAGTAAGAGAGGTATCTGGGCACTGCTGCCCCCACAGCACCTTCAGTGGGGGCTGCTTTTGCTCTTGCCCCATCCTTCATTCCTCAAAAACCTCTGAGAATTCCAGCTGGCAGTGAAGGAGGAGAGAAAGGCCAGGCACTGCTGCCCCATAGTACTGCATTGCTTTAAATCCCGTCACAGTGAGGAGAATCATGGCAATGAATGGCCCATGTGAACCTGTAATTCACAGCAGCTGAAAGGTGCCTCGCCAAAGGGATTTAGTTTATTATTTCTGTGTGTTGCTCCAATAACACTGGCTGTCAGACCTATACCCAGTGAATGAGAATTTGAGCTCTAGGAAAGAGTTTTGTTGCTGTCACAGCTAATGGCTTGTCAAAGTTTCCTTGTCAAGGTAATTCTGATATTTTGTCAGACCAGTTCCCTGATTATTTCAAAATGCACTGGACTAAGTCCTGCATCAGCCTGAGGAATACACTTCCTTATATGTCCTTTAAAGCATAGTTTACTTGTTTACTTTTTCTGCTTTTTAAGGTTTTATTGTTTTGAGGTTTTATTTTTTAGCAGATCTGCATCCTGCTGTAAGGTTTATTTCTGTTTTTCTGATGCTTTTTTCTGCTGTTGGGGTGGGCAGACCTGTGGATGAATGAGCACTCAGCTGGGTGATGTCTCTGCCTGATGCTATTCCTCCAGCAGCTCCAGAAGAAAAACTGGCTTTTTTTCTCTGCTGGACCACTAGATGGGGAAATTGCATTTGCATTTTTGGGTTGCAAAATGGATCCTGGCAGCTGGGCTGAAGCTTTTGATGTAATGAAGCGTATCAAGCCTGTTATCTGCAAGAGGTGTATGGTGATGACTCAAGGCTTTGCCCCTCACTTCAGCAATGCCACTGCATCTCCTCTTCAGGGAGTCAGGCTCTGCTGAGCCATGCTGGAGCCCCAGGTGCTTTTGGGGAGGTAATTTGCAAAGCTCACCTTTACAGACATCCCTTCCTTTAAAAGGTTTCTGTGGAGTGGGGCCAGCAGGTGCTTGCCGCACTGCCAAGGCCTGCATGCACCCCACAGCTTCACATGGGAAACAGGGAGAGTGCATAAATATTTCAACAAATTTCTGAACAGGGAGCTCCTGAGGCCAGGAAACCATCCGCGCATCTGAGAACTCACATCAGGTTCACGGCAGAAACATGAGATGATCTGTGCTCAGCGCCTTCTCTTGCTTTCAGTACTTTGCACTGACTTTTTCATGATGAAAGCATTTCTGAACAGAGTGGCAAAAGTGACACTGGTATGGTGACCCTGACTCTGACAGTCTTGCAGATCAGAGCCTACTGGTTATGGGGCAGAGTAATTAATGGGAAAAGATTGAGAAGATTTGGTCAGCACAGTTATGTTTCAAAGTTGGTCATTAAAGATCTTGCCTCAAACATGATGAATAGCTGTTCTCAACCATTAGAATGTTCTGATTTAAGTAAAAACGTCTAGGACATAATGAAACCTTTTTCTTGTAAGAGAGCAGTAAGACTGGTTGTAGTCCATTTTGGATTACTCAAAGCTGTAAGTCCACAAGGTGATAGGTGACATGGTAATGCCACCTAAAGATGCAGTTAAAAAAAAATGGAGTGCAGGTCACAGGGATAACTTTCCTTGCTGCACGGTGTGTGACAGGATTGCAGCCTGGTGGAGTGCTTTTGACTCAGTGCTACAGTAATTCAATAACAACAAGTGCTACTTACAGAGCAGATGTGCCTTCTGCTCACGTATGTAAAGTTTTTCTGACTTTCTACAGATAATATAACTTTGGGAAGCAGCTTTATTTCTCTAAAGGTATTGCTGTACTATTTTGGGGAAAATATTTAAAGCTGTGCAGCCACTGCAGCGTGAAAGCAGCTGTAAAAACACGCACCTCTACCTATGCAGGCAGGGAAATGAGCTGTACCATGAGAAGTTACTTTCATGCTGCCACGGCCCAGTCCATGCAGCTCTCTTTTCCCACCTCTCCCTGCCAGGCTCTGTGGGGCACAGGGTCTGCATGGGGCCCGGGTTTCCTCCTCAGTTCACTGACCATGATGGATCTTGTCACAGCTGATGGATGCTCTTGTGAAAGCTCAGTTACCCAAAAACAATGTCAGCTTGGAAGAAAGCCACAGGAATGTGTTAAAACAAGCACACCTGCATCTTTTTGGCACTTGGAGCTGCTGTAAATAGCTTAGCCAAAAATATGATGGGTTTATATCCTTTCAAATATCACCACTAAGTAACTAGAGAGCCAAATATTTTAGCAGTGCTCGTGTGCTTACTCTGCAAGTCCTTATCAGAGAAATTATGTCTTTGGGTTGAAGTTTGGAAGTCATACATTAAAGAAAGAAAATGCCTGTGAGAAGCAGGTACAATCATCCTGTGGGTGATTTGGGTTTGCTGTTAAGGAAGACTTTTTATGTTTAACCAGATTAGGAACTAGGACTCTACACTGACTAATTGAGGAAATTTTAGAGTTCTTTACATCTGTGACTTTGGCTAGAAGTAGTCCCTCATATATGTCACAATGTGCTCGGTGAAGGATGATTTGTGGAAGTTTTTCCATTTTGATTTATAGAAATGCTTCCGTAAGGGAAAGCTTAGGCCAAACTCCTCACAAATTGAGGAAGTCCTGGTACAAGAGCAGCAGTTCAGTGTGTGCTCAGGGGAGCCAAGGTGCTTGAGTAGCAGCCAGACCTTTCTGTGCCATGGAATAGAGATAATCTTTCTATACCATTAAGTCATCTGCTTTTGCATTTATACAGGATACAAGTGGGGTTATTTACATCTTAAATATAGTGAGACAGAGAATGTATGTGCATGCACAAAGGAACAGAGCCTCTCCCTCCCCACCCCAACCTGTGAGCTGCCTTCAAATGGCATAAATGCATTTTCTCAGAACATTTCAGTTACAGGAGGAAGAGGCAAATGGTCTCCAGGACATCTGTTCTGATGTCATGATTGAAAATATTCCAGAGTATATTTAATCTTCATCTCTTGACATACAATAGGATGGCATGACAAGGCTCACTGCTAAGTCCCTTACACCAAGTGCTGGTTTGGATGAAAGGTAGATGAACAGCAATATCCCCTGCTTTGATCCCTTAGAGTAGGTTTTGGGTTTCTTTCTGTTCTGTTGGAAGGCTGACTGTGATGAGAGTGGAGGCGCTGGTGGTGGTGCTGAAGGCAGCAGTGCAGGAGAGGCCTGCAATCTCAAATGATTTTGCAGCAGGCTGCAAAACTGAGCACTGGTCTGACATCCCAGGAAGGCAGACTGCTTCCAGTCACTTCACACTGATGGCGCTGAAAAGCATTTTATTACCTTCAGACTGTCTTTCACACCTGGTGATGTGCATAGGGGGCCTTCTGGGCTTTAATCTTTTCCAGTCAAGTTGGGGTTACTCTGTGTCCTGAACCACAAAGAGCCCTTTTGTGCGGAGGCACATGACGTCTCTCAGCTCCCCACCATCTCTGATGAAACTGAGGTTCAAAGATACTGTATCAAAATTAGGTTTTAAAAATTGATCAGTGAGCCAGCATAGGGAAATCAAGGAGGTGAGACATAATCACAGTCCAGCATTCCCTGGGATTGAAATGTAAGGGAAATGTTGTTGTTACAGCCTTAGCTTGTAGTGTATGCTCTTTGTCAAGAACCTATTTATCTGTTATCTTGTTTTATTTATGGCCAGTCATTGGCTGGCACAAGAACTACCACTGAGCTTTGCTGCTGCTTCCCACCATCCACTTGCAACCAGTGGTTAACGGAAAAAGCTGCAGACCATGTGCCCCCTATACAGGACCCATACCTCAGCAGGATAGAGACAGTGCAGAATTGCATATCCTTCGGGTAATATGGCTCACAGAGGCTGGCTTTACGGACTGAATGCTGGAGAGGCACAAATACATGACTGACAGTTCCTTCAGTCCTTCAAGGGCTTCCCAGAGCTCTCTGTCTGAGGTCTGATTTTTAATGGAGAACCATCTGCAGCAATACACACAGTTATTAGCAAATGCCTACCTAATGCTTTCTAAGCAACACCTGAGGTAGATGAAACAAATTAAGAAAATATACCACCTCCTTTTCTATTTGCTTAGTTCATTGCATTTCACAACACATTGTGTAAAGTCAATTTTACTGTTTCCCTGCCTGGTTTGTCAGATTTTGGTTTTGTGGGGTTTTTACATTCCTGGTGGAGGAAACCATAAGGATTGTAAAATCACAAAATAAATAGCTGGAATGCAGAAGTGTGGTACCTGGAGCTATCTGAAAACTGAAAATTGGTAGATTTGTAGTAAGCAGCACTGTTACTTCAAAGCCCAAATTATATTCGGTCTGCAAGTGTAAATTTCTTGCCTTCTCCCACTTGTTTAAGCTGAAATTCCCAAGCCAATTGGGAATGGTCCCCTGACACTTTTGAGAGCTCTCTAATTTCAAATGATTAATTAAAGGCTAGATGTATCTCATCTGATTTCTGGAATCACTTACCAAATTCTCATCTTTGCTTACAAATTTCTTTACATCAAGAGAGTTTGTGCAATTTGCATAGTCAATTAAAAATTATTTGCTTCTTTGACCTTTGATACACAGTGTGAGTTTCATTTGGCCACCTACTCTTTCATAGCCAATGTTATTAGCAAAAGGCTTTTAATTATTGACATATGACTGAATTCCTGTGAGCTGACGTTTACAAAGCTAAGTACCAAATACTGTGATGCTGCATGTGACTGTTCCTAAGAAGTGAGATTCTGCTGTTCTCAAGCCCTTACTATACAAAATGTGCACCTTCATCTCCCCAGCCTCTGCCTTGTCAGGGTAAGAACCATTGGAAGGGCCAATGTTTAGGCTGTGGGAAATGCCTGAGGTGCACCACCACCTGGAATTATCGATCCCATTCCAAGATGTTCTACAGAATTATTGTGTCCAGAAACAAGAGTGAGATACCCAAGTGTAAACAGTCAGGTTGAGAGTATGTAATTTCACTACTAATATTGGGTGCAGGACTTGTGACTGTCCCTTCATAGTGAAAAGGAAGGGAAAGGGATGCCCCACCTGGGATAGCCTTTCTGTGCTCCCTCCTTGCCAAGATGGCTGTGTTGGGTGGACAGAAACATCACTTGTTTTCTCTTTTCCCATTACAAGCAGAGACCTGAGCTGCTTGGTCTTGGACAGCTTTGTATTGGCAGAGGTAATACCTGCAGCTTCCTTCCAGCAGTAGGTAGTTAGAGCTCTTCACATCTCCAATTTGGGGAAAATTACAGTTCAGCAACACAAGAGCAGCTCAAAGTCATGCGCTTAATGGTACCCTCTCTCTGACGAAGGCATCCTTTCTGCTCTCTCTCTCTAATTGAGTGGGCTGTCTGCATGGGAAGCTGATACAGAAAATGTCTAAGTGAAGAGCTAGAAATCCCACTTGGGGGTTTACATAAGCCTTTTGCTTTCTCTAGGCCCAGAGCTTGGATAAATAATAAATGCATCTCTGGTGATGTGTCTATGCAGACCAACCCCAGACAAATGCTCACTTGTTCTGATATAAAATGTCCCAAGTGTTATAGGCCAAAACTAAAATGTGTTGTTTTCTCTCTCTTGCTCTCTTTTTTCTCCTTTTTTTCATCTTCTTTCTGGCTTGGCTTTCAATTACATCAGTAATACACACAGCTGCAGACTGAACAGGGATGCTCTATAATCTGGCCAATACAACAATGATGTTGCATGGCACAGCTCAGAGGCAGTCAGATTTTCATGTCTCCCAAAATCTGCCACTTCCTCATGACTTTCCACCTGCCTAAGGACAAAAGGTGTGGCTTAGTGCTCTTAGAAGGGAACATGACATTCCCATTTTGAATATTCCACAGGGACTTCATACTTGCAATTTCTTTCCCAGCTCCCATGCTGGACATCACAAGTAACCTAAATTCTTTCGGACTGACCACTCATGGAAGTTTTGGATAGATTTTTCTGTGTCCTGTGATTTCTTTGCTTTTGGGATCAAAATAGTTCCCCCTTTTTGTACCTGGTTCCCCCATGGCACACCCTAGGTTGTAGGGTGTCAGAGCAAGGCAGCTTGCACAGGCAGCTAAGTATGCTGTGCTGCATCCTAACCCTGCTATTAAACTCAGAAATTTTCTTGGCAATTCAATGTAAGGTGGTTTGCAAACTGAGAACTGAGAACTTGTTCCACTTGATTCTTGCAGTGGGAATACAAAGCTTCAGTGGTTTCCTTGCACAGAAGAGTGTATTAATTATCTCTACTAAGTGTTATGGCATCATCAAAGTACCTGAGCTGCTCAATTAATTTGTCTTGCATCATCTGGGTGACTACTGAGCTGTGCTTGGAAAGAGCTGAAGTCACTCCAGGTGTGTGCTGGGCCGGACCCAGCAATTCCTGGGCTGCGTACAGGTTTTCACCATGCTACAGCCACTGCCTGTTTCCTGCAATCCGTTTTGTCCATTCTGGCTGAGCCGACAGAGCAGCTGACTGCACAGCCTCCAACTGCAGGAGGAATACTTGCCATGCACACTTTGGGAGACAAAGGCAGGGAGACTGTACTTGCAAAGGTTGGGTGGCAGGAGGGAGGGAGGGCTGCGTGTGCTCACCAACCGTGTGTGCAACATGCAGCCTCCAAGCACGTGAGCCCCTGGCAAAGGTTTAAAGTCAAAGAGAGACAGGAGAAAATAGACGATGAGTGCTCAGGTCAAAGCTGCAGGCAGGAACAGAACTGTCTATCTATCTATATTTTTTTTTTAATTTATTTTCTTGCAATGGGCTCCTCTCCCTCTGCTGTCCTTAAACCTCATTTTGTAAAACCAGCTGTAAAGAGCCTGTATGATTTACTGCTCAGTTCACTACGAAACCGCACAATTCATTAAAAGAATCAAGGGATAATGTCAAACTAAAAATGTAAACTACAGAGCTTGAAGGGATGGTTAAATGTCAGCACATCATGGGAGCATTTAATAACCACAAATGACATTTATTCCGCATATAAAATACAACATGAAGAAAAATATTTTGCTTTGACTTGCAAGAATTTGAGAGGTCTGAGCCACTTGTACCAGTCTCTCAGGTTGACTCTTAATGTGGTCAGAGGAACAAGGAGGGAGGCAGCATTAGGGAAGGTCCAGTGAAGTGAGGAATTAATCTTGTCCTTCATTTATGAGGGGAAAAAAAAGGCAGGCCACTGTTAGCTGACTTGCTAAGGAAGCTGTGACACTTGTCACTGCTGTCCCATGCTTACTTGGCTTATTAAGTACTGAGGGATGCACAGCAGCGAACAGTGATTGCTCCTTTAGACATGTGTACCTGCGGTTTGAGGAACTGAGACTTTAAACCACCACTGAAGATTATACTTGGCATGAAAAAGAAATGAGACAGCTATGGAAGGAAAATGGGATCTTGGAGGTTTATAAGTTTCTTGACATTTTAGGTAACACTTGTGCTCCCAGGCAGTTGATCTTGCAGCTCATCACAAAGGCAGTGTCACACATCAGCCCGTGTGGCCACGCACACCTGGCTGTGCTGCCGGCTGCCCCTTCCTGCCGGGAGCCCCGGGCTGTGCAGTGGCACAGCTGGGCTGTGCACTCTGGGAGGCGCAGAGCTGCACACCTGGGCTGAGGGGCTGCCACTCACTGAGGTCTGGCTCTGTACAACTCTCATCCAGTCCCTTGATGTGATGCTTTAGGGAAGGAACTCCTGAAATGCCTTAGGGAATAACAAATTCCCACGGATGCAGGCAGCCACCCATTTGGTTTTGTAGTCTCCTGCTGCTTTTCTTCTGATCTTCCACTTTGTTTGCTTTCCTCCTGCCTTTGTTTTTTTTTTTTTCCTGTTCTGCACTCGGGCAGGGAGCCTCTTGTCTCTTTCCAGCTTATGTGCAGCCCCTATCACTGCAGCCAGGAAGGAAGGACCACTCTTTGTCAGTGTGTAAGGCTGTTGCTGCTGGCCCAAGTCTTGCTGTGACTCAGCATACATTGCAATCACTATTTCATTTGAAACCGTTGCCTGGAGCCATAGAGAATTCTGCCTGATGGGGATGTGGGCAGCCGTATGGCAGCATGGGAAAAGGGAGCTACACTGCATGCTTTCACCCCATCTTTGGAAATACACACTGGATCTGCCCTGCAATCCTGGATGTGGCACTTCCATGATCAAAACACAACAAATCCCAGTACTGATGCATGAAATAGCATAAAAGGATTTTTCACCTTCCCACCTACACTTTGCTCTCATTAGTAAGTATCAGTGGGGTGAAGGAACCAACTTGTTTCCCTGTGGGGCAGGAAGAAGCTGGGACTGAAAAACTGCCACCTTCCCATCCCCTGCCTTCCCCAGCCAGCAAAATGTCAAGGTGCATTTTCTTTTGTGAGAGGACAGCACACCACAGGGACTTCCTAAGGAGAATATTGTGTTCAGGGTGTGAAGTTTCATACTTTTTCTAACTGCCAGTGACACTTTCCAACTGCAGCAATTATATTATTAACCTGGCCTTGGCTTCTCCAAGTAAGGCAATCTGCTTCAAAGCAGTCCCTGTCCTCAGGGTCTGAGGAAAATTGAGTCCCAGTCTGAAAGGGAAATATCAGCTGTTGGCTTGTTTTTGTCTCATTTTCCAGTGAACATCTGAACAACTGTATAGATGCAGAGCAGAAGTAAACTTGGAGAACTCTGTACACAATGGTGGCAACAGTGGAAGGAGGACAGCACTGGGCAGGGAATACACACATTGCTTATGTATTCTTTGGGCTCCCTTATCTCACACATGGGAAAGTGTAGCTCTGTCTGTGGGCTGAGCTAGACCAGGAATATGCTGAAACATCAGTGCAGCTCCATAGAGGATGTTCAGGTTCAACCTGCCTGTGCTTTTGCCAGGCACTGATTCAAAACAGCTATTGAAATCCCTGCCAGTATCTGCTGGCAGCAGCTTGGGCAGAAGTACAAAAGAAGAAAGAGTCTTGCTATAAAAGCAGCTTTTCTGTCTTGCTGCTTAGGGACAGCAGGTCCAGCTCCCCTTCACAGAGCCACCAGGTGCTGGATGTGCTGCTCCACTGCTGCCAAGGAGCGTTTTGATAATTTCCTCCTGTCGTCCTGAGTGAAAACCTTGCAGTTCCTCTGCAGTGCAAAGCCATGAGCCCAAAGGGTCTCAGCAAATAGAGAATTTGTGCAACTCCTGAAAATTTCCCCACTGCAGTGGGAAAGCAGTGTCTTGCCAGAGTGACATGGTCATTCAGTAATGGGTTACGTGACCACGTACTTACAAGCCCATGGTTAGTTATTCCTTTAATCTGTCATTAGCATATGAGATATTTTAAAACAAAACCAAGGCCCTTCAGGACAAAGAAGCCTTTGCTGTCCCATCGGGCAGTGTACAGCGGCTGGTTGCATTACCTGGAGGCTGGAAGTTGTTGTGTCTCAGTCTTAGCTTTTCTGACTGTAGACAGTAATAGATGTGAGAAGATATTAAAGAGGAGAGAGCACTGGGAAGAGAGAGACTGAATGGTTCGAGATGAAGATTGCACTAAGCACTGGACAATACTGTAAAGAACAAGCCAGTCTTTGTTTTCTCTAAGTGAAGTGTGTTCAACTGCTCTCTCCATCTTGTCTCTCTCTTTCCATAATAAGACTGGTATTTCTCTTATTTGAATTAGCCTGCAGACAATACCAAAAGGAAACTTTAGCCTTTCTTGGAAATGGCTCATTTAAAGAGGTTTATGCAGAAGTACTGGGATAAATAGGCACCCTCTGAACAGAACACAGAAGAGATGTGGATTTGAGATAAATCTGTGTGTGCTCTGGAGTAAAGGATTCTAATTTAGGGGCAAATATAATGCATAACAGAAATCATGCCTGCGGCTAGGAAGTGTATACCATGCTCCATTTTAAAACAAACATCCCCCAGCAGCACTATTGCTTGTCACATAATATCACACACTTGGAGTGAGTGTTACTTGTGTTACACACAGAGTCCCCTTCTGTGTTTCACAGGTCTCGACAAGCTGTCCACTGTAGCATGTGGGCACAAAGCACAGTAAATCCCAGCGGAGGACAAACTAAATTCTTGGTGTTGGAGGTTTTCTTTTTAATAAAAAATAAAAACTCCCTAAAGATCATGATGATTTAGACGTGTTGATGGCAGACGTATAGCAATATCCCTGGGTATGGTGAGTTTATTGGGCTGGGCATAATCTGTGTGCTCTGGGTCCCCAGCAGGAAAGGGAGCATCTCCTATACACACAGCCCATCAGTCCCACTCATGGGGTAGTTGTATTCAGTGTGCTGAACCATTCAGTGTCCCTGCACCACTCTCAGGTCTGTGCTAGCCATACCATGGACAGACTGTGCGATGGATTTTACAGCAATTTTTTGCTTGCTTTCATCTGGATAAACCCCAGTTTTGTGGGGTTGGCTTTGGCATCTGTAAAGCTGCATTGATGGCAGGAATTGCACTTCCTGGGACAATAGAAAGCTAGAGGGAGTGTAAAGGGAAAGGTTGTTTTGGGTATGGGTATGATAGTGTTGGAATAGCAGACTGCTAATTATACCTTTCCTATCTTATCTGAGAGGGTTTGTTACCAAAAACACAAATAAGAGCCTTTTCATGCAGAATTAATTTTGCTATTCATGGCCCAGTGAGCACATCTTTTTAATGGAGTCAGATGCACCTACACTGAGTGTGTTTACCTCTGTGAGTGTGTAATATATATATATTTTAGAGCACTCTGCACAGAAGCAAGTTAACCTCTGTAGGAAAGTTCTTAAGTCTTAAGTAGGGTTAAACTATATTTAGAAACCAGACGGGGACTGCCGTTATATTATGGATTGTCTCTACTGCCAGCACAGTGCTTAGGCAACCTGCTGTGCTAAGATTGTCAAGATGCCTTGGGTGCATGGACTGAAAGTCTGGAACACTCAAGCTATGATACCAGAAATAACCCAGACAGCTGAACTAGGATTAAATGTATGGAAATTAAGAATCTATAATTTTCAAAACCCTGATCTGAGTTACCTTCAGATCCAGGCTTCGCAAATTTATTCAACTTTGTTCACTTGATGCTGGAGCTATTCTACGTGTTTTTTATTGACCTGGCTATTTTTACTGTTTCCTGCTAGCAGATTTTTAGGTATTTATGTTGTCACTTGGGGCTATGATATTTAAGACAATTCAGGTCACTCACAGCCTGTCCACAACCTGTGGGATACTCTGTGTCCTTGCCAGCTCCTTGGGAGTTCACAAAATGTCCCCATGGATTATAAATAATCCTTCTTAGGGCAGTAGATTATAGAAGTGATAAATTACTGGAAATATACACATCTGGGATAAAAAACTCGATGTTTGTCCCTCAGATGGGCTGTGCTTCCTGACCAGGCAGTGTTTTGTTCCAGTCAGTGACAAAACTTGGAGTAAATTCTGTGCATGTGTGGGAGGTGCTTTCTGTTATGGCATGCTACCTGGCATTGGAAGTCCAGCCAAACACAAGGACTCAGTGCCTTGTGAAAAACTCTGAGCACCTGACCATGGCAGAGGTTGCAGTGGGAGACTTTGGTGCATTACTGATTTCCAAAAGCACACGCACTGAGCCTAGGGGCCTCCAGTGGTGGGGTGATGTGGGAGGTAGCTGGAGAGCTGCCCTGGGAGCAGGGTATGTCTCTGTTGCCCCAAGCCCTTTCATGGGGTGGTGTAGGATGGGGTGCTGTACTGAGAATGTGGCGGGGGGGGGTCCTCAATGGGCTGCAGGTGGGTCTCTGCTCCACCATGGACCTCTGTGGGCTGCAGGGGCACAGCTGCCTCACCATGGCTGTACCATGGGCTGCAGGGGAATCTGCTCTGGTGCCTGGAGCTCCTCCTGCACTGACCTTGGTGTCTGCAGGGTTGTTTCTCCCACATATTCTCACTCCCTCTCTCTGACTGAAGCTGGGCAGGGCTTTTTCTCATTCTTAAATCTGTTATCCCAGCACTACTACCACCTTTGTGAATGGGCTCAGTCTTGACCAGTGGGAGGTCTCTCTTGGAGACATGGGTTCTATTGGATATTGGGAAGTTAATTCTAGTAACTTCTCACTGAAGCCACCCTTGTAGCTCTCTCTGCTACTGATAACTAATACACATGGAGACAATCTACTGTCAGTAGAGAAAAAATTTATATCTTTATATATATATATGAATACCAGTTCTAAATGAACACATTGTATGCATACAATATTCTGTTTTATATAAACAGCTTTCATGTCAGCAGATCATAGGGATTTCAGTGTGTGTGAAAGTCAGTCTGCTCAAACTGAAATCAGCTACCTTTGGAAGCCTGTACAATACAGAAATGAAGGCTGAATGATGTATTTGAAAACCTAGGAGGACTTCAATTCCTCAGAAATCTGTCCAGAATGCTGTATGTTACTACAGCTGCCCCTGCAGAAAGTGCTGCAGGAGTTCTGTTGCTCAGGGTGCCAGCCCAGCACAAGGCAGTGTGGTGACTCGTGGGCTCTGACTCAGCACTGCAGTGATGTGATGAAGAGCCCCATCTCTACCCTGATGCAATAGCCTGAGTGTTCCTGTGATACACATCTGTTATTTGAAGTGCCATATTAGCATTTTTTTTCTGAAAAAAAGTCACGTTTCTTCCCCCACTTCCATCCTGCTTAGGTTCTTATCCAAGGCTGACCAAACTGAATTACAACTGCCTTATGCTCTAGATAATGTATCACTTACTTGTCGCCCGTGATGATTCTCCCCTTCTTCAAGGAGGGAAAACACATTTGTGGGGATTTTTCTGTGGAAGCAAAAGTTTTGTGCCCAGGAAAGTGAGGACGAGGGTAGGGAGGAATGGCTGGCTCTGAGGTGGCTCTGGCTCTTTGTGTACCTAGTAGCTGCCACATGCCTGGCCAGGGAGAATGTCCACCACAGCCTGCATGCAGGAGTTTGTGTCAGTAACAGGATGTTACCACATAAAAATTTATTCAGTGTTCTCCCAGTAACTGAAAACCCTACAGTCTATCAGTGTCTTAGCCAAGGAGGTGTACTAGTCTTGTACCTGATTTTAGTTACATCTATATGAGCAGTGCATATGTCTGAGCTGTGAGTTCCTAGTTCATCCCAACAGCTATAAGGCATTCCAGCCTGGCTGTAAGGGCCCGGGCACAGCTTTGAGGGGGAGTATTAGCCTGACGTGTGTTGTGGCTGACCTTCAGCCTTGCCAGGTGCAAAATGCAGAGTGTTAGGAAAAACCCAATAATCTCCAATATGTGGCTTTGTAGAGGTGGAGTCAGGGAGCAGGTCCCCAGTTCCTGCCCTCTATTTTCACTAAAACAGATGAATTTTAGAGTAGGTGCTGACCTACAAAATGTGGGAAGCCTTACCTCCTCCAGTTTCCTGGGAGATTAGCAGAGGAGGCTGGATGTGGGGTATGAAGGCATAATGATTTTTTTAACTTGTTAGCCATTTAGAGTTCCAGCCTCATTAAATGTGTGTACTACAACTCAGTGGACTTTGAATGAATGGATTAATTCTGTGTTATTTTATCGCTTTCCTCCTGCACCCTGCAGCTGTGCAGTCTAAAGTTATCTTGTTTTCTCATTTATAAGAGTTGTAAAGCCAACTCCCTGGAGATGATGCACTGTGCTAAACACGAAAGCCTCCATTGAGCTCGATTGCTGCAAACAATCATCGTAACTCCTCAAAGCTGTAGCCAGGGTGACACTTCACAGGGGGGTGTATTAACTGTAGGTGCCCCTTTTTTGCTTCTTCACCCAGGGATCTCTGTGAAACACCTAGAAAGGTGCAGACCATCAAAGCAGCAGTATTGTATAGTAAGCTTATTTTTTGGGCTGAGATGACTGTGAATTGCACCTTTGGCAACAGTGTCAAAGCAGCTGCAGGTCTAGAAAATGGTGTGAAGAACCAAAATTTGTGCTCTTCATTGCTTTTATAGAGAAAATGCTGGATATTGGGTTCTTTATAAACAGAGATCTCTCATGCTGAGCAGACTATCTCAGGCCACTTCAGCTCAGTGGGCACTAGAAGATTTGTGGTAATGTGTGCTGTATTCTAACAAAAATCTCCCATCTACTTTGACATGGCATTTGAAAAGTCTTGCTGGCTTTCTTTTTTTCCTACTGGATAATGAAAGTTTGATTTGATTTTCAGGTCAAGAGTTATCCAGACAAGTAGTTGGTAATTCAGCATGTCCATGAAACATCCTTGACTTTTCTGGGGAAGGGACCGAGTTGTAATACATTTTATCCCATGGCCAGCCCTCCCTTGAAGCCTGCTGGAAAGAAAGGCTGGCAGCTTTTCTAAGGTGTAAAACTCTTCTCAGTGAAATTGTGCTGTAGGACCCCCTCATTTCTCTCAGCCTTTTCTTTCCTTGGGCTTCATCTGCCACATCTCACATTCTCTGCATTTGTTTCAAGTGAAGGGGGACCTCCCCAGGGCATTGGGATGGGGACAGGTCTCAACCAGCACTGCCAAAGCTGGAGGAAACACAGGAAACAGAGGCTCTTCCCTGGAGGATGGGCATTGGGTACTGTTAAAGAGGGTGAAATTCACTTTGTGGTGTTGGCAGGATGGTTATCAGTTGGAGGGAAGACCCCCTGAAGCCACTTCAGGATTTCAGAAGCTGAGCAGTAAATGTAACAGAATCCATGGTGCCCTTTCCACCTGGTTGCTGTGTACTGTATACTCTGACCTACCAAGGAGCCTGTTACGTATTTTGCTTTATCCAGAAGTTTTATTTTAGTTCAAACCTCTCCTCTGATAAATCTGGGATAGCAACTCTCCCACTCAGCTCTTTTCTTCCTATAGAATTTTAATATGAATGATTTCATAGTGGAGATTTTAGACCTCTGTGCAAGTTCCCCTGGGAAATGAGCACTGCCCACAGCCTTGGAAGCAGGGCAGCCCAGACAAGCAGGGGAATCATTCTGGTTTGTTTAGAGGACACTGGAGGCAGGAGAAATCTCAGAGATCCAGAAACCTTGTCTTGGCTCCTGGTCTAAGGGTACTTGGGGGTGCATCATCTCCTCCCAGGAGGACCTCTGTGGACACACACACTGCACAGTCAGAGGGCAGCTGAGCTCTCCGCAGCCTCAGTGCTGTGAAGTTTGAACACTGTTGGAGCTGTCATGAGGGCAAGGATGAGCTGCCTTTCCTCCAAACCAGCCCAGCCTCTGTCCCCTGCTGCCCAGCTGCTGGGCATGCTGTATATTTTGTTTAGGCTGGGTGCCTCATTTGCCTTATAGGATTCATTCCTCTTCCCTGTGGCTGATGCCACTTTAATCCTAAGACTAAACCTGTTGTCCTCCTGCCTCTTGACGGCTACAGGTCCTTCCTGCAGCAGGAGGACCAGTCAAGAAGCTGTGTCCCAGGAAGGCACCCTTATGCTTGCTTTCCAGGAGTAAACTGCAGCCTCAAACCAGATGTGCTGTACCACTGCTTAGACTACTTCCTCCCTCTGTAGGCAATGAGTAAACTGCTCACTGAGATTTTCTATTAGCAAGTTTGAATAACTGCACTGACCTTATGCTGCTTTGGGTTTGTCACCAGATAGCCTGACACCCACATGTAGGTAAATGTGGAAAATAAATTACTCACCGGTGCTCATGGGCTGTAACTCCAGGTCTAACTGTGTGTGGGCTGACAATGCCACTTTAACAGGGAGCTTCTTTATGAGGAGCTGGATGATAGATCTGCAGGAGGGAATTAGATTCAGTGTCTGCTATACCTGTTAATTGAATAGGGCTGAAGTGCTTGCAGGGAGGGTGCATTTAGACAACATCAGGGCTTGGTTTGCATCTGTACAGCCCTGGCTGAAAGCTGGAGCTGCGCCTGTGAAATCCCGAAGGCAAGCGATGAATCAGCTCCATCCGCCCCTTGCAGCTGCTCCCGTGTCGGGGTGTGTTCAGCAGAGGTGTTCTCAGCCCGGGCTCCGCTCGGTGCTGCAGAGGATCAGGGCAGGGCGGGCTGGGGGCGGTCTCGCCTCTCCCAGGACCCAGGAAAGCCGCAGCAGACCCGCTTCTGCAAGGTCAGGCGCTCCTGGGACACAGGGCTGTCAGCCCCATTTAGGGTTGTGGTGGCAGACTGGCTCTGTGATAGTGCATGAGCTCCTCAGAAATCCTTCCCTGCCAAGGCAGAGAGGGTATCCATCTCTGCCAAAATTAGCCCAAAGAGAAGGGCCCTTAGTGCAGAACACCAGCGGGATGGATGATCAAGCCCTTTGTTTTCAGGAAGGATATGGCTGTCATCTTATAATTAAGTTCTGGAAAGTGATCTGCATTAGTAGATGCAGTTTGTAGTGAGGACACAGGATTTTTGATCTTAAGTTTGAGTACATTAAAACACATGAGGGTAATTTATAAACAGATATTAAATACCAATCTTTTTAAAAAGGCTTAATGCGGCAGTCATTAAAACCAATATTAGGTTAATGCACAAAAATCTATTAGTGTAGCAATAGATTTCTGCCTTTATTTTGGCATTCTTTTTTACAATTGCTTTTGGTTTATTCTTAACCTGGAACACTAACCTTAATATTCATAGATGTAAATAGTGGTAGACTTGGAGGGACCATCTGGAGAGCCTTCAGTGCAACTTTAGGAAAATCTACTTCACCTCTGAGAAATATTTGTGTTACCTCTTCTTAAGATCCTACACAAAGATTCCCTCAACCATCAAAAAAGAAAATTGTGCATCAGGCTCTGGATTGTACCCCTTCTGAGGCTTCACCAAGGTTGAAGAAAAAGGAATAATAACCTGCCTTATTAATGCAGCCTGTGAAATCTGTCTCCTGCTCATCAGCATTGCTTTGCAAACTTCAGTTCGAGATGACTCCTAATGCTTTCCTATGTATTGCTGCTTGACTAGTCATCGTTGACGTTGTACTGCATATTTGATTTTATCTTCCTTGGTGTAGGGATTTGCATGTGATAAAACACTTTGAATCATGTCAGACAGAAAAGATATATACGAGAAGCAAATATGGCTCTGAAAGTCAATGTAGTTTCTAACATACAGTCAGTTACCCAGTGATAGCTGCTCCTGCAGCAATGGAGAGATTTCATTTCTGCTTGGTAGGTGCTGTGCGTTTTGTTCCTAACAAATATAAATAACTGCAGTAGATTGATTTTCAGGGAGCGGGGAGGCTACTGTGACCTGTTGTTCCCAGTACACACCTGAAAGTGGATATATTCATTCTGCAGACCATAGGAAATTTTGTGCATTTATTGGTACAGTAGTTTTGGGGTTTGTGACATACAGGAAAAGCCCGTGAGACCGGTTATATTCTGATTAGCAGTGTCTTATAATTGGTTACAATTAGCTAAAGTAGCTTTTAGTACTTGTTTTGACACAAGCTTCTATTAATACTAAAACTTGAGCCCAATGATACATTCAGCTTCTGACACCAACCAGGGGAGAGAAATTGCACTGAACACAGAGAAATATTTTAAATGTGGTTGAAAGACCTTTCCAACACTTGAAGAAACTACATGAGAGAGCTTCAGACTTGCCTGAATTTCTTGATATGTAGTCTCCATGCATGGAGCTTTTGTTCTGGTTTTGGGTGTAAAAACACTCTGGTAATGTGCAGATGTGGGTGTTAACTTCAGCCTCAGACAGCTGCAGTGATAGTAAATAGGAATAGGATGGGCCACAATAATTGATCAAGTCTTGTTTTCAGCCTGCTGTTGCAGGCTGAAGGACCCCTTTGTGGATCAGCATAATAACCAGCGGCCAGATGACTTTGACTCCCTCACTCTCCAGGGGCACATGAATAAGACCTAATGAAAATAGCTGGGAGACAAGAGCGAGAGCTGCCTCCTGCTGCCAGCAAAGCCTGGCCTTTCTAACGCCCCACACATCTGTAATAGGCCACATCTACAGCAAAGCACACAGTGCCAACAACTGTAAACAACGGTGTCAGAGCACAATGTGGGCTGTATGCGTGTTTATTCCAGATAAATTAACACAGGCCTGTTCTTCAATGCAGCAGAGAAAATAAAGCAATTCTTTGTCCCTCTGCAACAGCCTGGTTTAAAAACAGCAGTTTTAACCAAGGATGTTTGGAAATTAGATATTAGTGGTGATGAGAGGATCTCCCACAGTTTTATATTTCACTGTCATCCTTATTTCCTGGAAAGATGGAGGGTATCTAAATGCCGCTCATGAGAAATGGAAAGGGCTGTAGACAGAAGTAGATCCAGTCAAAATTTTTGGTGATAGTGTCTCTATAGCCTCTAATAGTAATGTTTAATTCCCTGAAATGATATTTGCATTTCTGCTCAAAAAAGGAATGGTCTTTTACCAATATTTAAACCTGTATCCAATATTAAGACAAATAGACTGAGGAAATCCCTCCCCAGCAAAAGAAAATATCTTTAAAATGCTATGTTCAGCCTCACAGATAAGCTCCAGCTGAATGCATCAAAAGCAATGGAATATTTGCCTTATAGATTTCACCAGCCACTAGACACAAAACTTGCAGTATAATTTATAAAATGTAAGTGCAAAAATAGTTCAGTTTTACAAAATATAGTTGTGACAGATGTGTGGTGTGATGATAGCCTATGCAAAAGTTTCCCTGAAAAAATATATGATACCTTCTTCACCCATGTTCATGAAAGAAGATGTGAGACAGGATTAGGTATGAGGTAATGACTGACATGTGGGGAGTATCATGTAGAGGCAAACCAGAAAGCCTTTGTTTGTGCAACTTGGAAAGGGCAAGAGGCGCCGTGATCACTTTAAATTAGACCCTTCAGGGAAAGAGTGCCATGGAAAACTATTTTGGTTCAAATAAAAAGCTGTCATGAAGAGAACGCAGCATAAGGTAGCCAAAAATATAAAATGGAAATAAAATAATGATTTCTAGTCTTCACAAAAAAAAAAAAAAAGGGATGGGCAAATAAGAAATTTTAAAGCAAGTGTTTATCAGCTGGAACAAAGGGCATTAGTGGAACAAAACTCAATGGCTGTTCTTTAAGGAAAACTTGAAGCCTTTTTGTTCTTTTAAAAAAATGGTAGGTGCAGCAGTTCTTGAAAAACATTGACAGTTTGAAAAATATTCATTGCTTACTGAAGAACCTTTTATGCTCAAGGGACCAATCTACTTAACTTAATGTTAATAGGTCCGCAATAGCCGAGCCTGTGCTTGTGTCACGGTTCACACTGAATAACAACCCTGCCACTCTTTGAAATACGTGGGAAAACTTCCACTGGCAGCACTTGCAGTAGCCCTCGCTGGGAATTAGGCAATAGAGCATCCATCCCTGTCAACTTCGCAGCCTCGGCTGCATTTGACAAAGTGCTCTGAGCAGGCAAACATGGAAGGGCTGAGGCTGCTGTGGCCAGAGCCTGGCAAAGAATCCAAACAATCTGTTCAGCTGCTTTTCCTCCTGTTTATTGTGAATTATCTGTGACGGTTATAATGAATTATGAATAATATAATGAATTAATTCAGAATTCCTTCATAAACACTTTCTAGCAAAAAATTCCAAGTCTGAAGCATTTATTTTGACTTTGTTGTGATGCTCATCCCCAGGATTTGAGTCCCATGTCTGTGTCCTGGTTAGGAAGACCGGAGGACTTCACATGATGCTGCAAGCTGTAGCCTAAAGACAGAAGAGACAAATGTTACAAGCATCATGGTTCCCATTTCCAGGTTTTTGGGAGAGAGACTCCTGTACCAAATTGGACTAAGCGTTGCTAAAGCCCCCATGGAAAGCCCAGTTGTGCATGGTTTGAAAAGCAGTAGTAATTATGCTAAAATCAACTGAAAATACCAGCTATACAAGCAAGCATATGCTGTAGTTCTCTTTTGATACTACTGTCTTTTATGCTACTGTAAAAATTTACAGTAGCATTTAATTTCATTAAATTAATGGAAATCTAATTTCATTAAATTAATATGTATTACTGGTGTTTCTAGCAAATATTTCAAAATTGAACTTCATTTACTTTAATTTTAGTATGATTGTATTATTCTTATGTCAAGGTTTTTTTAGATTGAGTACCTTTCCATAACAAAGGC
>VXAC01006352.1:1202406-1287489 GCA_013399225.1 Rhipidura dahli
GGGGGGGCGGGGGGGGAAGCTTTAGCTTTTTATCTTCTAGTCATCTCCTAGAAGTTAAATCAGTGTGTTCTAGTAAATAGACACTTTGGAAGTAAGTATTCAAAGCAAACTTGTCAAATGATTATTTTCAGGTGCCAGGGACCGACACTAACAGCTACTAATTACTCTTCTTTTGCTATCAAAGCTGTATCTGAAAATTGAGCAATGCATTTATAGCCAGGTTTCCCCCCACACCCCATAACTAAAGGAATATCCAGCATAACTTGTGAAAGATGATTAGCATGCAAGGAGTCACCTTTCCCTGTGTTAGCACAGAGCTCAGAACAATTAGGCATCTGAGCGCTACTGTAGCAGACATGAGGAGCAATGGTGTGATAAGTAGCCCATTAAAATGGCAGTTGATGCTGTAAGGATAATTTCCTTCTCATTTGTCACCAATTGCTGCAGGAACTTTGTAAAGGCAGCTCCTCCGGAGATCTTGCCTGGATGCAAGGCCGGGTTTGGGCTGCAGCGAGCATCTATCTGGCAGCAGCGCTGCTGTGCAGCCAGCCCTTGTAGCCAGCAAGGGCCAGCGTGCCCTCTTTGAGTCGTTTTCTGTCTCCGGTGTCTCGGTGGCACTTCTGAATGCGATCTTGGGTCAGCGTGCTTCTGCTGCAGCTTATGTGTTTGTGTGTATACGACTAACCCTGCAGGGAGTGGAAGAAAACAATGCGTGACTTCCTGCTGGCTTCTGGGAACAGTCTGCTGACGTGTGATATGTAAAGCAAGAGAAAAGATGGGGGTCGCTTGGTGTGGTTTGCAACCACCACGCCTAGGCAGAGCTGAAGGCTTTTTCTGTGCAGCTCTGCACACCTCACCGCCATCCCGTGCTGAGCACAGAGCCCCGGGGCCGTCGTGTCTCCCGCGACTGTGCCGAGCTCTCGGAGCCTGCCGGGCTCCGGGCAGCGCTGGGAGCAGCCCCGAGCTGAGCGCCGTACCCGCAGTGCTCTGCCGAGTGCACGGGAGGCTGCTCCAGCCCGCCGGCTCCTTGTCTTGCCAGGGGCACGCTCCTAAAAGCCAGGCTGCCGAAAAGTGTAATTATAACTCTGCAGCACAGTAAGAGCTGCTCATTTCCCTCTGTGAGCTGGGTGTCGTGCTTCTTACCAACCCAGTTAGGCTGGCACAGGCAGGGATCGGAGCAGGAACCGCGGTGGGATCGTAAGATCCCTCTGTCTGTGCACGGTCCTGGTGGAATCTCAGCACAGCATTTGGCGAGACCTGTGGATTTACCCCAAATGTGTTGTGCATTATGTTCCTGATTTGTATACAACTCGCAGATAAGAGATAAGCTGTAAAGAGAGCCTGACTCTCCCCAGTTGTTAGGATAGTTCTGGAAGAGGTGGGAGACCTTGCTCCAGTTGCTGTTTGACATTTTAGCGTATCATAACATCCCAACATCCGGGGTTCGGCAGAACCCTGGCTGTAGCTGCTCAGCCCCACACGCTGCCTGCTGAATAATTGCCCCCTGCAACGGGGCATTGCCTGTACTCACCCCAGTGTACCAGACAGCCCCAGACACTCCCATACCGCTCAGCCGCTGCTCGGCAGGTGCGAGACGCTGAGGCTGTGCAGCCTGGGAAGCCTCTGGATAGCAACTGATATGTATAGATATATTTTAGTTCAGGGAACCGGTGCTTATTTATTGTTTACAGCTCACAAACACATACTTTCTCAGTCATAATGAAGTTATGGATGCACACTGCCTGATTTAAACCTTGAAAAAAGCAATTGGCTCTGAAGCCGAAACACCTATTTTGCAGAAACAAAGCACCTTTCCTGTCAGAGTTCTTCAAAAGTTCCAATTGTATAATTTTCCCAGAGTTACACAATATTAATTTTGTACGGTTTTTTTCCAGAAAGGAGGGGTAATTATGTGAACATCCAATGCAATTTGTTGATAGAAATATGTCTTGTGGCAATAAAGAAAAGCAAATAATATCCTTCCTTGATGTAATGAATCAGTTAAGAAATTGCAAAGCAATAAATGTATCAGACTTTGGATCTAACAGGGCGTACTGGGAAAAATGAGGCTGTTAAAATCACAGTTCTAGAATTGTAACATTTTTCTGAGATAGCAACAGAAAAACAGAACTCAGCTAAAAATAGAATAAACAGAATATCAACATTGCATACCAGATAATTAAGAAATCAATAACAATACTCAACGGTCAGCTGCTCAGCTGCTTCTGACATTTTTAGGACCTGAGACTCCAAACTTCTGTGTAAACCTGGGTCTTTATTCATATCAGCATTATCATTGTTGTCAGGGAGACAGTCACTCATGTATCGTTGCCACACAGAGCATTTTAATCATCCCTTCTACAGACAGAATTTCTGTGTTTAAAATAGCAGACAAAGGTTCCTTTTTTCACTTACTTTCCATCTAGATATTGCAGTTAGACAAAAGTCCTGTGTCAGATCATGTGTGAAGAAGGGAAAAGTCATTTCAGAGAGAAAAGAGGCACCTATTATTAGTGTTCCCAAGACACTGTTGTAAGACAAAAATATTGATTTTTTTCATTTTTAATACATTCTGTGCCAAGGCCTGTTATTTTTGCTGTTAGCTTTTTACATTTGCTTGACTGTTTTGTTATAGTTTTTATTACAGCTATAACCACCTATTACTAAAAAAAAAGCAGACAGGTAGGAAGACTTTTGAGTCTTCTGTTGAATTCAATAGAAATTGCCAAAGAGAAGAATGTCACAGAATTGTGGGAACCCTGACTGCTGCTCATGTGTTTTCAATATTACTGAATAATATATATTTTGAGGGGGGATGTGCAGTGTTTGTCACCTTCTATTTTTGTCTTCTCTATAAATTTAAATTTCTCAATGAGACAGTGTGGAACTGCCAGAAACATAATCGGAATTGTACCATAATTTCAACTGTCGCAAGTTAAAATTTGTGCCTGTCAGTGCAGAATAATTGCTTCTCCAAAGACTCTCACAATTCACCTGCAGTTCAGCTTTTCAACCCCACCGCTGACTCCCAAAGACATGAGGGCTGTGATGAGGTTTGCATAATTCAGGGCTAAAATAAACACACAGAAAATATTCTGAAGTGGATGGATTCTCTCATCCCTGTGCACTGTGTCAGTGCTGAGGTACCACGGGATACCTCAAACTGCCCTGAGCCAGCAGCTGCCATCTCACCCAGGGTTGTGTGCATGCGGCAGAGCGGGCTGGGCAGGGAGGGCTCACCCCCTGCATGGGCAGGACAAGGGGGTCCTGGTGACAACCATGCTACCAAAAGATGGGAGAGGAGGGCTCTCTGTTCATTGCCATGCCTTAACTCCTGCTGCCCCCCAGAAGAGAAGTGAATCATTTTTCTAAGTGTGAATAAATAACTAATGGGCTCCCGGTGAGTGGAACTGGGAAATTCAGAGTTTATGTTGCGTTCTGCAGCTTGTTCTCCTAGTGGCCACCGGCAAGTCAGCCAGAGCCTGTCCCCTACCTCTGTCTATAAAAGCCATTTATTGCTTGTCTTGTGGGCACATTACAATGGTTGTTCAGCTAAAACTTGACAAAAGCTTTGAATGCAAAACATGTTGGACAAGAGCCCATTTCTCTCCCAACTCTGCTTTCTGAGCTGACTATAAGCAGGTATTGGGAGTGTTTTTTCAGAGCTATGCAGTTAGAATAAATAGCTGTTGGTGTGCCTTTACAGTTTGGGTTTTTCTGTTTCTTTTCCTGCCCCAAGTTATTTGAGTAAGTCTCCAGGAGGATGACAAAGCAGGGAGCATTGAGAGTCTCACAGGAAAAGCTTGCCCAAAACATTAAAGAAACTGGGCTAAACCTCGGTATCAATGGCAATGTTTCTTTTTAACATTGTTTTGGAAAGAAGGAATTGTAAGGATAAATTATTTAATTTTTCTTTCAGAGGTGAGTCTTTAAAAAAATTGTTTCCTGCCTTGAAACTATAAAGTACATCATCTTAAGCTCACATACAGTGTTGCTCGGTAGACCATAACAAAGAGAGAGTCTTGGCTGGTGTATTAAAGTGATCTGGGGGCACAGTGGATCTTGTGCACTGAAATGTGCCATATATGCCAGTTCCCCATATAATATAATCTCTTGTCCTTGTGCCCACTGTGTTTATCAGACTGTAGGATTTTTCTGATGTAGACTGCTTTTTTGCCTGTTTGGGGTTTAAGACTATTAACCAGTGCTCATCTCTGCTCACCTACCTTCAATCTGACAAATTGGTGCCACAATTAATACCAGGGTCCCTATTATAATCTGCACAAGTATATTATGGCATTCTCAGGAGATGAAACATTTTTTCCCTAGACAGTAAACTTCCTTGATAACAAGGGTTAGAATAAAACCAAAGAGCTGTGCATAAACAAAGCTATCTCCATGTTTCGTTTGGATTTGGTTCCTTGAGAAAATGTGTAAGGAGGGTTATGGGCTGAGACTATACAAATAAAATGAACTTTTATCATTCTGTTAGGGAACTGTTCAACTTAAAGGCAAGGAAAGATCTGATAAGGAATGAAAACTTAATGCTCCATTTCAGGTGAAGCAAGACACTTCAAATTACATGACCAGGGAAGCATCAAAACCAAAAGAAAAATTTAACTGTCCTCTACTTCCTATTTTTCTATTTTGCCTCGTTCTTAGAAGTAAAATTGTCGTTCTGTGGCACTCTGGTATAACTTTTGCACAGTATCCATTCTGATTATCTCCTCCAGGCAGACTTGTGCCCAGGTTCCAGGAGTAATTTATTGCTCATGCAACAAGAGAAACCTACATTACTTGCAAAATGCACAGCTTTAGTTATCGTAAGTGTAATTCATCTCATTGAAAGGCAAAACTTTCATGATTCTGAAACTAATAATATAGTCATCAAAATGTCTTTGAAAGTACCTGAAGTGGCAAATGTCTTTGTAGATTTAATATAAACTGAGACTACTTTCAATAAAAAGCCACCAGAATTTTCCAAGCCAGTGGGGACTCACATACTGTGTAAAAATGTAGAATGCCAATAAAATGAACTTGGCAGGACCATTACTTTCCATTCTACAATAAAATCTGGTTTTGCTGATTAAGGAGGTCAGTAAGGAATTCTGAAGTCTCCAAACATTGTATTTTTTGTCTTAGCTGTTTGTCTGAGTTGGCAGACTAGGAAAGCAAGGCTTACCTGTACCTCATCATGTAACTGTATTCTAAAGTGCAGCCTAAGCACTGAATTCCTAAGTCATGTTGTATTTATCAGGCTAGATTCTCCTCCTAATTACACTGGTATAAACAGTTGTAGCTTAACTGAATTAAGTTGAATTGAACAATTGCTGTGAGAAGAAAGCACATCTCATTGAAGTCACAGTCCAAATTAATGCTTCAAAACCTAACCCAGTACACTCAGAAGTTATGCAAAGTGCTGAATGTTGTGAGTTCGTGCAGAAGTTCAAAAGACTTGCATTACATTGGTGACAAATCCTCATTTGGAGCACATTAGTAACCTACTAATTCAACTGTGCATTTTTGTGTGATGTTCTATAAGCAATAGAGATGTATGAAGTTTATAAATCAGATTAATTTGCTCATCTAGCAACAGAATCTACCCTCCTTAATTCTTTTGAGAAGCACATTAAACCATGCACTTCTGCAAGGGATTTCAGGAGCACTTGAGGCATATAGTGTGCAGGTGGGACCTGATCCTTTGGGGTAGCCCGCTTTGGATATGGATTTGTCCCCTATTCTCAGAAAGAGTTCTTGGAATAAAACTCGGTGAAGGCCAGCACAGCGACAGACACACAGCAAACATGGTGCACAAAAATGCATCATCAGTAAAATGGAAAAGAAGTAGCAGGCAAATCTGTAAGCTGCAGCTATAATCTTTCATGCAAAGTGCTTTAAAACATTAGTTCAGACTCACAGCCTCCTTGAGGAGTGAGGAAATACAATCATGTCAGAGATGATTACTCCTAATTTAGGATCACACACTTAGTGACAAAGTGAGGACTAGGAGTTGGAAACCTCAAGCACACAAAATGTTTGAGGATACTCATGGTAAAACAGCAGTGATCTGATTAAAAAAAAATCAAATATCATAGAGATATGTGAATGACTTTCTAACATTCCCTTGAGATGCCTCACAATGAGTTTGAAAGATGAATATGGTACGAGCAAATTTTACCCTCAGTGGATCGGTTGTTCGCTCCCTTGCAGGCTCACCTGAGGCACTGAGAAGAGCTGACAGGTTGCTGAAGGTATCCTGGGGGCTATCCCAGCACACAGGCAGCTGTGGATGCTCCCCTAAAAAAGCCTATCAACAGGCACCGTGTTCCCTTCTCAGCTGCTCCAGCAGCAGCAGTAACCTGGACTGCTCTCACGGGGCTGCTGCTAATCCTTGCTGGGGCTATACATACTGTGCATGCAATCAGCTGCCATTCAAACTCGCTCACAGGACGTCCCCTGTGGAAATAAACAGATAAATTATTTACTGTGCAGGCAAGATGATACTGAATACCATGGCAGCTAAATATTGTAGTTACACTAAGTCCCTGTGAATAGGACATAAGTTATTTATAGTCAGAAAGTGCAAGAACTCTTTCACAAGCTAGATTTTTGTCAGCCATGATGATTTTCTGTGTGTTCTGTACTATAGGAAGTCCTCTCTGAAAAGGGGACAGTAAATTATTTACTGTGCAGGAAGGATGATCCTAAATGGTACAGCAGAGAAACCATGTAGCTGCAGTGAATTCACAGGCGCATGATGTGCTGTTCATGAACCATTAATTTAGTCTGGCTTCTGTGCCAAACTGTGGTTACAGACCGCCCACGTATGCTTTCCAGCTGGGAGACAGAGCTGTCTTCTGGAGAGCAGGCACAGGTGAGCCCTTCAAAATCTGCAGCACCTTCACATCAGTCCAAAAAACAAGTTACTCTTGCCTGTGTAAATGCACAGGAGGTATCTAAATCATTATGTTGTCTCTTGGTAGTGCTCTGCTGTTTTAATTTGTTGTCATCTGGGACTAGACCCTGCCTCTGGTGGCCAAAGGCTTAATCATCGTTCTGCAAGGTGATGTATGTGATGCTGAGTGCTGGCTGCAGGACATGGCACTCTCAGGGGTTGTTTTGAGGTGGAATTGCACCCTGCAGCTCATGTTCAGCACACTGTGTACGTGGTATAGGCTGCCATAGACACTGATGTAAGGTGACATATCGTTAACCAGAATTACTGTTTAAAAGTGGAGAGAGAAGAGAAAAACACCAGCAAAGACATCAGATGGTATCTTGAATACTGAAATGAGTGGACTCAAGTGCTCATCCACTGTAATGGCAGAATATTTATTTTGAACACCGGACTCTCAAGCTGCAAAGGCTTGTTGTTGTCAAAACCATTTTCCCTCTGTTTTATACAGAAGTGTTTTGAGGTGTCTGTAATAATTATTGTGGTTCCTGCAGCATGCTCTAGGGCACCTGGAGCCTGGCTCAAGGAGGGAACTCTCGCTGCTGCAGCCTTTAAGCCTGGGCTTTTGTCCCTCAGTATGGGAAGAATATGAAATATCACTGGTTACAACCTTTCTAAGGAATGAAACAAAGGAAATTCACTTTCTCATGCCTTTCTTTTTATTTCTTCAGGCGCTTTCTCTGTCTTAAGGACTTTTGCATCTCCTGCCTCTAATTCGTAGTGTGGTGGTACTAGCTTACTTGGGAAGCTGAGAGCTCCCATCTCTCATGCCCAGATGCAAGAGGTGGCATGGTGAAGCTGAGCAACACAGCTTGTGATTATCTCTGGTGAATGGACAAACCTCCCTCCCTTCTCTAGCACTGCTGAGGAAAAGGACTTGTCGTCCTCTTTATAATTTAATGTAGATAAAGCAGCATGAGAATCAGTGTAAATGCAAATGGGAGAACATTTACCTGCAGAGAGTTAAAATCTTCTTGTCCCCTTCATTCATGTAATCCTACATATAAATGTGTTTATTGGAGATAAATTAGCTATCACAGTTAATTTATTCTGCATGCTTCTTATTAGCTATGTTAATTCCCTTAACTCATTCCACCATATTTCTCTTCTTTGCATCAATTCTGTTTTGATTCTCTCAGCACTGGTTAGAATAGGTTTAAAAACATGACTGCTATGTTAAAATATTCCCCAGAAACAGCCCTGTGCTTACTCTCACCTGCGTAGCATTGTTGTCTTACAGCATGGAGGTTTTGTGGTTTGTTTGCACTTTATGGACCCTCTTGAAAACATGGTGTTTTTTGGTTTTGCCTTATAATTTCTGGAAGTACCTGTATTTGCTCGCTTGTCACCTACTTTTATACAATAAAAGCCTACACTGAGGTCCTGGGCCCAGTCTCAAGGGACTGTGCTGCAATTCACAGCTCCCATCCTTTCTAGGATGCAGCAGGAAGAGAGATGCCTTGCTGAATATTTGTAAGAAAAGGTGCCATTTCAAGTAGAATAGAAGAGCGTGTAAAATAATGTTGAAGTCATTTAGCAAGTGCTAGGACACCACTGCACTCCAAATAGAATAAGGGAGATAGCATTCCTCTCCCACTTGGAAAGCTGTAAGGCGATTTTGCAAGTGTGCTTGTTGTTCTGTTTTTGACTGAATGCCTTGTACAGTCAGATTTTCCCATGAGATTTCTGGTGAGCTGCGTGCTGCTCACTCACCCTTAGGTGCTCCTGTGTGTCTGCTGTGGGATGCCCCCCTAGGTTGTGTCCATGCATGTTTTACAGCACGATGCTGCACCTGGGAGCTCTGGCTACCTTCCCATGGGACTGAAAACTCCCTTTTGGATGTCAGGCTGCTTCACATTTCTCAGGGAGCTCGCTAAAGCCTTGCAGTATGGAGTTGTTGGCAACATGCTACAACGTCAAAATCTAATTGCTGTACCCAGCAAGAGCTAAACTGTGGCTCTCCCTGCAGATGACAAGGCTGCTGGCAAGGAGGTCACCCTGGCAACGCCACTCGTGGCTACCTGCTGAGGATGGCTGATGAGAGCTCGCCAGGCAGCTCTTGCACGGCAGCAATGGGGTTTTGATCACTCAGGCTATATCCAGCAGCTCAGTGAGAAACCCGGAGAGGCAAGGAAATCTGGCGTTCCCTAAGACTGTCAGACCCTTGGGGACTAGGAAAGGAAAGGAGAACTAGTGCTAACCATTGCTTTTCCAAAGAGTGTTGTTTCTGACCTGTCAGTCCTTCGGTAAAAGCTGTGATGCATTCAAAATGCCATGAAAAGCATTTTAGTTCTCAGCTATTACAGATTTTCTACAGATTTAGCTGGAAACCAAAATCCATCCTCCAGTGGGAAGAGGGCATTAAACCATAGCAGGGGGTCCAAGTCTCAGCTGGGTCACAGCTCTGAGGGGATGCAGCAACCCAGCACCGCACAGCAGTTTGGTGAGTGAGCAATGCTAAATGCTCAGCCAGTGCCACCATAGCTGCAAGTGCAAGTCTCTCTGTTGACTGCCTGGACAGCCTGACCTTTAGGAACTGTAGTTTAATATTTAATAGCTGTATTTCAGAAGTTTTGTTTTGCTTTTCTGCCCTTTTTTATTAGCCACATAGGTGCTTATTTCGCATTTTTGCAAGTAGGGCACGAGGTTTCTGATGCTCTTGCTATGGGAAAAGAGGATTATTCCATAGCTGTGACCCATACGTAGATAACACACTGTTGTCTATTCAGGTAAACATTGTCCTTTTTGTCAGTTTGTGAGCCTCCCGTAGTGCAAAGGTGTTACCCATGATCACTCCTTGATGGATATTGGCCAGCCTTTCAGCAGAGCAGAGCTTTTCAGCTCTTTCTCTAGAAACAGTTAAACCAATGTAGGCTCTCAGCATCTGAATGAGGCATCTGCATAGCTGCTATTTCAAAAGCATCTTCAGCTTCAGAGCAGAGATCACAGATGGCCCAGTGAGACACTTCAAGGCAAATCCACACTGTGGAGCCAAGCCCTGCTCCTCCTTCAGATTGGGAATCTGCCCCTCTTTCAAGTCTGTTCTTACAATAAGCTAGAAAAAGCCAGTTGGGCTGTCAATTCATATTTGCAAAACATTTCCATGAGAAGAAAAACAAGCAAAACCAATCAGCCCTGTGCCTGTCAGGTGCATGTGCTGCCTGAGTGAGCAGGTCAGGTGAGGGGAAGACAGGGTGCAAAGTTAAGTTATTATAGGTATGATGTCACTTAGTGCTTAGCTGGCAGATGCAAGTGCACATCTCTTGCCATTTGCCTGTTCTGAACGTGGCCCTCTGAGATCTAAAATCTCTTGCTGTGTTTAATTTACAAAACTCTCTGCTAATATTATCCCCAAATGCTTCTAATGGAATTATTTAAGCTTTGGTTTCACAGGATGTTATCTGTCTGTAGAAATGCAGCTTGAGAGATGATTTTCCAGCACTTGAGGCAAAACCTACTGGCTTGATTCTAACATGTACTTCTAAGCAATGTGAGTGGTGCTAACAGCTCTGATCTATATAGTCCTTAATTTATACACCCTCAAACATAATATTTGATTTGTAGGTTATGAATGACAAGTGCCATATTTTAATGAAATTTACAAGGTAGAACTAAGGCCTGTTTGGGTAAACTGGATGTTATTGCATCCACAAAAAGCATGAGCAGATGAATGGATTTTGTTTTATGAGATCAAAACCAATATATGCTAGAGGCTTTCTAACTTCACTGAGGAAATACATTTTGATCCAGTAGTGACTTGCACATCTCTTCTTAAAAGGCTAGGCTTTAGCTCTGATTTTAATCAGACCTGCAGCAGCCAAATATTTTCCATGTGGATGTTTAGAAAGGTCATATTCCAATAGTTAAACACTATACAGGACGTAGTATGGATGGCACCTTTATAATTATTTTTCAGAAAGTTAACAATGGCATAGCTTTCAGCAGTGGAATATTTATCTAGACAAGGTTATGCACAGCCCCAGCAGAATAACTCTCTTCTGTCATTATAAAAAAGAAATGAAATCTGTTGTGTGCTTGGATTCATGTGTAGAGTGGTAAAGTACCAAAAAAGGCACAAAGCATTGCAAAAATTTAAATTGAGAGAATCGCTTTGCAGGCTACAGTTTTCACAAACAACACAATCTAGTGAGTTAAAGCAATTAGTAGCTGCATGAGGATGCCCTCATCTTTAATGAATCTCTGATAGCTGCTGCTTCTCCACAAGACCTCATTAAAGCCTTGCAGGCTTGGAGCTAGGAAGAGATCAGCTTTTTAGGGTTGGAGTCTCTGTGATTCCTTGCCAGATGACCGGCTGCTAACACCCTAGTAAAACAAGTTGTAATTCACAGAATTGACGAAACAGAGCAGGGATGTACCACCAACACACTGCACAGACCTGCCAAAAGGGAACATAAGAGGACAGAAGAACAGTGATATTTGGGGTCAAGGCATTTACCAAAAAATCAGCAAGAGATGGGCAAAAAATGTTTTCTTTCCCTTGTGGGTGCAGAACAAATTTATTTGTGTTACTAACACAGCTTTTTTTTTTTTCACTCTGCTGTAATAGGAGGCTTTTTCAGAAAGTCCTTTTCTGCTGTCCATTAGGAACTAGCCTGAGAGCAGGAGTTTGTTCCTATTCCTTGCAATCAGTGCTGACTTGTCATGCCTGCAGCTTGTGAAATGAAATCAGCCTTTTCTGGTCATGATAATTCTTCAGACAGCATGAGGGCTGGAGGAGGTGGGGATTCAAGATATCCTGCCCAAAGTTTGTCATGTCAGTTGAAAGCATCCAGTTCAATTTGAAAAATCATAGCTGAAATTTTTTTGCAAATGGCCAAAAATAACAACAGCCTTGAAAATCACCCATGTAGCTTGTTGTTTTAGAGAGTGACTGTAGGCCATAGAAAAGAGTGATATTTCAACTAATCACTGACTTCAAAAAGGAAATATGCTTTGAGTAGTGCCAATTTCAGCACAGAAATTTCATCTTGATTTTTGATCAGAGAAAAAGAAATAAAAACAAACCCCATGTTTATTTCACCTTATGTCTTCTCTCTGGCTAATAGATAAACATGATTTGGAAAAGCCTTAAAAGGAGCATTAAAAATTAAATCAGATATCTGTCCACTCCAGCACATATTTTGCTGAACCCTGTTTCTTAGGACTTCCAATTTGTTACTTTGGCATTACTGTTTCACCTTTTTATTGCATGGAATTGTGCTTTCCCAACTAAAATGCAGACAGCACAGCTGAGTGAAAAATACACGAGAACCGCTTTGCTGCAGCTTTCTGTGGCATACATGAGTAGAAAACTTGATTTACTTGTCCAGGCATGCAGTCATTTGTCAATGTCCTTCCCTCATGGTTCCTGGTGCAGGGCAATATGCTGAAACAGTGATACAGGGTTTTCTGATCCAATGTCTAGAGTACTTCCTCTGGTATTCCCAGGGATTCTTTATTTGCCAATGTCCTTTCCTTACACACATTTTAAATAATATCATTTTAGTTCTTGCTTGCTTCCTTTGGCAGTTTTTGCTTCAAACCTTCTCCTGCAGGCAGCATCATTAATCTTGCATAAGGTGCTTATACATTTCTTGTCATGGCTCTCAATGAGTTCAGCAAGTCTGCAGTCACAGTCACTGGGCTTGTGTTCCCTCACTGCTTTTTCTGCTTCGGTGCAGATGCAGGTTCTTGTTCAGTGTTACCTACAATAAAATTGTCTCCTATCATGTTTTTATTATGGATGTTCAACTCTTTCTTTGCCGATTTTGTTTCATTTTATGCCGTCAGTGTAACCACTGACTTTAATCCCATGACACGGCTTGATGACATCTGTCCTTGTCTGAAGGCCTGATTACATCAGGTGGTCTGAAACAGCTTCCTGGTGGATGCAGTCTCCAGAAAAACAAGCAGTGCACATCATGGTTTGTGTGCGCCCTACTTACCTGTCTCAGCTGAAAAGCTGGTAATTCTCAGGGCGTTTTTTTTGTGCTTAAACACTAAACTGCTGTCAAACACAAATCACCCCAGTGCAGGGGGGCAGAGTCTCAAAGCACACACTGGTTTCCACTCTCAAGGCTGAACAACCCCAGCTCTCTCAGCCTGCCTTTGGTGCACCTCTCAAGCCCTCTGATCCTCTTCTTGGCCTCCTCTGGACCCACTCTAACAGGTCCACAACTTTCCTGTTCCAAGGACCCAGAGCTGGATGCTCTGCCAGTTCTCACAGGGGCAAAATTGAGGGGGAGAATCCCCTCTGTAGACCTGCTGGCCCCTCTTCTGATGCAGCCCAGGACACATTTGGCTCCCTTGGTTGTGAGTGCACACTATTGTTGTCTTTTATTTCCTTCTCCTCAACTCATGTTTATCAGGTCTCTCCACACACTTAGTGTCACTTGGCACTGAGAATGAAAGAAGGCAATTACAGGCAAAAATTACATTCCAGATAGATCATGTTGTCTCTCTGATCTTACCTTCACACACTGATCTGAGCCTCTTCCTCCTCTTCATGTTAGCTCTTCCCTGGGATGGTTGTTTCTTTGGTTGATCTTCCAGAATAACCTGCTTGGAAAACTCAGTTCCCTTCTGTTGTACTCTAAGCTGCACTAACACATTTATATAATCTCTCGACTGAATCAGGGAATAAAAATAGAAATAGTCATGCAATAGTCATTCATAAAACAAACTATGCAGCTTTGCACCAAGGCAGAGTAAAAGGGAAGTTCCTTGGAGGTTTCTGGCTTAGCAGTTTTCCAGTTTCACTTCACTTGTTCAAAAAGCACTGGGCACAGGTGAGGGCATGGCTGCAGAAGCCCAGCAGGCTGCTGTGCTCCCAGGGACACAGTTGCTGCCCTTCCAGCTTTAGCTTGTACAGGGAATTTTCTCTTTACCACAACTGCATAAATATCCAGGAGACCCAATTCTAGCTGCTACAGTTGACATGCACGTGGATTTCCTTCAGAAAAACAGTCAAATTCCACTGTAATCTAACATGACTTTCAAACTAGCATAAGCAGCTTATGTTTTTCTTCTATGACAGTGTTTCTAAGTCATATGGATTTTGCAGATAGTATTTTAAGCCATGAAGAATGGAGCTATCTGCACTGAGGTAGCTGGAACCATTTAATTTGCCAAGTTTATCAAAAGCCTTTGGTCTGCACAGAATCAGACAATATTTAGGGAAAATTAGGAACCTGGAAGCGGATGAATCTGAATTAGTTTTTTGATGATGCATGTGTCTGTTAATTGGGTATTACAAAGACCTTTGCTTGTATTCATTACATTGGCAAATGAGAAGAGATTAGTTCTGATTCAAATGGATTACTGCTGCAAAGCCCATCAGAAGATACTGGTGGAGAACCTTTTGTGGATCATAAATAAAATGAGAGAACATGATATATAATTTCCTAAGTTCCTCTCCAAAATGTGGTGAAAAAAATCAAGGTTTACAGGAGAAGTCCAGTTTGACCCTTAAGCTCATATGTTGTAGTTCTTAGGCACCCAGTGTGGAGCCTTATTAAAGTTCCTAATTCTAAAGGCATGTTTTCATTTCAAAATTTCTTCCTCTTTAAACACAGTAGCTTCAATTGGAGTCTAATTTATAAGGAGTAAAGGTGGACCAGAAATCAGTGTTTACAGAGAAGTTGATGATCATGTTCTGGTTACATCAGTAATGGATGTGATCCAATGGAGAGAGAGCCAGTCCCAAGTGCTGCTGTCTATGGTGGCTGATCCCCAAGGTCTGCTTTATCAGGGCTGAACAAAAATAATTACAAATATGACATATGTGCACCCAAAATGTCAAAAAAATCTCAAAGATCTCAAAGATTTTTCTACATGGTCAAATAGCCAGTATTCCTTGGCTATATGAAAATGTTGTTATGGCTAAAAATGTATCTTCTTTAGGAGAAAACAAAGTGAGGAATTAGAAGCATAGAAAGTAAGAAACGGGGGAAAACCAAACAGCATATGTTAAATGTTTTGAAACGCACAAGAGGAGTGGAAGAAATCACCATCATTGTGTAAGAGCAGGGAATTTACTTAATGACATTTCCAAAAAAGGGAGTAGTTCTCATTTTGTATAGAAAAACAAGAGAAATCATAGGAAAAAGATTTCTGACACAGAGAAGTGAAGTCTAACAGTGTAATTCTTGTGGTCAGACACAGCTGATTTCAGCCTCTGGGTTAAGTTTACTTTTTGACTGCGCTGTATATTTCAATCAGCATTGCAAAACCAAGTCTGTAAAGTGCACCTCAGTGCACAGGCGCAGTGGGAGGTGCAGATTTTCCAAATTCTGAGAGTGAGCATTAAAAATGGGACGACACAATAGTTGGTAGAATACTAAATACCAGGAGGAGTAGAGTGTCAGAGATATCTGAGCTACCTTCTGAACTGTTTGACTGATTCAGTGGAAGAATTCATCTTTAGGAACAAGGATTGCCAGCTACAGCTATGGAAAGGGATGCTGTGTCTATGGCTGAATATAACAGGCAACTGAGACAATATTGTGTATGCAGCTTCCAATATGTATTCAGCACTGGGAAAAAAACCCCTAGGTGGCTAAAGGAGGCATAATAAATAGGAGAAAATGTGTGATACAGTTTTGTGTACTCTTGGTAAATTGGTACTGGGGCAGATGGTCTGATCATGGTTTTAAAAACAGGACAAATTAAAAAAAAGGAAACAAAAACTCAGCAGTTGGGAGGCAAGCAGAGTGGGGTAAGAATTCCCAGACTGACTTGAGGGCTAGAGATAATGCCTTCCAGGGAGAGATTTTTAAGGTGCTCAATCTATGCAGTACATCAGAAGAGGCTTAAGGAGTGACTTGATTACAATATACAAATACTTTAATGGGTTCTAATGGGCTCTTGAATCTAGTGGAGAAGGGTACGAGGAGGATCATCAGCTGGAAGCTGCAGCCAGATGAGTGCAAGTAGTAAGATGGGAATGTTTAATAGTAACAGTCACAACTGGAAAAAGATATCCAAGAAAGTGACATATTCTGCTGAAGTATCCAGTTCCTTACTGGCTACCTTTCAGCACAGCATACATTAGCCTAACAAAGAGTCACAGGAGCTTTTCAGCTCAGTTCTGGAGCTTTTCATAATCAGGTCTGGCCATAATATCTGCTTTTTTTCCCATCTGGCCCTTTGGTTGTGTCCTTCTAGTATAGATACACTCATATTGAGTAAAGAACACTAGAAACCCCACTGGCTATAATAATGAACTCCAGCAAATTGACTATTGTATAATATGTTGAACTGGCTGAAACATGGGCTTATTTTCTGTTTAAAAAAAAAAAAAAGTTAGAAAAATCTCGACCTTCCTTGAAATATACTTCTGATAAATTCCTTCTCCCTCTCCTAAATGCTGAGGTAAAAATGTACGGAGGTTTGTTTATTTTAAAGTAATTTCAGAGCAATGACACCAAATAAGATCTTGAGCGATGCATTGGAGACTCTCATATAGCTCATGATGCACCTGTGGCATATGGCAAAAGATATTTGCCATGCATCGATTCTCACATTTCAATTTTGGGATTTGTGCCCTCTACAAAGCCCTCTGTTTCCAACCCCAAAGTCATGTGTGTGTTTGTAGAGCAGCTGCTCCAAGTTAGCAACACTGTAGGTTTTCCAGTGTTTCTGTCTTGACTACAATAACCCATCCATTGCACTGAGACCATTTTATAGGTTCCAGAAGCAGTCACTGGCTACTGCAGAAACTGGCAAGGCAGGCAGTAACTTATGTTAATAGTGATAAGTTTCTGTGTCAGCGTTTTAAACTAAGTGCTCTCAAGCACCGTGCTCCATCCTCCATGAACCACACGTGGTGTGGGAGCTGCACCTTGCCGCAGGCTGGCAGCTCCGGGCTGGGGCTTGCTGGCCCTGCCCCTCCTGTGCCTTTGCCCATCTCAGAAACATCACAGCACAGCAGTGTGCAGCCTTCACAGCACAGTAGATGCTAACTTTTGTTACATATACTGTGAAAAGAGAGTGCCTGCACTCTGCACTTTTCACTGTGAACACACTGAAAAATAACCAGCCAAGCTAAGTTAAAAGGCTCCATCTTACTGTCCTGGGTTAGTTCACTACAAAATGCCAAAGCACACCTGGGAATGTGGGGAGAGTCAGTCCACAGGCTGAAGTCCATCCAAAAATGAATTGTGTTTTTGTTAGAAAAACCTGCACTCTGTTTTTAAAAGCCAGACATATAATAATTTACCAGCCATTCATCTTATCCAATATCTGCCTCCAGAAGTGAACAGGAAAACACTGTTCCTGGATAAATCAGTGACAGAGATTTGTGTGCTCAAAGGCTGAAATGGATCTCTTCTGAATAGGCTTGGGCTGTGCACCTCAAACCTGTTGGGGTTTCATTGCAAGGCTCTGGTGCTGGAGGTCAGACTGTTGCAAAGCACAGTACTAAATTTGCTCAGACTGATTGAGGTTTTTAAGTAAACAAGAATGAGTGGGGAAATTTCTGAAGTTTGAACATTAGGCAGAATCTTCCTGCTAGTAAAATTAATAGTGAATAGCTAGCTTGTGCAGGAAAATACATGTTAAAGCAATTACAGGACTGTAAAGTAAATGTTTACAGAGGTTGCTGGAAAAATCTGGCAGCGATGGCTTGCTCTGCGGAACAGGCATTCATGGCAAAACTGTAGCAAAGTGATCTATTTAATCTGATTTATATGTACTTTTCGTCTTTAAAAAAAGGCAACCAAACTATGAGTATGATTAGAATCAAAATAAATGCTAAAAGGGCAAATATTTATTTGGGCTTCAAGTCAGAATTTTAGCTGCAATGAGGCCAAATGAATACAGTCCAAGAGCCAGAAATTCTAATTGTATTCAGAACAATAGTTTTAAACAAAATAATCTGATCAATTTACTGTATAAAAGCCCCCAGGGTCTATCAGTGCCAACATTTTATGCTTGGAGAGACAGCATGTTTTCAAAGTACAAAATAATGGGGAGTTTTTCAAAAACATCCTAGTAGTGAAAATGAGGACACAGAGCTGTCCCTTTGCAGGCAGAAGAAGGAACTCAACAGTATTTATGAGGAATCAACCACAGCTGAACTCTAGAAACCCAGAAGCTCTGACTGCGCTGTGAGTGCAGAAAATGGCTGCCTGGGTGCATTAGGCACCTTTTGCACACAGTCAAGCCTTCAGATGAAAGGTTTGGAGGAAAAGGTAGAATTCTGGTTTTTCTCCTGTGTAGAAGCTTTCTTTTTGCTGGAATGCAGCCATGGAGGGAGATGGCCACTATGCAGGCAAGGGACAGAGCTGCAGCTGAAGCACAAATACCCAAAACAAGAAAGCAGGAAACCCAATTTTGTCAGCAGGGTAGCTAGACATTGCTTTGAACCCAGCTGAACCTACAAAGCTTTTTGACCATCCCATAACCTATGGTGACAGGTGATTCCTCTTCTTCTAATCTTCCTTTGGTTTTTATTGTTGTAATGGGTAAAACACCTGTTGGTAGGGCTAAATTTTCAGGTTTGGCTGGTTAGGGGCTCTCTGTTCCAGGACTTCCCCCAGGACATAACCCAATGGTGAGAGTGAAAAAGGAGATATTGGGCTCTTTCACCTTCAAGTGCTGCCCTGACAGCTTTACAGCCATCGTCTGCCTCCCCAGCTGCAAAGTAGCAACTCCAGCTGAGTTCTGCAGCTTTAAACACATTTCTGATATGTGTTTAAGCTTCTCTTTAAACACTGCTGTGTTTCTTTCCTGGGTCATTTCTCAAGGACTTTGCTTTCCCTGCTGTTAGAGTGTGTTCTATATTTTTATTTGTAAAGTGTTGAAGAGAAAGGTTGAAAGTGAGTGAAGTAACAAAAGGTGGCTTCTGACAAAATTTTCCTCTTAATTATGTTTGCACCTTGATATGAGAAGACAGAGTATCACTCCAGGATTTGAGGGTCATTCCTCAACAATCTCAAGAAAGAATGAAAGGCAGTTTCAGAGCAGAAATAAAACCTATCCTTGGCTTAGGCTTCCTGTCCTATGTATGAATAATTACAAAACCAAAATTCACATGTTCCTGATGCACAGACGCAAACCACAAATAGCACCATTCAGGAGTTTTGTTACTGTCTAGGGGAAAAAAAAAAAAAAAGCCACAATGCCTGCAGTGGTTTGGGGCTTTTTTCCTAGTTCTGCTTCACGATAAAGGCCTTGTACATTAATACTGACACATATTCTGAGATACCATTTGATCTGCAGTTTTATTCTTGTAGACTATGGCAACATTTTCAGGCTGAGCAGTGATTTCTTGCCAGAAAAGCAGCCAAAGTTAGGCTTAAGATTTCATGGCTTGTCTGTTCCTGTTTTCCACCAGTTGCTTGAAACTGAAACAAAAATATTGACCACCCAATAGGACTGCTGTTTTCTAGGACTGCTGTTCCTTTAAAAAAATAATGCTAAGAGCACTTTATGTAAACCACAGCTTAGTAACTGCTTTTTTTTATTTCTAACCGCATGTATAAAACATTTTGACCTCACAAAATTCTCTACCAGCATTTGGCTTTTCATACAAATTATCTCCTATTATGGTGGATGGGAGGGGAAGAGGTCATAAACACACATTTTAAGGATGGGGCTAAAAAGGCTGAGAGTGCCCTCCAGGTAACTTCAGCTCTAAATAATTTCTAAATCTCAGCAGGCAGTGCAGCTTCTATAGTAGGTTATGCCCAGCATGGTGCTCTGGAATCTGCTATTCCAAACAGTTCTTCCATAAGCCATGTCCAGGGAGCAGTGATTCAGAAAAGTTTTATGGTCAGCTGGGTTTTGGTGTACCTTCGAGTGGGTAGGAGGATTCTACAGCACCAAGGCCATGACTGCCTGCCATCCAGTGTGGATTTGGCAGTTCCCCTTCTCCTTCCCTTCTCCCTTTCTGAGTGCTTATAGGGACTGCAGATCTGCAGGGCCAACATCTGCCATGCACACAGTTCTCCCCCCAACAGTGAGGGGTGTGCAGGTGAAAGTACTGTGGGGTTTCTGTGTAAAATTTCCCGTGATGTTGCTGGGGTGCTCTCAGTGCAGCCAGGGTGACTGCTGGAGGCAGAGTGGGCAGTGTGTGTGTGCCAGGAGGGCGTGCTGTGTACCTGGGCTCTCCTGCCCCACTGCTGGGGAGCCTTTCCAGGCACAGGGGTTGACCCTTTTTTTCATATAACCGAGAAGCTTGTATTCATTGGTAGCTGAATGGTCCTTGTTAAATATCTTTCAAACCCTTCGTTATAAGAGATGCTGTATAAGTGTAGCAGACTGGTGCTTCCTGTATAGGTCTAATTCTTCTCCCTTACTGAAGTCTCTCACTCCAGTAGGAGCATGGCAGGACAGTACTTCTGAGGAATGTATTTCTTTGTGATCCATAGTGCTTGTGGAATAACACTGCTTTGACCTGCTGTTTGTGAAAAACAATAGTATGTTTTACCTTTATTCATTTGCTCTGAAAATGCTTTTGCTTTACCTTAGCAAAGCGCAATAATTGAAATTGTCCAAGAACTGCTACCTTTGTATTAATTCTTGCCCTGGCTGCGGGCTTGGACCTGGGTGGCTCCCTTCCAACTCACACACGGTGATTGTCCTCACACAGCAGTTGGGATTCAGCTTTTCTTTCCTCTTTCTTAGCCATGTGTTTTGAATATCCTTTTGTCTCTATCCTGTCACAACACCACCACGGAGCTGAGGTCACATTTTACATCTGAATGCTTTCCTCAAACAACAACTGGGTCCTGTTTTCCCTCCCAGTTCCACAAACTGGTACAAAAAACTTTATCAAGCACTGTATATAATGATTCCCTTTCAAAAAGCAAAATGTTTTTTCTGGCTCTTGTTTGTGTTACTCCTGGTGACTGAAAGATCTGTAAAGTCTCTTCCTGTGGCAGGCTTGCTCTCGGTGGGATGCTTTAGCAGTTTGGATGCATGTGAACAGACATGTGCCATTTTCCAAGGGAAGCGCCCATTTGTTAGCGAGAGCTGCTTGCTCTCCTCTCCACGGGAGCCCTTCCCCACTGACCTTTTGAACCACCAGAGCAAATCGAATTATGTCTCTCTACAAAATGATGGAAACCAGCATTTGGGCTGTGTGAGGGGAGTGTTCCAGCTTCAGTGCAGTTGCCCAGGGAAGCAAAGCCAACAGAGAAACACATTGTCCAGGATGAGTAAAGAATAAGGGCCTGCTAAACAAGTTTTGTCTCTCAAGTTTGTATTATCTTTCTTGTGTCATCTCTTAGGCAAGACTACATAGGCAGGATGATAAATTTTTGCAAGATTTTTCATGTTTGGTTATGATTGATGTAATCCGTGCAGTACCTGCTAATTGGGTTTCCAGGACTGGTGAGATAGTGGGAACCAGTGCCAGAAATAACAGCTCTAAGTTCATAAAGGCTATATGTACTTTCAGTCTTGTGACAAAGGAATGTACCAGTTCTTGCAAATGGGACACCTCTACACCTCCCTGCTTCCCAGGCTCCCAACACACTGCCATTTCCCAGGCAAATGATGTGTGCTTCCCTGTGAGCCAAGTAGCTCCTCTAAATGCATCAGGCACCATATGGGGGCACAGCCAGCAGCCACAGAGAGGGGCAGGGAATCTTGGAGCAAAGAGCCTGGCAGGCAGGGAATCTGTGGGCTCCCAAGGTAGCTCTTCTCCTCCCTCAGTCCAAGCAGCTGATATGGCTGAGCAGAGGAGGATAGGAGCAGGGCTGGTACCCATCCTGTCACAGCAATGCTGTGGAGTTTCATAAGAGCACACATCAGTCCTGAAAGGTGAAGTTCAGTGAAAACTGGAAGTGGGGAAATAAAGTTTCCCTTTAAAACTGCAAATAATCATTGAAGAAATCAATCTGCTATTTTGAAACAAATTTTTAAAAATATTACCATGAAACTTAACTTCTCTTTAATGTGTGTTTCAGACCTACCTCTTCCCTAAAATGGACTTAGAATGACCACACCTTTCTGTCACTGTTGAGGCAGTCTTGACACATGCAGACACACAGCAACTGCTCCGAGCAAAAAGCATTTTTAATTCTGCAAAGCCTCTTCACACACTTTCTTGGAGCTCATGCTGCATGTCTATGGGCTGCTAAGTTACTACATTACAAATTATTGGTCACCTACAACACTCATCCTAAACCTATAAACAGCCTCCCATGAACAGTTGTGCATTCTTCTTCTGTTGTTTTGGTTTCTTGCTTCTGTCGATGCTAGAATTTTCACGGGTACAAATTGAATTCTCGTGGGTACAAATTGATTGTGTCCAAATCGATATCTGGGAGACTTTCAGTCCAGCTGTCAGTTCCCACAACTTTCCTCAGAAATGCTGTATGACTGGAGTTGCAGTTCAAAAAGATCCTAACCAGAGGTATTTCTGTGGCCAAGCTGAATCGTGAATTGAAGTAAAGAGTACTTCTTAGCTGATCTTTGGTGGATTTCTTTCACATCAAATCTTGTTGCATTTCAAGTCTGTCTTCTTCAGAACTATGTCCTCAAGCCTGAGAGGATGGCACTGATTCGAGCAGGCTAATCTAAAATGCCTTCATCTTTCATGCAAAGATGCTTACAAGCTTACACAACAGCAGTGAGTCATTCACATAGGATCATGGCTTTATTCACAGAGCGGAAGCAAAATTGGTGTTCTCTGTCCCCAGCTCCAGCACTGCTAATATGCAGGAGACATATGATGGATGTACATTGTGCCCTGGAAAAAATTAATTATTTGCGACCAATGATGCCTCCTTAGTGCACAGTTATGCTGTCAATCATAAGTATTAACTTATTTTCCATGTTCCTTTTCCTTGTTTCCAAGTGGAAAGAAATACTAATGATACCTCTGCACTTCAGGGAAAGGAGTGGGAAAGGCCAAAGGTGCTAAAAGCCCGTCTCACGTTAGAGGCACTACAGCTGTCAGTTTGTTTTGTCCTTAATACTGTGTTAATTAACCCTGTTAAGAATGGCATGTAATTTATATGGGGTTTAACAAGTGAACACCAGTCTTTCTTTTAGACTGAGGATATGATTTAGCAAGTCCCTTTCACATTTGCCTGGCAGTAAGAATGCACTAAGCTCATGGAAGTTACCTGTAATGCGTCACTGAAGGGGAGGCACTGGGGCCTGTCAAACCTGTGAAATTAAACAGAGTTGATTTTAAGTAAAACCAGAAGTTTTCACTGCAGCTGGGACCTTTTGTATTTGGTTTTATAAATTTCAAGTGTGTCACCAAAGTCAGCCGTGTAGGTGGAGTTGGTCACTGGAGAGTATTTCAAGCTGAGGAGGGAGCAGAGTGAGGTGCCTTTCCTACTGCTTGGACTGTAGAGGGAGCCTAGCCAGTTGTCAGACTAAATCTCTAACATGTACCTGCCTGTACATGGCCAGTGGTGTGAATCCTACCTTAATTCCTGACTCTAGTGATAAGCTCATGTCAGATGTGTAAACAGACTACATTGTTCAGGAAAAACAAGAAGAAAAAGGCATATTAAGCAAAGGATATATGGCAGCATAGTGTGTGGGCTTTTTCTTTTTTTTTAAAAAAACAGCTCTTTGCTTGTTTCAACTAATTATCAACACCACAAGATAAACAAGCTTTTAATTTTAAATTATTTTCAAGTATCTAGAAATAGGACATCATGTTTAAATCAAGCAAGCAGACATGTTATATACCCCTACAGAGCAAGGACATTTAGAGTTAATGGTTTTTCGGGGCTCCAACTTTGTGCTCAAGTAGACATCTTTACATATTACAAACTTGAAATTATAAAATAAATGTGTGCTATGCCAATATCATTGCTTAATCATCTTTCTGGTATTACTCTGTTTTTGTACTGACTGACACTTGGCTCTACAGATCTGCTGCATTGACTGTAGACAAAAGAGAAAAACACGTGTGCTAAAATTTGATACACAAATCAATAAATCGTATGTCCCTTTAAATATAATGGAAGTAAAGGCTCACATTGATCTACATCAACTCTGATTAGAGTTGTGTGGTATTCTGTTTGAAAAAAAAAAACAAAACAATAGCTGCTGCTGAGTGAATTGTAGGCATCAGATGTTACATAGCTGGCTCTCATTGCAGTCAGGCAGAGGAAGCAAAACAACCAGGGAGCTCCAGAACTTTACCAGCTTCTATAAAATGGCATCTGTTTAAAAGGGAGGATTTGCAATGTATTTTCTACAGCTCAAGTGTTCCTTGAATTTTTCATCAGTAAGGAAAAGGAAAAAAGAAAACACGGAAGACAAACCCATATCTGAGTTGAAGAAATACTGGCTTACATTGTCCACTGATTTAAGGTTTTGATTTTAGGGAAACTTGCTAAGTGCATAATATCATGCTGCCAACACGTTCTAAGCAGAAGTAAAACTCTTCCCAAGATATATCTATCTTCTCTTTCCTATGACACATAATTTAAAAAATTATGTATCTAAGTGCTTTGCACACCTACATGCTCTAATTTGCTGAAAAGTGCTGCTCTTTCTGCCCATGGATGTTACCTGTACCTGCCCTCTGTGCCCTTCTTCAGCCCTCCCTGTTGAGGACGGTCCCTGTAGTAAGGCAGCCTCCTCCAGCTCAAAAGCTTGTCAGCTGCCAAGTTATCAAGAAAGGAAGAAAGTCAAAAATTCTCTTTGGCTTTGTTCACAGCTTGTGAACATACTTCATTCATACTTAATTTTTATTTCGTGACTTTGGCTTCAGCATGTTACATATCCAGATTGTCTGCATTGGGAACACCTTAGAATCAAAACTCACTATTGAGACGGTGTTGCTTTGCCCTTGACTGAAGGTTTGGTTGATTGTTGTCCCACATTTTGTACAATGTATTTTCCGAAGCGATGTTGCCCAGAGAACTGTGGAACAGAGAGGACAGTTGTCAGACTGGTGGGGCACATCACACACCCCCCTTTGTGTGAGAAGGGTCCCTGTAGCTGGGGATGCAGGGCAAAGTGCCAGCCCTCTCTGTGGGCTCAGAGTGCCTGCTTACCTGGGAAATTCTCCAGCTTCTGTATCCCAAACAGTCTGCAAATGCCTTCATGCATGTCCTCCTCTACCTGGCTATCTTGTACTTCAGACAAGGATAGGAAACACTGTCAAAGAATGAACAAAAACCTGCTGAGGGAAATAGGGAAGACAGTGGTTGAGCAGCACTTTTTTATTCTCTTCACTTACTCTTTCTTGTAATGTAACAACCCTTACCTATGGAAGTGTGCTGCTTGGACCTCATAAATGAGCTCAGGTAGCAACGGACAGCACTTCATGCAGTTACATACATTACAGGGGCATCCCATCAAGTGATTTCACATCACTTGTTCCTGTGACTACTAGCATTCCTCAGAAATGGAAGACTGCTTCTTCCCTAAAGAGAAGACCAAGCTTCTCCAAATCACAGAAACATGGAATATTCTGAGTTGGAAGGGATCCACAAGGATGATCAAGTCCAACTCTAAAGTGAATAGCCTGTACAGGGATTGAACTCATCTCCTTGGCATTATTTGCACCATGCTCTAACCTAAGACCTTTTCAGAGAACATGAAACAAGTCTGTAAGACAAGACTTGTGGGTAGAAAACAGCTGAGTAGCAAAGCAGATCTGGCTACAAGTCCAGAACAACAACCTTTCCCTTTGAAGAAAACTGCCAGAGCCAAGCATCTCTCTTGAGCATGCCACCTAACCCTGGGGATGATTAGGCATTGCTTTCTTCTAGCATTGGAGGAAGGAGGTTGGTGCAATAAACTTAGCTTCTCTCTGCTTCATCTGCGTTTTTTTCCTCAGGACTCTATCTCATCCCTTGCCTTACTGTAAATTTAGAGAAGCAACAAATTTCTATCACATGTAGAACCCTCCCTGCTAGGGTTGTGCTTAGAGCCTTAGACTTTCTCCCAGCCCTGGGCTGTCACACAAATTCTTACTGCATTAGGCAGTACCATGCCTCAGTGCAAAGTTAGTGCTGTGCTTGGTTAACTGTGCTGCCACCAGTGTATCTTGCTCTTGTTGATTCCAGTGTAAGCTCTGATTTCATGTTGCCTGTTACCAAAAGATAGCAGGTGATCCTTCACATCCAACTTTTTCACAAGATAAATTGGTACATTCTTCAGAACAGGAGGAAAAGGCTCATTTTCTCGCCATCCCCCTGAAAAACTGTTTTCCCAATATGGTGCAAGACTACTGAAAGCATTTGTAAGGATGAAAACATACATTGGTATATTTTATTGGCTTATTCGGAGCTTGAAATGGAAGAGCATATAGAAAAGTAGGACACCAGGGGCTCATGTTCCTGCCTGACACTGATACAGAAAAACACTTTGGGATTTACTTAGGAAATGGTCTATGTGAGTAGGTCTCTTCTCTGTCCGTGAGAGTAGAGCCGAGGAATGCTGTACTCCTCATTCTCTGCATCTTCAGATTTTACTCATAATCCTCTAAAACATGTGGGGAAATTGATTAATAAAAGCTGTCCTTTGGAAACAGTACGTCTTCTCTTCCTTATCAGAGAGAATTTTTTGTGCCATACCTTCAAATGTACTAGAAAAATCCATGCTTTGGTATTGTCACTCAGTGTTTGTGTTTATTATTGAATTCTGTTTTACATTGATTAAGAAGTACTGGCTGCCCACAAAAGATTAAGAATCCATGTAGATGGTTTATCTAAAATCAGATCTTGTATACAGTTAAAATCCTTCTGCAATTTTATCTATACTTTGAAATTCAAATGGCTAAGAGAAAAGCTCCTTAAGCAGATTGCAACAGTTAGATATTTTATTGAATATAAATTGTAAGTACATGCTTACAGACACATGTGCATAATGTGATAGTACATTTTGCTTTACAGAGTCAGGTGTGGATTGAGAAAAGTCTCTAGTTCCAAACTAGCAGAAAGTTGCACAGGACCTCTCCCTGTGCTGCAGATAAGACCTGTATTGTGGCCTTGTTCTTGAAAAGTCCCAGATCCCCACTGTTTGTTTAAACTCACTACAGAGGCTGTGTTTCATGTCTCATAGCCTTCAAAGCAGCACACTGGAGTTAAGAGGTGGAATGCTACTGAAATTCAATAAGAACTGGGCAGCTAGCTCCTTCAGACCCCTTGGAAAATCCCTGTCCAAATGTGAAGGAATAAACAGCTGCAAAACAGATTATAACCTTACTTGGAACAACTTTTATGAATATCTGAATGTGAAGTATTCTTAAGGCCCTTCCTGTCCCAACTCTCCCCTCTCATTCAGTGCTAAACTCATCCTCAGCTTCGTGAAGCAAGATGCTGTTCTTTATAAAACATCATGTTTTAATGTATAGAAAAGCTTTTCTTTTGGCCCAGGATTGAAACTGATTTCTCTTGGGCTTTGAATCAGTTTTCATTTTCAAAAAAATTCTATATTTTAAAGTAGACAGCAGGCTAGAAATGCCAGCTGTCTGAATCTCTTCAGCAATATAAAACTTCAGAATAAGTCTCAAGACAGAATGCTACTGGCCAGAGAATAGAATGGGTAATTAAAGATATTTAATAGGTGCATTTAACAAATAGCTCTGTGGTTTATCACATAGCTCTACAGTTTATCACAGGAATATCACTTCCAGGCATTCCTGGCTATATGTAAAATATTCATGCTAGCCCTGGCTTTTTTTTCTGCTTGAATATAATGTTTCATGGGAACAGTAAAACTTGCAGAAGTCAGAAATCAAAGCTGAGTGTTATTTCCAAAATACCAATGATACACAGAATGCTGTCATGGAAACCTTCCATACAGACCCTTCGCTGTATAATGGGCCATCATCCCACGCTGTGCCGTGGAACCATTCATCTGTCACCACACCAGAATATGTGGTCTAGGAATTGTAGTCACAATAAAAATACAGATAGCATCGCATGATGCTGCTTTTCATGGACAAATGGCAAAGCCTGATTTTCATGCACATGTCTCTACATTGCAGAGATGTGGGATCAGATGGGCTTTGATTCCTTAAGAAAACTGGAAATTCCTGTTTCCTCTGAAACCCATATTAGTATTAAAAGAAGGTATGAAGTTTTCCAATTACATAACAAAAGGGATTATATTGTGGCAGACTCATTTCCAAGCCATGTATCTCAGAGAAAATCCAAATTCTTAAATGAGAGACTACAAAGCTCTGCAGATAGATAAACTGTGAGAATGCAGGTATCAGCTTCCTCTGGGTTTGGGATATTTGGGTGAGGGAGACAATACATTCAGGATTGCCTCAATATGGTTTTAGTTGCGTCTTCAATTTTTAGGTGGACTAAAAACACTGAATCCAAAAGGACATTTGGAATCTCTTATAGGGAGGAAAGAGTAAATCATTGATCATTTCTTGGTTTGTATTGAGATAGTTTTCAGTCGCTGAATCCTACAATATATAAGGGAATTTCTTTTTTGCCTTTCAGTTCCTGTGGTTCAGTGCCTGAAGGGCATGGATGAATGTTTAAACAGCTTGCACTAATTATAATGCACGTTAAACACGACCCCCAAACCCCTCAAAATTTGCATGATGGAAATATAGCAATTCATTAGTCTCAGTTATCAAACATGATCAGACAAAAGTAGAAATATATGTACTTCTCTATGCCCATATAGGCACTGGAATTAATCTCTGTCCTTTACAGGAACTGCATCTTTTCAAATGGTCTCAGGCAATGCCACAAGTCATTGTAACCTAAAACTCTGATAATATTGTCCATTACTGTAGGTCTGTCTCAAAATTAAAAGCGAAGAGGATGTCAAACACTGGCTTTCTCATTCAGCATATTCACAATCAAGTGCTAGAAATTTAGTCCTATAAGGTATTCAGTTTGGTGTGGGACTTTCCTAGGTCTCGCTGCACAGTAAATAAGATTACAAGCAAATAGTGAGATGGGCTACACAAAAGCAATGACCATACAAGATCCTAGCACAAATGAGTGTTCTGTGAGTTGGGCTCCAGAGAATAATGAGCTAAGAGTGGCCTAGGCAAATCTCATAGATGTTAGTGGTACTTACAGCACTGTGTATCAACTGCACTCTATGGCCTTTTATAGAAATTGTCACACCACCACAGGAGGGACAAGGAAGGAAGTGCTGCCTGCATACTGTGGGGTAGTGAGGAGCACAACAAAGCCTACTTTCCCCTTTTTTTTCCTTTTTTTTCTGACATTGCATTTGTGACTCTGCCTCTTCCCCTAACAGATCTGGTTTTCAGGTGAATGAGTGCTGCTAAGTTTTATGCCAAATGAATGAGGAGATAAGTTTCCCTTGTGTTTCTATACAAGTTGAACTAAGTGAATCTTGAGAAAAAGAAAAGTCTTAATGTACTTTCACACTGAACAGACATACCTGCTCTGGTCTTACTCTGTGCTGTGGTACTTACTCCTAAGCACAAGCCATTTTTGATTACTCAGCTTGGAACATGCTAACTGACCACTGACCCATACTCTCAGCTTCTGTTTTAGTTATGTTATGATAATTGCAAGAAAATGAGATTAAAAAAAAAAAAAAAAGAAGAGTAATTTGTCTAAATTTCCCCTGATTTTGGAGGCTTTCCTCATTGTATCAGAGAAAATCCTTGTTCTACCTTAGTTAAAGCTGTGCATGAGGTGTATTGGAAAAGAATATCTCTTTCTCAGATTACAAACACGAGTTTCTGACTTTCTAGCCAATATTTAAATTACTCAGAAGTTCCAATAATTTTTGGAAGAGGTCTTCTGCCTTCTGCTTGCATTTCCTCCCTTTTAATGGGAAACTTTGTTCCTGCATCTGAAAGTGAAGAAAAGTACACTTCATTAAGCCTGCAATTGTTTGGAACTCAGAAGTGTAGATTGATTAGCAAATACTCTACAATAGCTCTTATAATGGAGAGCTTTAAATAAATGGGTTTAAAACTGTTCTTACAGTTTCTAGTGCTTTTTGTACAGTCCAAACATGCTGTATACACTATTCTTTGACTCTGCTGTGTTCCTGGAGGGGAATGAATTAGAATATTCTGAATGCCTTATGTAATGTATTTAGAGAACTTTTTTGTTTGTATCTTTGTTTGAATTTCTTGGACAGAATTAATTAATGGCAAAGTATAAAGGCCAACTTTGAAATCCTAGCTGACTTATACACTAGAGCTCAATTTGTATTCTACGTCAAGGAAATGTTTGGATTTGAAAGAAGGACACCATTATCAAAAAGATTTCTGTAGATGGCTCTGTTCATCAGAGTGCCATCTCTTTGCCATAGAAGTGCAGTTTAAACATTTGGGTAATTCAAAAGGAAATTGATTTTTTGATCAGGGTGCATATTTAATTTCTTATCAAAAATTAAATGCAGAGCAGGAAATAGTAACTGAATTGGGATAGGATAAAATTATGAAGATTGCATTTGTTTAAAACAATATCAATTTCAGGTGAAAGGTAGAGATAATCAAGTCTGTAGCCTGTAGAGTTTTATAGTCCTGTGAAAATCTGATGGGGTAACAGCTTCTAGGAGAGAGAAAGACTCTTTTTCTTTCATATTCATATATATTTCTTTGTCCAGTAGTACACTACTGCAGTAATACCTAAGGATTAATTTCTTAGTGGGTATAAGTTTGTCTAGTTTCATTGAAGTCAGTGCAATAAAGATCATTCGCATGCATTTCCAAAGGGTTTAATCAGCTGGTCACTGCAGCATTGGGGAAGTCGGCAGCAAAATCCTGCTTTTGTCTTTGTGGAAAAGGGGTTATTCATGAAATGCCATGTTGTGATTCAGACCAGTACAGCAGTAGCTGAGAGTGTGTTACTGTGTGTGCCTCACCCTCTGCTTGCTCCACTGTGGGACCGGCAAAGGGAAGCACATGGAGGCCCTGCTTGGCACCTACACTTTTCTGGGTACCACATGCTACAGGCGGGGAAGGGCTTGCCTTGTGGGCAAAGCAGCTCTGCCTAAGTGAAAACAGAGAAACTGAGAAGAAACCCACATCATCTAGGGCTGTAGGACACACACCAGCTTCTGGGAAAGCTGCTGGGATTTCCCCAGCTTTCACTGCAGGAGCATGAGCTCCTGCTCTGAACGTGGTGGGGCCCATGGACCCCCCATGTCTATGGCAGACTGGAACAGTGCCTTTGTTAGGGCCGTAGGAGGCAGAAAGCTCAGCAAGGAAGGCCAGAGGGATTCAAGTTCATGCATTAAATTCAGGAAGCACAGTGGAATATTTTCCAGTCTAGAGATCTCAAAGCTTGGAGAGGACCAACCTTGGCAATTTTTTTCTGATTTATTTCTTGTGTTCTCAGGCCTGGAAATTTGTGCTGTCAGGCAAATCTGTGCAAAGTCAGCATAATGGTCCAGTAGCTCACGTGTAGTGCCTAGCCAGTAGGGTACTAAGACTTCGAGGTAGATGAAAGATCTTGTCTTCATGTTTTCCAGGATTATTCTCTCTGTCAAAGCAAAATTAGATAGGAAGGAGTAGAGTATTGATAACACTGTTAATGCTTTTAAACATTTATAGTGTAGGGAAAGGGTTAGTTGAGATGGTATTTTCTGGTTTCAAAATAGTTTCTCTCTTCACCCTAGAAACTATCTCTTTTTTTCTTCTCAATTATATATTTTCTGCCTCATTTATTTATCTCTGTAGCACGTTGGCATGGTCTTGAGAAATGTTAAGCACTGTCCAGCCTGAGTCTTTAGAAATAATGGAGCATTAAAGACAATTTTATAGCATCAAGCTCTGAATGAGAATATTTATCACAGTCACATCATATTACCTTGCCCTATTTTTCTGATACCAGTGAATTTCCACATCCCTACAAGAGACAGGATATTAGGATAGGGACAGTAGCTGGAATACAGAAAGCCCAGCTTCTCTGCCCTATTTGACCCTGGGCAATCATGGATTTCCTCCGGAGCTGTTGAGAGCACTGTGGACAAGCCTGTGTTTATACTCCTGCAGTACAATGTGAGCAGTGGCACAGAAATGCTGCTGGGCTCCTGCCAAAGGGCCACACAAAGACAGCCAGATCATCTCCCTGCAATGCAAATGCGATGACAGTGGCAGCAGGGGAAGCCTGGCTGTGCAGCCACCTCCTTCTCTCCCCTGCTCACCCTCCCCAGTTCTGGTACTGGGAGGTTACCAGGAGCACTGGCTGCAAAGGGATTTTGGTAGGCACGGTGCCTTCAGAACTTAAAGCTTATGCACATCTGACTTTGGGATAGGAATAGTAGTATCCCAGGACCTTTACTGACCCTTCACTTCAGGTGTCTTTGGAGTCTGGCAAGTGGCCAGAGTGGGCAGGACCATTCCCTTGTGAGGCCCCAACACAACTTTCAACAAAACCTCTCTTCTCTGAGTCCGAATGAGGGGACTGGCAGGAGCTGGGGGAGGAGCACCAGCAGGGCAGTGCAGAGCCCTCAGTGACGGGAAGGGCCCACGGAGCAGTTGCCATCTCCAGTGTGAGCAAAGGCAGCCCCCGAGCCAGGATCCCAGACGGTCACTCTGTGCACAAGGTACAGCACTCCTGGGGCAGAGGGAGACTGGAAAGTGGGAGGACAGGGAACTAGAAGAAAGATGAGCAACTAAGAGAGGAAGGGGCTAAAGAGAGCAGAGAAACTAGGATGGAGGGTCTTGGAAGAACCTGCCCCACTGCCTGAAGGGAAAATGATGCATCAATAGGATGCTCTGATATGAGGAAAGTAACGACTGGTGGTACTGTGGGGAGCAAAAGGAGATTTTACTGTACAATCGATGGCTTGATGCAATCCTGAGTATGCAATGACTGTGGGAGTTGAGTGGGAAAAAACACATTAAGAGAAAAAATACAATGTGCATTTACTTCAAATTTGTACTTTGTTTGCATTTTTTTGTCTGGTTCCCACATGTCTCCCAAATTTATCACAATATAATTGTATTTTTCTGCATTGTTGATCTTCTCCTAAGCCATGAAGTCAGAAAACTGTTTAACCGAATTTTCAAAATCAGAGGTTTCCCTTCTTGAAATCAGCAAATACAGGATTCACTGTGTCCCAGTCCATTGGGTTTCCCAGTTTTTCAAAAGAATATGCCTGTTTCCATGAAATGAATACTTTTCAAACTTTGTTTTTGGAGGAGGGGAGTATATGGATTTGGATTTGGAAATAAGATGTAAGAGATGGTGGCCCCTTCTGAAGGGATGGTTAGACCTGCTCTTTAGTATGAGTATTTGACAAAGCTCAAATATGGTTTGTTTTCTTGGATTTGAATGTCTTTGGATCACAGATGCTCAAGGATAAAAGTTCTTTATTTGTTGCTTGCTTTCTGAGTGGAGTTTTATTTATTTATATATGTGCAAAATGCTCTGTTCTGCTGGGTGGGATGTCAGACTATTTATTTTGGCATCTGTTTTAAGAAATAGGTGCTTTTACTCTGCAGCTGTAGTGGTTTTGCTTCAAGTTCACTTAAGCTTTTGAACCCCATCAGAGTAGTGGTTCACTATAAAACAAAGTGAATAGTACTTGGCTTTATAAATTTCATAAATATAACCTTCCTTTTCCATGAGTCTCACATGGGTCAGCACGCTTGGATTTACTGATTTTTTTTTTTTTTTTTCATTTTAATTCTTGTTGGAAAGTTTGTTTTGTAGGGTATTAAGTTACAGCTATCTTTATTTTGATACAAGATTATTTATTGCTTGATTAAGAAAACTTTACCAAAATAACATGCTCTATGTCATGGCAGAATACTCTCTATGCAAAATGCAGTTATACAGTATTTCCCCACTGATATTTCTCCCAAGACTTGTTTGGTGTTTGGGTGGCAGGCTGAGCAGAGACGGCCACCACAGCCGTGGCTTCAGCCCCGTTGCGTTGTTATTGAACATACAAAGCACACATCCGCAGGACGCAGCTCCACCCATGGACTGGCTATGAGCCGAGCCTAACTCACCAGGTAGGATCTGCTCGAGAAGAGCAATCCCAGCTGGAAGCAGCAGACACGGGGCTGGATCTCAGCCCCCTCTGAGCAGTGTGCGAGTGCACATATTCCTGCTCTCCCGTGTGCTTGGGGCACTGGGAACACCATGGGAGAGAGCAAGTAGGAGATTTACCCCTCAATTTCTCTGCTATCATGCCAGTCTGGTGATGGCAGCATGAGGCTGTTGTTTGACCTCTTTGGTAAATACAAATGAGGGAGAAACACAATGGAGCCTTGCTGCTCAACTGGAAGAGAAGTGGTGACTTTGCAGAGTGCTCGGGTTCCCCACTCCTCTGTCCTTCCTAGGGCTGGCCCATCCCCATGTGCTCTTCACTCCTCTGTGATGGGCTGACCCCATGCTGGCAGGAAAAAATTATACCCACCTCTACCTTAGTCTTTTTTGGCCACCTGCTGCTAAAATCAGCCTGCTAATGTCTCACTTTGCGGAGCAGCATTCCAGGATCTTCATTTTCATTCAGAAGGTGCCATCTTATGCTTGGGGTTTGGCTGTGAGGCAGTGTTGCTGTTTCATATTTTTCTACAGATATAAATTTCAAGCTTTTAGGCTTAAGAGATAGGGTGGAGAAAGTATTTTCCCTGTTTGTGTGCTTATACCAATGACTATGAATGTAAACAGCTGCATTAATGAGGCTCGTTAGAAGTGTTTTATTAGGAAATGTGAAAGTCTAACTTTTCAGTAGGAAAGTGTAAATGACCCTTCTTATATTTGAATGTGAAACTATAAAACTTAAATTCTATGCATAGATAAACATTTTTGTCCATCATAGTAGCCAAAGCATTTTAATAAGGCATTTGTCATTTTAGTTTGAAATAGCTTTTTTTCCTACACCACCTTACATTCCCAAATTCTTTGATAAAAGACGGTCTGTGCATATGTGAATGTAAAAATAAATGCATGGGTGATATTCTGTGGGTAGAATCTTCATTTTGGAAGCTGGTTGGAGAGTGAATATCATTAATACTGAATGGAAAATTTTCTGTACCCGTGTAGCTAGTTTGTTTTACAAGTGATTTGGTTGGATGTTTTGTTATGCGGTATATATTTTGAGTTTGCTTCAGTTCTGTTTGTTTTACCTATAAATCAATATCTATATCATCTTTAAATCAAGCTTTTTGAGGCTTCACAGACAAAAATTCTTGAAAATCTCAGTAGGTTTGACTCTTCAGAATGATGATGTTTCAGCTGTTGATGCTATGATAAATTTTTATTATAGAGGACTTCCTTCTATGTAAGGGAATGGAGCTGTGGGATTTGTTCAAAATTAGTAGTTGTGTAGGGATGGCACTCAGAAGAGTAGCAGTGGATGGAGGCAGGGAAAGAAGGCTTTTGAAGAAGGTGGAGAAAGGGTGGGCAGACTCTCCTCACAGAGAGAATTGTCACGGTAAAATGTAAGGAGAACATGAATAGAAGACAGAACCCTAACACCAGATTTTTTCCCTGTTAAAAGAATGTAGTGATTTTTTTTGTAAGGGTTGTAGAAAATCCACAGGAGAAAACCTCATGGCAAGAAATAGCTGTAGAAAAATACCCCAAAAAGGTCTAGTGCCATTTTTTATCAACAATATCATTCTTTTGATGTTTAAGTCCAATTGTTAAAAGTTCTTATGTAACAGAAACAATTTCCTCAGTCCTAAAACAATAATTTTAATACCCTTCCGATCTCTAACAGCAACAAAAAAAGTTGGAAATAGTTAAGTGCTTCTGTGGATGCACAAATATATAACAGAGAGTCCAAGTCACATAGTCAGAAAAATTGTCACATGCACTGGACAACAGCAGGCCTGTGTGTTTTTCCTTAAGGCTTGAATCAGCTGAGAAAAAGTGCCATGTTGAGCATTACACTGTTTTTCTCTGGATAATTCAATGTGTGAATTATTTCATTATTATGACACTGCTTCCCTATACACTAGATTTCAAGAGAGCAATTTTAAGTGTACAGTATTTAAGCACACATGAAGGCCTGCTGAGATTTGTTGGGGATTACACTTAAAATCCTGCCACAGATGCAGAGAATACTCAGCTTCTTCCTCCAAAGGCTAGTCACATCTTCACATATGATGAGACATTTATTGAGTGCAACGTTAACAGCTACCATATTGCTGTACTCCCACACTGACACAAACGTTGGCAAAAAGCTACCATGCCAGCTGCCCACTTTACACACTTTAGTGGCACCTTTTCTCCTCCTCGAATCCATAAATTGCCATTATCATCCAATTAATGCTCAAACAGGGATTTTTTTTCTGCTTCACATATTTCTCACAAAATAAAAGAAGATGGACACACAGGAGTCTGTAAAATCAGAACAAACCCAGCTTTTAAGACTTGTTCGAAGCCAGAAAATATCCTGGAGTCCTCTGTGGGAATATTATTATAGAGAACCAAGGATTAGTGAAGAGATTGAGGAGATTAAGCCTTAATTAAAATGAGCCCTCATACACAGAACACACAGCAAACAACCATTCTTTTAGCTGTAATGGGGCAGGTCTCCCTCCAGCTGCCCAGATCAGACATCCCATCCTGCCCAAGATGGGAGTTCCTGCAGTGGCTGCTAGAGGACTCATTGGTTAGGTCAGTACAAAGACACACAGCTACAGAAGGCTCCTCAAGGCATGGTGTTTCTCTGCAACAAGATAAGGTGATTCCATAATCAGCATTTGTACCTAAACTGTGCACAGGGGGTTTGCCCTTCTGTTCATGGACTGTGCTGCTCCAGCCCATGAGGGTCTGTTCACTAACGAGTCAAAGCATGGGAGCTGCATTTCCCTTCTGAGTGCATAGAACTGGAGGTGATGACCATTTCTGATAAATTTCCATCTTCAGAAGTATTTATTTCAGATTTAACATAGTCTCTGCCTGCTTTCTGCCTAAATATGCTGCAAGGATATACTCAAGACTTAAATTTGTGTCCCTTTTTACTTCTAAGGATGTTGACACAATTTTCTAATAGAGTTATATTTCTCTCATTTAAAAACCAAATAAATCAACCTAATTTTGGTACATACTATTTCTGTGATTGCATAATAATTTTTCTCTGTTCCTAAGGGATTTTATGTTCTGTAGACTTGTGATGAACAGGATGCATGTAGAGATCATACTGTGGTTTAATAATCATCGAAACGTGAGGAAAAAAACTTCAGCTTTATATATACATCCTTTCAGAACTTAATGGTCATTTCCAGTATTTTGAAATAGAAACACAGAATACAAAAATATGTCTAAATCATGTACCAATATCTTTCCAAAATGTCACCAGTACCATTCTTGTCTGGAGTTCAAGTATAGAGTCAAGAAGGGTTATTCTGGAGTATCACTCTTTGAATGATTTCAGAATTCCTGATGTTGTAATCCACTGTTATCCGATATTTTATTATTCTCAGTGGGACATTTACTGGAGAAATGAAACCTGAGTTGGCCACAATTAATCCTTTCAGCAGTTCTCATTGGGTACTCATGGCTGCATGGAACTATTTACTCTTAGATGGAGCCCTGGAGGATCTCTGTGTTGTGATGGTATTTGCCAACATTCCCTTCTGACCTAATCTGTATTTTGGTGTAAAGTTATTTCAGGGACATATTTGATAGCTTAGGAGCAATGTCTAGAAATAGACAGCAACATGAACATCTCTTAAAGCAGAAGGGCTTCTGCTGTTCAGACTCTCTCATAACTCCATTCCTTTAATTTATTCTGGGTTGGCTGCACTAAAAGTATTCCTCCAGATCACTGCCAAATTATTTTCTTTTATAGTTTCAGGGCATATAATTTTTAAACTACTTGAGATAGTGTTATACCAGGTATAAAGGTGGTGTTGTTATTATTCTTATTGTTATTATTATACTGTTGAAATACAGTGCCATCAAATTCCAGATCTATTTTTAGAATGTTTTCCTGTGAAAATCCTTCTTTGCCTATCCACTGAGGGCATTTGAGCTGAATCTCTCTGTTTCATTGCCTATGTTGGAGTCAGTGAACTTCCTTTCTGCTCTCACTTTGGGAAGAAAAAACATAATCTCTGTCTCAAGAGACTTCGTAAGAGATTTTATCCTTGCAGTTTACCTTACCCTCTATTACTTGGAAAATATTTAGGTGGTTTTTATGAATAAAAAATAATTTTATTGTGTATGCTATGTTATTGGGTGAGTGAATTAAAAAGGCAACTTGGTAAAAGAAGATTGAGAGGAGAAGGAGAACTATGACTTCAGTGCAAAAGGAAAGGCAAAATCTTTGCAGAACCAGAGAAAAAATTTTCCTTCAGAATTCTAGTAAGCAGTCTTAGTGATTTTTAAAATAACAGTGTATACTGAGGCATATACATAGGAGCATTAAGAAAGCTCAGCTATCTGGTGACCACCAAGTGACACTGGTGTGCAGCCACTGCCTCCAACACCAACAGCTCAGCCCCATCTGAGAACACAGCAGTTATAAATAAGGTCTGCCATTCATATACATTCAGTGGTTTATGCAACTAAGCTCTATTTCTGTCCAAAAGAAATATTTGGATGACTGAATGTCTCCCTCCTAGGAGCGGAGGAAAAAAAAAAGTGCAGATTGTCAGCACAGGTCAAGAAATCAGTAAAAGTCAGAGTTGTGTGCCTGGATGCATTTTGTCTTCTGAACCAAAGCGTTGCCACCCTGCGCAACCTTTTGAGAGACGTTGGCGCCTTAGGCTTAAGTACCTAATGTCACAGTGAATGAAGAGAGCCAGACAGCCAACTTAATGCTTAGGATTGAAAACAGCACAGCAAGTGGAAGGAGGAGGAGCGCTGGAAGTACCTTATGGAAATTGTTCATAGAAAAGATAGATGTGAGAAAAAGTTAGCTTCTTGAAATTCCCCATGCTCTGTGTTTCTGCGTGATGAGAGCAAAATAGTTTAAAAACATTGGGGTTTTTGGTTTGTTTGGTTTTGGCTTTGGTTTTGTTTTTGCTGTCATTTTCTGCCTCACAAAGAACACTTTTAGAAATTCCAGTCAAGTATGTAACATGGTGAGTTACCAGCTCTCCAAAACTATCTTGAAGAGTCTATCTAAAGAATGATGAACTTGGATGCTGATATAGCACCTGTGAGAGACATGAACAGATGCGCTTGGTAGGCACAGCATAGCAAAGCAGGAGATTTGCAGCACTGGTGTGAGCAGCAACAGCACAGAGCAACAAGGGACACAGCTCAGGGGGGCTCATGTGGTCACAGGGCTGCTCTCATTTACTCATTCAGTAATAAACACAGGAAACTCTCAGTTTCTTAACTGACTGGATCTAGACATTATCAATGTGTCATTTCTGGGTTTCCACCATGAAACAAGAATATGCAGTAGATCTTCCCCTAGTCTGGGGTTTTCTTCCTCCTTAATCTCTCTCTTTGAACATTCTCTCTATCAGAGCCATTCTGCAAGGGCATGAGATGGCTGCATCTATGATGTTTGGATTTACGTCTGTGGGGTTTTTTTGTAAAGCCAATGTTAGGAGCTTTAACAAGTTTTTTCTTGAGTTCAGTCTTGATCTTACAGCCAAGGAAATGCACATCAAGCAAGTTTTTGCATTTTAAGGGAAAAATGCAAACAGCAAAAAAAGGAGACACGTTTTTGATAAAATATGCATGTTTAGGCTATGTTTTCCAGCTAAGAGGCTGATCAAGTCCAGCAGGAAAAACATTTTAATATTAAATCATTTCAGAATTACAGCCTTTAGAACAGGACAAAAACCCCTCTGGATAAGGCCTTTCATTTATAACTAGTGTATCAACAGGGCAGAGGTGAAATTTCATTAGTTGCCTCTGTCTTTTAGGAATCCAGTCTTTACCAATTCATTATTCCAAATCCTTCACTGAATAATCTGCATAGTGATTGCAGTGTCTGTGAGTTTCATCACCAGCATATTTGTTCATTAGAATGTATATGAAGGACAAACAGCTAAACTGAATTCATTAAAAAGTTTGAGCAAATGCTGATGGAGGGTTTTTCCATTATTTTCTCATCTCTTTTAAGAACTGATAGAACTCTCATCTAAAAGCGATGAAAAACTTCCATCCCCTACTGTGTTCTGTAAATCTATGAGCCCTCTATACCTCATGCTCAGAAGTAAAGACAGGACAGATCCTCTCCTGATCTTGACCTTTTTTCTGCAGGCATGAAATTTCTCACATTACTGCAAACAGCCTCCACCCGTGAAAATTGTTCATCTCTTTGGTATTGTCAGGTCTTGCATGTGTTGGCTCTCTGCCACTGTATCTGAGCACAGTGTTCTCAAAGCTTGCAGTATGATACATGATACAGCAAAGAAAGATAAAGAAAGGAACAGAGCAGACAGTAATCGATAGGAATGAAAAGGACAAAAGAGCCTCTCAGCATTTTCCACCCATTCTGCTACTTTTACTTTTTTTTCTGTTTTCTTTATCTTGTTTTGTTTTTTACATTATTCACTCTCTGCCTTTAAGATTTTAAGCATTTTAAGTCAGTCCCCCGTCTTTACTACAAGCATAAGTTACGAGGAATGAGCAAAAGGAGCTACAAGCAACACACAGCAGGGGCTGCTGACACAGCACGTGAGGAAACCAAATGGAACAGCATGGCTCGAAATCATAAATCAGCATGCAAAAAGTCTCAAAACACACATGTCACCATGAGGTGGCTGGTTCAGAAGAACAACATGTTTTTCTCCAACATAAACCTACCGTAGGAACAACCCATTTGCAATCTCTAAGCTCCAGTTTTTTACTTAGAATTAAAATTGACTTGCTTAGTTACCTCCCATATTATTCACTGAACATTTGATTAGCTAAATACCACATAGTGGATTATCACACAAGATTCTAGGGTGAGGTGCGTCTCTTGTTTAAGTTTCTTGTATGTATAAGAGGGTGAATCTTATTTCTGTTGACTTTTTATTAGCTTGAAATAGTAAGAAAAGATTTTCAAAATGTTGAGCTCCAGATCCATTGCTGTTTTGATGTTCAAATTCTGCACATCACATGTTTTCTTTCTCGGTCCTTATGTAAGAAGATTACACAAGAGAAGACTGTAATCTCCAAAATCATTTACCGTATTAAACAGCAGCTACCACCAGTAGATCTTTATCAGCTGCCCAGAGCAGAAAGGAGACACGTGGCTGTACATTTGGAAACTGGTCATTTACAGTACTCATCAATGTGTGCTGCCAGTCGTGGGCAGATGTCATCAACAGTCATTATGCAGCTCTGAAAATAGAACCAAACTTGACCCGGACAGGTCCTCAAACAATTGATAAACTGCCTCTGAACAATGGAAATATGTGGAGTCCATTTTCTCGACCAGCCTCTTTCTGTTCAGTGATCCTGCAGACCCATTGCTATGGCAGTATGGGGAAGGGACACTCAGTTGGGATGTACATGGCAAGAAGATGTCTCCTGACTCCTCAGAGTTATAGTTTCTCTATATGTCCCTGATTGGGGTCAGGAGAGGAGCATCACTACCATGTCCTGGCTGATCTCTGGAAATGACAAGTGTTATTTGCCTGTTGTGTCTTTTCCCTTTTTTTTTCTTTTCCCTGAGAACCACTGGTGAGCAAAGACAGTGAATAGGAGAAAGTACTTTGGGGAAGAGAAGGGCCGAGTGGTTTTAAGAGTGGAAATAATCCTGTGCAGAGGCAGGAGTTGGACTCGATGATCCTTGTGGCTCCCTTCCAGCTCAGCATTTTCTGTGAGAGCGCCTCTGCCCTGTGTCTGCTTCTTTGTCTGTCCCAGACGCTGTGCTGTGCCCTAGGAAGGGAAGGAACAGCATCAGGATGCAGAGGGGTTCCTGCGCTTCCACCTTGCCCACTTTCCCAGACTATGTGAACTCTGCATGGAGAGCTGGTGCTGTGGCCCTGACAGCCCTCCCTCAATTGCTGTGTTGTGTGGAAAGGGACAACCTGCCATGGTCTCACATTCACATGCTTTCCTAAATCTGACTTCTTTTGCTTAGCTCCCACGACAGGATAAAGAGGATGGGGGGGAGTTCCTTCCCTCTCCCCTCCCTCCCCTCACCCAAGGCTTGAGAGGAACACTGCCTTCTCGTTTCCTTTGAGAAGTGCTGGCGCTCACAGGCTGTTACAGTGCTCGCACACAGTCCTTGGCATCAGAAGTGGTCAGCTGCTCCCGTGCTCCTGTTTGCTTGCTGGCGTGTGGCAGAGGGCATGAGAGAGAGGAAAGCAGTGCTACCCTTCTGAAATGAACTATAGCAAGCACGGTGTGCCTGCAGCTCCAGCCAGCCTGCCAGGGCTTGTCTGCTCGTTAGTTAGCAGGTAGAACATTACAAGTGACTTGTACTTAGTTGCTCCCCTTTGCCAGCCCCTCTGATCTTCAGCAGGCCTGGAAGACATAATTTAAGGCAGTAAGAAATGTGTTGCTTAGCCTTTGTGGAACTGCACAGCCCGTGTTTGTGTGGTAATGTTATCTTTGAAACACAAGAGTGCTTTGTAAAGGTTACCAATACTGCTACATGTAATCACAACAAAAAATAATTTTTAAGATGTCTCTGCCAGAATGAGAATTTGATTGTCAGAAATAGCCACCAGCCCTCCCCCAATGGAATTGCAGGGAACATCTCTTTGCTTCTCCTTTGCAGTCTCCAGAAGGGTGTACAGAGGGCTTTTATGTTTGCTTATGTATGTCCCAAAACAAGGACAACACCACAGCAATAATTTTTGGTGGCAGAAATGACTGAATCGAAGTTTGTTATGATCTGTATAGCAGAACATACTGTTGTGCTGTATCCGTGCAGGGAATGATATCTTTATTTAGCAGCAGTTGCAGCAACAGAAATTTTTCTGATTATGGGTTTTGTTTTTATGCTTTTCCAAGCATTCTTCCTTTTGGTTGTTCTTGAAGTTGTGACATGAGATCAGGAAAGTTTAAGAGCTTAAGTGACTTCTTAGAGTATCATCGTTTCAAGATGAATAAGCATTCATGAAGACAGCCTGTGGGAAGTGAATTGATGTAGTATTTGAATGCCCTGACTTTATAATTCATACAAAACTCTCTCTGCAGGAGTGTGCCCAGTGCTGAAAACTTTGCCTTAGGGTTCTGCTGGATCAAGCAGTAATAATACTCCATCACTAGTTGAGGGGGAGGAAGAGGGGAAAACAACTTTAAAGAAGTGAAAGAAGGATACCCATGATGATTGTTATAGCAAAGCTTTTGCGCCCACAGTCTGTGGAAGCACCACATAATAGGCTGGAGAACTGACCCTGCTCTCATTGCCTGCCTTGCAGCTGCATGTGGGATTGCAACCTCGGTTTGGGAACAGCTGGCTCAAGCAAAGGCAGCTGGCTGCTCTGCTCAGCTGTGTTTTGAGATGAGCTGTTTTCTGTTGAGGTCAGTGGGAGTTTGACAGTATAAGGAGTTCAGACCACCATCCCTCAAGAGATTGGTGGAGAAGTCCAAAATGAGAAAATAGGGATAAGACTACATGTTCTCGCCAAAGCTGGTTGCATGATCTATTTCAGTGCGGATATATTTGTTGATACAGTGTTTTTGCCAGCAACATACAGGAAGGAGGTTTTACTCCAGGATGAATTCACAGCCTGCATATTATTTCCATTTAGATAGTGCTGTCATGCAGTCATTTTAATGAGAGCTCAAACCCCCAAAGTGACTGTAGACTAGCCCCACTGCTTGCTCCCATTTCTTTACTGACACTCCTGTTAGCTCCAGGCATTTGCCTTCTGCAGCCAAACAGCCACACTGTGGGAATGAGCATCTTTGTCCAGACTGACTGCGAGTTCATAACGCTTGCTGACAGCAACTGCTCCCAAAAGGGCTGTGTGGCACTGTTTCAGCTGTGGAAGCACTGCACCAAAACAGAGCCAAGACCCAGAGAGCTTGGGTCCCCCACCTTAGCCACCATGATCACTGCACATTTTTAAATCATTTTCTACAAGTGCTAATTATAACGGCAATTTTGAACTCCCTGGTTAGAGGAGTGAGGGGACCAACCTCTACTTTGACAGCTGGGCTTCCCAATTTTTATCTTATTTGTCACTGGGCATCCCTCATGCCTCCCAAGCATGGGAGGGAGCCCTGAAGACATTCTGGAGTACTTTTCTGTGTTTTGTCTCTGAATTATTTGCTGTCACATTTTTGTTGGACATCATTGTTCCCATGCTGGGAGTGGGAAGGTTTGTTTGCAGTTCAGGTAGAGGCCAGTCATGTGCATTTCAATGTTGTGATAGTTGAGTAATTAACTCCTGAGGGCATAAGACTTAGTGGTCAGTCTATAGATAGCCAGTAGATCTGATAGCTGCTAATCTCATTAACTCTTGAATTTAGCTTGATTTATACTTCAGTTGCTTCACCTACTTTGTTGTGATATGTTATTCAGCTTTAAGAAAGAATGTTAAATATGGTAATGGAGCATTTTTCTCAGGCCTCAAACTGCAGAGAATGGAGGATTTGGCACTCATTTCTACTGCACTATTAGACAAATGAGAATAGTCCTTGGTCAGTGACAAAATATTTCAGTTTTCATTCTCTCCTTAGGCTGACTCTTCCTTTTCTGAATAGCTTGGCTTGATAAATTTTATGAATGCAAACATATATGTAGCAATAACTTTCTAGAGGTTTTAATATACATGAACATTTGGCTCTACTCCAAAAACACATGCAGGGTTCAGCTGCCTTAATACCAGGTCTAATTCATTCTTGGCAGGAGAAGTTTGGTGGTGCACAGAAATTAAGGGGGGAAGTTGTCTTTAGTTTTTGTGAACTGGAGCTATATCACTGTAGGTGTGTGTATAATTAAGCTGGTGCAACCTCTAAATTAATTTGATGGAGCTACGGCATTAAAATATGTTTAGAAATGTAATGACTGTTCTTAAAATGCAAGGAATTAAATTGTAGTAGTCTAGCTATTGCCCGCACAAAATAGTAGGGCTAATCTAGATTGGCATTAAAGTACAAAACTGTATAGCTCCATCTCCATACCCTTACTACTGTTGCTGTGCTCAACCTAGTATTGGAAAACTTTACTGTCACTTACATGTACAAATTAACACTTCCACAGCATGACAGGCAATATGTTACAAGATTGATAAAATGCACACAGACAACTTTCTTGTCAACTGGCAGCTACTGTAAGTAGCTTGCTAAGGACAAGAGACCAGAAAATTTATGTGGTAGGTTGACACAGGCTGGGTACCAGGTCCCCACCAAAGCTGCCCTGTCACTGCTCTTCTCAGCTGGGCAGGGGAGAGAAAACATAATGTAAGGCTTGTGGGTCACAATCAGGGCAGGGAGAGATCACTCAGCAATTACTGTCATGGGAAAAATGCACTCAGCTTGGGGAAATTAGCTTAATATATTACCAATCAAATCAGAGTGGGATAATGGGAAATAAAAACTAAATCTAAAACCACTTTCCCCCCACCTCTCCCTTCTTCCTTGGCTTCACTCCTGATTTCCTCTATCTCCTCCCCAACCAGTGGCACAGGGGGATGGGGAATTTGGGATTTGGTCAGTTCATCACACATTTTCTCTGCTGCTCCTTCCTTCTCAGGGGAGAACTGCTCGCACTCTTCCTCTGCCTCCAGCATGAGGTCCCTCCCACAGAAGACAGTCCCCCTTGAACTTATCCAACTGGAGTCCTTCCCACAGGCTGCAGGGGAAATCAGCTCCAGTGCTTGGAGAACCTCCTCCCCCTCCTTTTCCACTGACCTTGATGTCTGCTGGGTTTCTCTCACACACTCTCATTCCTCTCTTCTGACTGCACTTTCACAGGGTTCTTCTTTTCCTTCTTCTGAAACCTGCTATCCCAGCGGTGCTGCCACCAATGTGGATGGGCTCAGCCTTGGCCAGTGATGGGTCTGCCTTGGAGGTGAGGTGGCTGGCCTTGGCTCCATCACACCTGGGGGAAACTTCCAGCAGCTTCTCACAGAGCCACCCCTATAGCAACCAAAAATTTGCCACACAAACCAAATAAAATTTAATTTCACTAATTAAAACCGACTGCTACAACACAAAAAACAATTTTTGTTACTTTCTATCTCATTTGCCCTCCTCATCCCAGAAATAACCAGGTGGATGTCATGTGATCAACCCAAAAATGTACTGTTGATAGGTAAATTGAATTTATGTGGAGATACATTAATCAGAAGCTAGCTCTCAGACAGATGGGAGTAGGTGAGGTTAGACTGAAAATGGATAAAAGTAAGAACAGAGAGAATCAGGAAGAAAAATACTGGTATTAAAAAGAAAAATTACTTAAATAACACTAGTAAATATGGTTAGAAAAACTAATGTAAGATACTGGGTTGGCAGTTAACATGGAAGAAAGAGAGGAAATTAGAGAAAAATAATTTACAAATGATGAGCATTTGATGTGAGTTCAGCAGGTCCCAGATAAGCAGTGATCAGACAAGTCTGAACACAGACCCACATTCCATCACACAGGAGCTGTCACTGTCAGACCTCTGTCATTAGGCAGCACCTGTGCCTGCATAAATGGACACTTGTTCTGCTTTGCAGGCAGCCCTGTCCCTATCAGCATGTGCAGATAAAGCCCCCTGACCTTCAGACAAGGAGCTGAGGAGCTTGTGTTAGCCCAGGAGAGAGAGTTTTGCTGTACTTGTTTGCCATTCTCATTTCTCACTCCAGAATATATTGCAGACTGTCAAAGATGGCTCTTGCAAACACATATAGCAACAATTTAGGGGGCATTCACAAAGACTAAATTTAGCTTCAGAAGGTTTTTCTTCCCCTGCTTCCTGCAGAATCAAGAGGAAGCATTTCCTCTGGGGCAACTCTTAGCACCTACAATGAACTCCCTTTGAGACGCAGATGAGGACTTTTCTACTCTCTACTGACTGTGGAAAGATCCTAAGGCAAATAAACTCCTTAGGCTAAAGATGGCCTTTGCAATTATCCTCCTGTGCAGCCTGGTTCAAGAAGCAGGAGCAGTGAAACTGTCACTAACAGATTTTGAGTCAGTTCTAGGATTTTTAAGGCTCACAGAATGCTACAACTCCTCCACTGACTTTAAACACTCCAGGGCACTGTGTATATACAGCAACTGGAAATCTGTAAGGATTGCTACACCATCAGTAAACAACATACTGCAGGGCTGACATCTACTCAGAACACAAGTAACAGTGGTAGGACATAATTCAGAGCAGAACATTGTTTAATTAAAATGCTTGTGAATGTTGTTAAAGAAACAATGCTATATGCTCATTTTACTGTCTATTTGAACACTCTACTCCCGTTATCTAATCTGCCTGTATATGGGTGCTAAGTGGACATGCATTCCTACCAGAGGAAACCCATGGAAAACAAAGCTGTCTGTTACTGTTTCCAATGTGAAATTGTTTCTGGTGAAATTTTGTGACATTTTAATTGTGGATCACATATTGCACTGTGTCTGTTTGGCAAGGTTCTGGTAGCAGGGAGGAGACAGGCATGGCTAAAGGGGTGGCTAAAGGGAACAGTGGCTGAAAGCTTCCCCCATGTCCAACAGAGCCCAAGTCAGCCGACTCCAAGACAGACTCACCACTGGCCAAGGCCAAGCCAATCAGAAGTTGCAGTAATGCCTCTGTGATAACATATTTTAGAAGGAAAAAAAAAGTTATTGTGCAGAAGTAATTGCAACCAGGGAAGGGAGGACTGAGAATATGTGAGAGAAACACTCTGCAGACACCAAGGTCAGTGCAGGAGGAGGGGCAGCAGGTGGTCCAGGTGCCAGAGCAGATTCCCTTGCAGCCTGTGGTGCAGATCATGGCAAGGCAGGTTGTCCCCTGGCAGCCCATGAAGATCCACAGGGGAACAGAGACCTGCCTGCAGCCCGTGAAGGAGACCCATGCCAGAGCAGTGGGATGCTCTAAAGAACTCTGTGAATCCGTGGCAAGCCCATGCTGGAGCAGGTTCCGGGGAGGGACTTGCAGACCTGTGGAGAGGGGAGCCCACACTGGAGCAGGTTTGTTGGCAGCACTTGTGACCCCATGGGGGACCCACGCAGGAGGAGGCTGTTCCTGAGGGACTGCAGCCCATGGGAAGGGACCCACACTGCAGTTCATGGAGAACTGTAGCCCGTGGGAAGACTGGAGGAGTCTGGGGAGGACGGTCTCCTGTGAGAAGGACCCCACGCTGGAGCAGGGGAAGGGCTCTTCTCCCCGAGCAACAGCAGAAACAATTTGTGATGAATTGTTAACCCCCATTCCTGATCTCCCTGCACCACTGGTTAGGGAAGAAAGAGGTAGAGCCCAAAAAGGAGGATGGGGTGGGGGAAGGTGTTTTTAAGATTTGTTTTACTTCTCATTGTCGTACTCTGATTTTAGTTGGTAGCAAATTCAATTAATTTCTCTCAGGCAATTCCATTTTGCCCACGACAGTCATTGCTGAGTGATCTTTCCCTGCTTTTATATTGTCCCACAAGCTTTTCAGTATATTTTCTCTCCCCTGTCCAGCTGAGGGGGGGAAAGTGGCAGCACCTTTGGTGGGCACCTAGCATTCAGCCTGGGTCAGTGCAAAGCATATATATAAATAATCATAGATCTGAAAAGCAGTTTAAGAGCTTGTAGTAAGTGACTGAGTCAAGTAAGAGAAATTTAAGATTAGTCTCACTTCTTATCCAGTCTCTGAGCTAAGGGGAGGGAAAGTCTTGCTGTTCCTACTGCCACTGATTTAGCATAATCTTCCTGGTGTTTCCTTAGCAGTTAATTGACTGTGTTCATGATAGCAGCAGGGGATGAGACAATGGTGTCTTTCCTGTATTGCCACGTCACCTCAGTCATAGTGGACTGTGATGCTACAAAAGCAGCAACATCAACCTAGATTCCAGCTTCTGTGTTTATGCAAAATGCTTATAGCTCTATAGGCATGAGAAAATGAGATCAGTAGATGACATTGAGCAACTAATCACTTAGGCTTTCTTCATTAACTTTATTAATGAACTGTATCTTCTTCGTGGCTATCTGAAGAGTTTTGGTTATCCAGTGAAACGATGCAGCATTATGAGGAAAATCTCATTCACAGGATCAGCTGAGAGAGTTTCAGAAAAGGTTTTGTGGAAAGGGGAAGGGCAGTAGGGAGAACATGAGAAGATACTGTAATGAAAAGCCAGCAGAAATGTGTTTTGTTCCAATGAAAATGGGAAACACTGAAGAGAAAATGGGTCACTGCGGGCTACTTAAACAAGTAAAACTAAAATATGAACTGTGCTAGAAACAGAAAACTGGATGGTCACCAAAACGGTTTTATATTCCAAGTTTAGTACACAGGAGAGAAACAGGGATGGCATGAGGATACACTGAAACAGCTGCCAAGAGGTTAAAAATAATATGAAAATACTGTGTAATAAGTCCTGAAGGCACAATCACACAAAATTACTTGACCAAGAAAATACTAATTGCAATTAATTTGTAATAAGGAGATAAATTTTGAGACCAGTTCTTATTCTCCCTAAAACTAATTGGACTTTTGCCATGAAGTTTATTGGGAAGGAGATTAAATAATGGCTTGCTTAAGAAATCATTGATGTAATTATGAACTGCTGGGAAAAACTAACTAAGAAATACATAATGAAATATCATCACTTTAACAAATGCATCTGAGGTGTCCCTTCAGATATTTAAAGAACTGATGGAATAGTTAGTTTCTAAAAAACCCCACAGAGAATTGTGGAAGTATCGGGAGACTAATAAAGTGTCAGCATGCCAGAAGTCTTTAAAAACTGAAAAAAGAGTAACTATGGAAACTATTGTCTTATGGGCATGGCTCCAAATTGAAACAAATACTATAAATAGTGAAGCTGAAGGGGGAAATGTATTTATATGGAGGTGAATAGTGTAACAAGACCCTGATATGGCACAGGTGTACAGCAGTAAACCAAGCCAGGCCAATTAGAATGTTTATCCCTCCACATCTTTTATGATGAGGCCAGAAGATTAGCAGAGGACAGAACAGCATCGAGACTTTACAAAGGCGTTTGATGCTGTGCCACATAATATCTTAATGAAATTACTGAAACAAGTCAGCTGGGGCTAAAATTCACTTAAAGGTATCAAAGGCTGGCCACAGAACTGTAGACAGAAAGTAAATCTGAATAGCAGTCAACATTGTCAAGGATAAGCAGACAGTAGTATCCTTTAAAGGTCAAGATATGGTCCAATATCTGGAGGATAAGGCACTAATTAAATGTGAAAGTGGTTACAAAAGTAGGAAGACTGATTAACAGCACAGAGGAGAGAGGTTCAGATTGTTCTCTAAGGTTACTCTGCATCTCATAAAGGGAGGCTAAACATAAAATGAAATTAATAAGTGATAATGCTAAGCATTAACAGTACTTTGTGCCCATTAGGGAACAAATAAATTTTATGAACTACAATTAATCTTTTTTTTGTGTATGACAGAATTTGTCTTTTTCAGATGCTTATTCAGGCTTTATAAAGCTAATCAGAAAACTGAAATTCAGAAAGCAGCACTATCAATAACATAATTGAAATGATGATTTGCTTGATATCTTTGTTTATCTGACAGAAATATTCCCTTTTAGTTGTATATGTTGCTTAGATTAGGTTGAGATTTGCACACCCAACCAATACCATCAGAGGGCTCCATACTCTGAAGTTTTCCTTCTGAGTGAGGATGGTGTGGCAGTGGTGGGTGCAAGGAATGAAGGTTTGGATACTGGGCATTTTTGTGATTGTCCTGGATCAGACCAAGGACTTACCCAGGATAGTACAGTCCCTTTAGCAGAAGCTGAAAATTGGTTTTTACAGAAGATGCAGGGCATGACCAGCACATATAACAGTCTTCAGTAACTCCTTCCTGGACTTCATCAGTTTTCAGCTTAGGGACTCTGAGTCACTTGTGGTTTTAGTAACTCTAAAGGATTCCTTTTGCATTAATTTTTCCGGCCTTCTCTTGAATGAACGAAAATTTCTAGCACTGGCACTGTCCTTTAGTCTTACAACTGTTAGATCCGTGGCAGAAGGTACCACCTCCTTTTGTTTGCTCTGTGTCTGTTGCTATTAACTGCAAGTGACGCCCTCTAATTCCTGTACTGGGACACTGGGCAGTCAGACTCTGGTTACCCCATTTGTGTCACTTGTACTGCAGTGAATCTCTACCTTATATGCCCTTGGCTGTCTTTTTCACAGACTGATTGTCCTTTAATCTGAGTAGTGGACCCGCTTTTGCCTACACTGAAGTCATTTTTCCAGATTCATGAGTAGGTTCCCTGGCCCCAGAAGTCACAAGATTGCCTTGGAATTGTATCTTTGATGTTTTAAAGTATGCTTTATGGCCTTGCAAGAGAAGCCTGAATGCATGAACTGAATGCAGTTGCTGGAATGAAGTCCCCTGAACAGGGAAGGAGAGACATTTTGAGATGTATGAGCTACTGCATGCACCTCACTCGAGAGTTCCCAGAAACTGTGGGGCTTCCCAGCATCTCACACAACACCAAAGCAGAAAACAGCAGGCAGAGACATTTCTGGGAGAGCTGGAGCCTCACTGCTGGACTTGGTGTCAGGGTGCCTGGCCATGGGTGTTACCTTTGCGGAAAGAGGGAGAGAGACTCACTCTAGAGCTAAGAATAAACACTGCTGGTCTGCCTTGGATTTTTCTAGAGTATAAAAGGGGGATTTCTGCCATCATCCGTCTTCACTGAGCATTTGAGGAAGCTCTTGCTTTGCTACCTGAGAAAAAACAAAGAGATTCCTGGTTAAATAGTGTGCCTAGTGCTCTAAATTGCCATGCATCAATATCTGTCTCAGTTAGCAAAGGATGCTGTGCCACACTGCACGCTAACTCTACAGAGTCACCATTTTCACTTAGGGTCTTAAGTTTTGGGGTGGTTTTTTGTCTTTCTGTCACCAGTCTGTGCATTTTACTTCAGTTCTATGGTATTTCAAGAATATTTTGCACACAATCGTTTTCAAGTGTGTGCCTTTGCATGCTCGAAACACTTGACATGTCCATTAAGGACAGAGAATGACTGCAAAATTGCAAAGAATTTATTTCTGTGAAACTTCAGGGATTAGATGCTAAATTTAGTCAGTGTGCACTTTAGGACTGCCCCTCAATACTATTTTGATCCTTCTTTTTATCTGTCCTTTAATATTTTGCTTTTCTCTCCAAAAGTGACTTAGTAATGGGAGGAAAAAAATCCCAAAATGCTGTCTTTAATTCCATCCTGGTTTTTCTTTCCTGAAAACCATGTCTGTAGCCTTTTGCCTTCTGCTTGCACAGTCCACTGAGCAATAACACAAGTTGTTTTTTATTCCCAAGTGGGAAGGCAGAGCTGGAACTCTGAGTCTTGCTGAGGTCTGAGAAAGGGGGTTTCATTTATAACTTGCAGATAAAAACCTGCTACAATGAAATACAAAAGAGTTTTCAAATAGTGAGAATGGGGTTGCCCAGCTCTGTGCTGTGATCTGCTGCTAACTCACAGCAGATTTCCCAAAACAGAGTGCAACACAGGTGGGGCTGAACTTTGTAATTGTGTGTGTGGGGGTTGTTTGTGGGGATGAAAGGAATACACAGCCCCTTTCCCCCTTGCTTTAGGGCACGAATGAGGCTGCGCCTTTTAGGAAAGAAGCCACACACGTCTCCAGCTGGCTGGCAGCCTCTCTGCCTTCCTGCTGTAGAGTGGTAGCCCTGCAGCAAGATTTCGCTGACCTACCTGGGGGACTGTGAGTGCCAGGCAGAGGCAGGAAAGCTGAGATTGTTGAACCTCACCAGGCAAGAGCTGTGTCACAGCTCACGTTTCCTGGTACGTGCATCATGCTAGAAAATGCTGCTCCTCCTTCCTTGTGTGAGGTTACTGTAATAACAGACACGTTGTTGAACTACAGAAGTTGATAAGATTCTGTTTATCTAAATGTTGAAAGTCTGAGAGGTTGCTGTTGTGGCAAATTCTTTGCAAGCTTTTGCAGTTCTAAACACATGACCCTCTGCTGTCTCTAACGATGTGCTGCCATTGGCAGACTTTCCATTACATAATGTTGACCCATATTTGTGGTATGTGACATTTTTTGCTAAACACTGTCAGGGATAATCTGTCACAGAATAAATTTTCTGATTATATGCTGAGACTCTGTCATCCTTTGGCACAAACATAACTTGTGCCTCAGACAATGCTATTTCTTGTTAAGACAAGCAGAGTATAGTTCTCTCAGGTAAGAAAAACACCATGAGAGCATTGTGTGCTCTGAGACTGAAATACCTAGGACTAAGTTCATTGCCAAGTGGTTGCATGGAATCACATCTGGGAGTAATTTGAGCTTTAAAAAAATGTTAATCCCTAGCCCAGGTGATGGGAGGAGTGATAGGCTGAAGGAAGCATGGAGTCTGAAGTGTGACTCTGCAAAATACTGTCTCAGGCAGGTCCAGATTTAGAAAAGCGGAGCTATGGAAAAGATTTTTCTGCTTTATGCTTACACTGGAGTCTGTGCCAGTATTTGGAGAGTTAATCAGTCTTTTCTTAAAAAAAAAGAATGTAATGGTGTGGGGAAAGAAATAGATATATCTCAGCCAGGGGTTATTGCTCCAAGGTAGCTGAGAATCGAGAGGCCTTTGAGGAATGGGAACACCCCCAAAGCTGTCCACTTTCAAAGAGCTATGCAAAATCCATCCGTTCTTAAAAACCTGACTTCAGTTGCAGAGAATAAGAAGTAGAGGAGAGAAAGGTCTATAAAATAGAGGCAGAGAGAATAAAATGGGAATTCTCTCAGTATTCAAGAACAGCATCTGTTTCAAATAGACTTTATATAATGTTATAGCAAAGAAGTAACAAGATTGTGTGAGCTGCTGAAGCGTCTGCCACGCTGTGGAAGGGAATGAATGTGGAACATAAGGCTGAGAGACTAAATACACCATCTTCAGAGAAAGACATTTCCCAGCCTTACGTAGGAGATGACTTTGTGCTAAGAACAGTTGCAATATCAAGGAGAAAGGTTTTGCTTCAGTGCAGGGAATTAATGCTTGTCAGAGACAAAATTAAAAGCTGATGAATGCAGTCTCACCCACTTTCATTTCTTCCCTCTCTGATTCTATATTTGTCCTCATTCTGTCTGTGCATTCATTCATATATTCCTCTCCCTTCCCACCTCCCCATTGACTCACACTCTCCCTTCCTGTTATTGCTTCCTTTTCATTTCTCTTCCTTTAGGTTCCCTTCCCACTCATTCCATTTCTCTCCTGCCTGACCTCTCTGCACACATTTTCCATCCTGATGAAAAACATCAGAGAAATAAAGAGCAGGGAAAAAAGATTAACAAGAAAGTGTGTGTGTGTGTATGTAACGAGTACACAGTCCCAGACGGGTGCTCAGTACTTCACTCTCTCCCCAGGATGTACTACAGATTTTTGAAGGTGTCAGAGGAATCCAGGCTCCTAAAACCTATTCCTTGCTTCTAGGCTGCAGCATTTGGCAGTGGCTTTGTGAAAGGCAACCAGAGTTCATTTTCTGAGACAAGTGTCCCCAGAAACCATCATAACAAATGGAAGGATTCCAAAGTCCAGTGGTAGTGGAATGAGACATCTAGCTGTGCATGGGGCTTGCTACTGTGCCAGATCAGGGAGGACTGAGAGGGACACTAGGTGGTCTTGGGACTGCAGAAAGAGAAGTGCGAGCTTTAGAGACTACGGATTTGCTGTCATGCAATGCTGACCAAGAAACATCACAGCCTCAGTCTTGATGGGAGCCTGTGTGCAATGAACTGCTGTTTCTCAAAGCAGCCAAGGCTGGTGTCTCAGATCAATGGCTAAATGGTGTGAATTTTGGTTTGGCAAAACAACAAACTGGTGCCAGGAATGCTTGTTGTAATGCGTGATAGGAAATGGGCTCAAACCACTTTCCAGTCTGGAAATTGGTGATCCCATCCCACCACAGTGAGTTTGATCCCAGAGTCAGTCTGTGACCTGGAAAAAGCAGTGCACTCCTGCAGCCCCTGAGGCTCAGAGGCTGCTCCTTTGTCCAGCCTGCGGGCTTGTGGCAGGGAGGGAGCTGAGCTGTCACACCTGATGATGCTGCAGTTTAATCTGTTAACCTATTACTCTAAATTTTCTTCTTTTCTGGCCTTCTTCTTGTTCCTGAAGCTGGGAACTGACAAATAAGTGCTTTTCAAAAACGCTTGATAGGAATGGCATCGCTACTCCGTGGATTATTTCTCCTTCCCACAAAAAGAGCAGGTGGGAAGTGTGCAAAGCAGATGGCCAGAAATGGCCCATTCCCGTAGCGTCTCCTGCAATCGACAACCTGCCATCTTTTCTATGTTTATCAATCTAAAACCGGCTAATAGTTCTTTCGGCAAATTCTTGCATAATCGAAGGATCAGAGTGGACGGCAGAGCCCTGGCAGCGATTGCTCTCAGCGGTCATGGTGGGCTGTGCGCTTGGAGAAGGGGAGGTCGTTAACAGTGGCTTGCGGGTGGTTTTGCCTTGGGCGACTCTCGGGTTACGGAGTAACCTCGAAACAAACCACGCCGCGGCGGTGGGCAGCTGTGCTCGAGGCCGGCTGGCTGGCACCCGGACCCGGCCGTTCGCAGGACCTGACCCGGAGGCTTTGGACTCCCCGGGATCTTCCCGTGGAGGTGCGGTCTCCGTTACATAAGGAGCCGAGGGGGAAGGGACGGCTCGGCCGCGGCCCCTTTAAACGCGGATCCCAGGGCGCGCCGGGNCCGGCCAGCCCCAGCCCCCGGCCAAGCCACAGCAGGCAGCGGCGAGGGGCGCGATGGAGGCTCCGCGCCTGGCGCACACCATGAGCAGCCCCACGAGCCCCTGCGAGGAGGTGATCAAGAACCTCAGCCTGGAGGCGATTCAGCTCTGCGATAGGGACGGTAAGCCCGGGCTCGGCGCGACTAATCCCTGCAGACGTAAGATGCTGCTGCCCTCATGGATGCTAATGCAAATTAATCCGCGCGTCGTATGGTCCTTTGTTATCCCCCAAGAATTTGTAGGTGCAAGTGTTCCCCACCCCTCCCGCCGCCGCCGCCACCCTCCTGCCATTGAGAACAAAAGAAGAAGAGAAGGTTGCACCTTGCTGGAGGGAAGGGAGGGAAAACCGGCGCTCCCTAAGCCGTGCCTGGCGTTGCAGTGCGATTACCTCGGGCAAGCCTGATGCACAACCCTGCCCCTGCCAGGAATGGACGCTGGGGCTTGTTCTGGGAGAGGCAGCGACGAGAGCCATAGCCCGCGCTGCGGAGAGTCCGGAGCTAGGGACGGGGTAGTGGCCCTAGTGGGGTTTTGTTGCCCGCGGTCTCCAAAGTCCTTTGTATTATAGGGCAATTCCCGTGCTTCAAATACACGGGCGGATGTGCTGGCTGGCGTGGGCAAGCGGCCAGACTTGTTGCCAGTCGGTCGTGAGAGCCGTGAGGCGGCGAGCTGACCGAGCCTGGGGCTCGCAAGATGGGGCGCGGGGGGAGACGAGAGAGGGAGGCGGTTCAGCACCGCGGACAGCAGCGCGCCGGCGGGCCCCGGTGCGCCGAGCCCGGCGCGGAGCCGCGCTCCCCGCCCGCTCCCACCGAGCCGCGCCTGGTGCCCGCACCGCCGCGGGAGACCGCAGTGCCCTGGGGACAGCGGCTGTCAGCCCGTCCGCCCGCCCGTCCCCCGGCAGGCAGATGAAGTTTGGTGTCAGAGTTTCAGGTGCGGGTGTTAAAGGTTGTCTGTGTTGAAGCAAGCAGATAAATGTCAGGTGGTGACGGGGGACAGCCAAAACAAGTGTACGTGCTCGAAGCGACACTGAAGGCTGACTAGGGGAGAAGAGAGACGTGTCGTTTTTACACAACTGGTATTGATAAAACTAAACAGGCTCACTGGCTGTCAAACAATGAACTAATATTTTCTCATAGAGTGGTATATGATTTGTGCTCATCTATCAGATAATTCCTATCTTGCCATTTCACATCGAACTATTAAAAATAACTTCTCATTTTTGGATGCAAAATGTGCTTTGGGTGTGGAATTTATGTTACCTAGTAAATGTACCAAGGAATGGAGATACTGTATCAATGAATGATACAATTGAATTAGTGAAACTATTTCCTTATCCTGGATGTATTTTTGGAGCATAGCTGTTAAAGCTGATGGCTATAGAGGGAGTCAGGCCAGTTTTCTCTGTTATTTTTTACAGATTGTGATGAAATACTTCACTTTTTTGACCTAGGCAGATTCTAATATTTAAAAAGCTGAATTTTGGTAAGCCCTTTATTTTTCTTAAAATAGAAAAAAAAATAAGGTACTGAAAAGTCTCAGTTATTATTTTTCTAGCTACATTAGAAATTCTTTAGTTTTTTTCTTTTTGTGTTTGAATTTAGATATGTGCACTTCCATCCGTTCATGCCTTACTGCCACAGGACACAAGAAACTGAGCTATGTTTATAGTAGTGGAGGTTAGACTGTTTTTTGGTTAAAACACTTTTTCACACATATTCCTTTTAATTAATAGTAGATACAAATAAAAATACATAAATTATGCAGTCTTTCATATTTGTGTACCCTAAGTAATGGTAGTGAAGTACTCCATGTTTATCATGACAAACTCTGTTTGGTTCAACATACAATAGTGAAGGACTGTTCGATTCCTATGGAATAATGTCATACAGACAAGCAAATGGAAAAATGTAGTATTTTTCATTTCAATTACTTTTGATTAAACAACAGCTGGAAACCAACAACTTTTCTGTAGATGTGGCTTCACAAACTAAATTCTTCAAGCAAGCTGCCATCATCCAGGGCCATTGCTTTCTCAATACGTGGTTGAATTTCCAAAGGAGGTGCCTATGTTGGAGATGGGAGAGAGACAGCTCAGTGCTTCAGTTGGCACAGGGCTGCTCTTGAGCATACTCTGCTATTTCCTACAGGTGGCACTTATGCACCAAAAAGCTTGTTTTAATGGGAACACAAAATAAGAAAGCAAAGGTGAAGGCATTTATCTTTGAGATAAGCCTACAAATGTATATGCAATACATTTAGATTCCTGAGTGTCTGCATGGATGCATTTGTATTATAAATACTTGCAACTTGTTTTAGGGTATCTTTGTTGAAAAAGGGGAGGTTCTTAAGGTGATTAGCATCAATGAGGTAAAACAAAGTTTTGTGATAAATAGCAATGTATTACACATAGTAAATTATAAATATGCTACATCTGTATTCTGAAAATGTCCTTGGTCTTTAAGCTGTAGTAACTGCATAGACAGCCAGTGGAACCATAACATTATACATCCAACTGTGACAAATTCTGCAACACACTTAGTTGGAATTGCAAGCAATGCTGCAGGGAAAACATAAGCGGTAATGGAAAATTTATGTAGCAAAATATTTTTTCTTGCTTTCTAAGATGAAAGGATTAATATTGATATGTTTTGTATTCAGCAAAGCATGTTATACCTTCTGTGGAGGTATAAAGAGGAGCCACAAATCTAGAAATAGGAGTGAGCAATTAATAATATCATGACAGTTCAACTATTTTTGGATTTTTTCTGGGTTTTTTTCGTTTTTTTTTGTTTTTGCCGGCATTGTCATCTCTCGTAATGAATCAAAGCAATTAAAAAACTTACAAATGTTAAGTAAGAAATAATAAATGTATGCATTTTGGAAATATTTTTTTAGATAAAATCTCCTGATAAGATTTGGTTCTAAGTGAATGCAACATTCTAAAGCCAGTTATGAGCTGTTATTTACAAAGGCACCTTGCATTATTTGCTCTTATTCTCTTACATGGGTCTAATAGCACAGCTCAGTGTTAGTCTGATGCTCAGTCTAACATGTAGCTCCCTAGAAGTCTCCTGGGTTCACTCGATATAGGAAAACGTGTGGCATTTGTTATTTTCCCTTGCCATATTTGAACATTGCAGCCACACTTCTGTAAACTTAGGCCAGGAATGAATGTTTAATCCATGCTGAACATTCTGGTGACCTTTTTATAAAATCTGTATTAGCCTCAATTGTGGATTAAACCTTTAGTAGATAGATGGATGTCTTTTGTGTCATGAGCACGCCAACGCTATGGAATATAGCTGATGCCAGGAAACCATAAGTCGTGGAAGAAAGCAAGTTTTTCACAGGCTTGGTAGAACAGTCTTGGACGTCAGCAGCTGAATTTCCCGAAGCTGCACTGTGGCTGTGCCGTGCTCCCTCTACAGATGATGCACTTCGGCTGCTGGGTCCAACCAGGCCGAGAGCGGTGACGCTGCCATCCACTCCCCCTGCTCTCACGGTGGCATGGACAGAGGGAAAGCAGAAGACACCTATCAAAACAACTCCTGTCAAAATGCAGAAAGGAGAAGAGCAGAGAAACAAACCTTCGAAGAGAATGCTGGAACTTGGGACACACAGACAAGGGGGTCAGGCAAGAAAACTGGATCTGGAGGCACTAACAGACTGGAGGCAGTGTCTGGTCAAGGGCAGAAGAACAGGAGAGACTTGTATGCTGGGGATTAGGTTGAACGGGAGGGCAGAAGTGGACAAAATAACCCTGAATGAGAAAGGGAAAAGAAGATAAAGGAGCAAGGAAGGCAATCTAAGTTCAGGCAGCATGCCCAGGGAAGTAAAATTGGGGGGAAATGAGTGAGGTGATGTTCACTCAGATTAGATTAATTTGAAGAATGAGGATTGGGAACCTGTGAAGAGTAAACCTGGTGACCTGCATGCAAAGAAGAGACAAAAATTGCAAGAGGGGGGGCTGCTGGGCAGTTTGGACCACAGAGCTCAGGAGTCAAGGAATGGAACCTAGGACTTGCTGAGCAGAGACTGGGACTGAAAGGACAGCCTTAGGAATGGAAAACAGGATTTCTGACGTGTGACTGGGGAAGAAGGAAGTGGGACAGCAACAAGTTCAAGGACCAGGGCAAAAGAGGCCATGCTTTGGTGTGACTGCCAGAGAAGGGTCAGTGTGTATCAGTGCATGACACCTTCCAGAGCCACACACGATCCCAGGATGCCAAATTCTCCTTGTTCGTTTGCCAGCAGAGAAGTGTACCATGGAGTACTCAGAGTCAATGGCTGCTGCTGACTTCAGTGAGAGTAGGACTTTCAAAAAATGCTTTGAGAGAGAGCATTAACCACCTCCAGTGACTTTCCTGTGCCTCAGTTTTCCATGTGTGAAATGGAAGCATATTGCTGCCTCCCCTCACAGCAATGTATTCAAAATAAACTAATGAATGTTTGTTAATCAGACAGACACTCTAGTAGCCTGGAAGACCCATGAGGTGCATGGAAAAACCCATGATGAAATTCATAATTTTATCTTCAGAGAAGAATATGAATAATGTGTAGCAAATAAGTCCTGGGACTACACACTGAACAACAGCAAATAACCGTTACAAGAAAAATAGTTCATTATGTACGCACTATTCATTATGTATGCTGAATGAGTCAGAATTTATGTGGAAAAATTAGTATGTAACCATGCAGTTAAAGGCTATAGCATAATCTAAACAAAGTGTCCAATTTAAGGTTATTAAATTATGCTTCATTCTGGTATTTTCAAACCATTGATGGCTTGAACTATGCAATCTCACTAAAGTGTTTTTAAAGCTTTTTTTCTGTCTTCATACATTTGAAGATAGTGTTTAGGCAGCAGGATCCGAGCTAGAACTGGTGTCTTGGCCAGTTTCAATCAATTTCATCACCTTCCAAACACTTGGCACCACCACAACTGTTTAGTCTAACAGGCTTGTATAAAAACATTACATCATATAAGCTAAGATGTCTTTTCTGGTTTATGTAAACAGCTTGCATCTTTGGCTTTCCATCTTATTAGAGCATGTCTCATGTTTTCTAATTTATTTCAGGAGTTTATTATCATGCTGGACTTATTGGAGGATTCTGAAAGATTTTTCTGGGGTTCATTAATTGGGGTTTTCATTGCCCTATTGTGTACACATTCACCTTTCAAACAGAAGGGATAAAGTGTCATCATCCAGTCTCTGGATTTGATCCTCAAATCCCCTTTTTGGCATTGTGGAGTAGTATCACTGCTATTTCTGAAATGTCATCATGTGTGTCTGAGAGGTGGGGGAAAATTGAATGTCTAGGTAGACTCCCACATGAAGGACAATTGAGAGATCCAAATTTCACAGTAATGCTTAATGTCCCAAATCTTTGTTGCTGATTAGTTGCTTGGTTTTTAAAAAAAGCAATGACACTTCTGAGTACAGTTAATATTTTCTGTATCCAACATAATAGAGAAGTGCTTGTATTTGTGATAGTTTGATAGGACACAAAACTCAGAGTTAGATTTATTATTGTTTTTTTCCTCTTCCCAGCTGCAAATTCAGAGATTTAAATTCACTCTCTTCAAAATGCAAAATGCATTACTTTTCTAGGCTTTCAGTGGTGTAATGGCCAAATAAGAAATGTATTTCTTCCAAAAAGTTAAGTCTAACCTGGCTGAACTTGAACATTGTGATGATTATTTTTTTTTTTTTTTTGTGACAAACAATAATGCTGCTTCAGATGTTAAAATCTTGTGCATCACTTCAAAAGCTCTCCTGCTGCAAAGAAAAATATTTATCACTGCTTTAGCTTTGCATGCTTGGCAGAGACGAAGATTTTACATGTAATATTTCTCACTGATAGAACAGAAAAATACTAAATGGAGCCAAGCAACAAGTCTTCATGAATGATCCTCAGAGTTGTGGAAGAGAAGAAAACTAATGATTTGCCTATGTCTTCCACTTCAGTGAGTATTTCATCCTGTCTTGGTTTATGTCATAAGTAATGATGTCTCTAACTAGTGAGCCTTTGCTGGAAACTGGCTATTCAACATCCTGGTGTCAAGAAATGTAGTCATCCAAATTCTTCCCTTATATTAATGAAGTTTTAGGGTTATTTTCCTATCTTCTTCCTCTTCATCTTCTTTTAGAGCTTTATGACGCTCAAATCTGTGTAATTGATTATGAGCTATTTTGTCTGGCAATGACCAAGTTCTTTATTGTTAGCTGTTTATGTTTTGCCTGCCATTCTGTTTGTGCCCCTTTTCATTCAATTATTCTTCACTGTAACTCTACAAGACCCCTATAAAGCTACAGAAATGCTTGATGTGTAATTATACCAGGTTCACCTACAGAATCACTGTTCTTTCCCAGTGCTGATATTGCAGGGTTGAAACTCAAAAGTATAATATCACTTTTGTAGGTAATTTCTAGTCATTTTTATAACTAAAGCATTTTAATCATCAGTGTCTCCTGTGTATGTCCCTTCTTCTTTGTGTTTGTTTCCGATTAGAGTTCCCAGATGCATTCTTTAATTTATTCTGTAACAGAATCCATTGTAGCACTTCCTGCCTATGTTTCTAAGCCATCTTGTGCTTGCAGCTCCTTCTGTTTAATGTTGTCTGCAGTGCACAAATGTGATCTCTCTTTAGATCATTCACAAAGACACAAAGCCTGGAACCAGCCACAGGCTCTATGGTAGCCCAGTGGACACCTGAGCTCCTTGCTTCTTTGCCATATGTCAGTCTCACCTCTGCCAGCCCTTGTTCAGCCCTGCAGACTGGTCGTTCTCAGTGAGTACAATGGCAGGAGGAATCATTTAGGGAAGAGAAAATCTAACCCCTCCAACCTCTGAGAAGCAGTCCCCTAGAAGGAGAAGCCAAGCCCACTCTCACTTAAAATTTCACGTATCTTCTGCAAATCTCAAAGACTAAAGCTGTTTTTATTGAGGAAAAATAAGCCATTGATATCTAATTCACCTCTTTTATTTTTCATCTTAAACTAGATTTTTCTATTTGACTAGCAATTTTCTTCTCAGCCTACTAATCTGGTGGCTCTTCCACCTCTTGGAAGAAGCGTTCTGAGCTCATGTTTCCAAATTCACAATTTACCCTGCCATTCTGCCTGTATGATCTAGGTCAGAGTACACTCAGAAGGCCAATTCAGTCTTTGCAACAGCTTTCCAGTGAGGATCCTGGTCCCAGAGCCATAGCTTCTAGAATAGGCAGAGTATCCCTTCTGTCATGTAAGGTGTGTTGAGGAGAGATTCTATCATATTCTTATTTATATTCTCTAGTATTTCATCACTGATTTTTGAATGGGTTCCAGTCAGGCGTTGTTGTGTTCTGTTGTCTCCAAAGGCTTGCTGAAACCTGTCTTCCTGACCTTGGTTTTTCATTCTGGGACTTCTCTGCCTCATTAGTTTTCAATTTTTTTCCCCCAGAATCTAGACAGGTGTCCTTTATCCACTCCTTGTAATTTCCTCCATCTTTCATTGTCCATGGCTTCTAAACAGCAGGTTTGGAGACCCTGCCCTTTCTGAATAAGGTAGTTTTCAGTCTTCTTTGTGCTGCTGAGGTAGTGGCAGTATCTTTCACCCCAACTGAGGAGGTAATCATTAAAAGTCCTCCAGTCTGAGTTTTTCTTAGACCACTTAGGATAGTAGGTACCATCTTCTGTTCTGCCAGCATGCATGGCCTTTCGTGCTTTTTGTGACCTGAAAGCTATATTTAATTCTGGCTGAACACAGTCTACAGTCTTAAACTATGTCTTCTGTTCTCTTTTGACAGAATTTTTAAGCATTTTCCTTGCAGACTACTTCCTTCAAAAATTTGTGAGTGCATCTGGCGTATCTGTGGTGTATCTGTGCCAATTAAGTACCAACACTGCCAATTCAGGATATGTGTATAAAACATATCAATGCTGTAGAAAATTATGAACAAAGACAGTGCTTAGGCAGTTGGAACTAAAGAAAACTCTGCTTCAGGATCACTTTGTGTGATTTCGTCACTCGGGTTTGTTATACAGTGGAGCATTCTTTATTTGACCTTGAAATTTTTTCCTTCAGCATGGAAGATTTGGTTAGAATTCATTGTAGCATTTGTAACTTAATCAGTTTTCACAGTGGTGTTTGTAGTTGAATCATTAGTCAATTTTATTTTATTGTTCTCAGAGTGTTCTTGTTCTATTTCTGCTTGAATGAACAAGGTGTTTTGCATGGATGTTTCCAAAAGCAATGATCAGCTGTACTGTTTTCATAACCTAACAACTGTTTCTCTGAGCCTTGACAGGCCTAGCTGCTGCCAAGAATGGGAAGCCTTAAAACCAGTTTGGTGTTGCTCTTTCATTCCTGTGGAGTGACAGAAAGTATCATCAGGGTTGCACTTCCTTAATTCCAAGCATGGAGCAGAGTCTGGAGTTTATTTCTCCATTGCTGGAGAAAGTCAGACCCAGCTGGCAGCTCTAGGAGAAGCACAGTTGAAGGAAATGCTGTATTAAGCTTTGTTAGGAAAAGTGTTATTAGAATTTTCTTGTTGGGAGAATTATTCGGTTTGCAATAATCAGAAGTATGCCATAAATTTCTTTCCTAAGCTGTTCCACTGGCTTCAGTAAGACTATGCAAAAACCAAATTGCATTCATAATGTGGCAAGATTATTATAACTGCTGTATTTTCCTAGTCTTTGGTGTGTGTACTGTATCTTATTTCATAGAGATAGGCATCTCATTTGGAATTTTTCTAAGTTGCAGTTTGTCTGGATTTAATCTGTCTTTTTTTAATAAGACAGCTTTATATATTTCTATATATACTTAACCTGTATTTGTAGTCTGTATTTATTTCTTGGATAGAAATAACATTTAAAAAAGATCATTCTGAGCATTTTTTTACAGTTCACTTCTATGTGTACTCATAGTTGAAAACATTAGGACTTCAAAATGAGCAGGATAAAAAGATGTTAAAAGGCTCTTTCAGTCTTGGCCAGCTGTAAGTCCTAGTGTACAAGTATCTGCGGAGTGACTCATGCTGTGTCGTTGTTCCTTTTAACGCAACTTATGTAAAGGGAAATCATGTGTGAGTTTATATAAAGGAAGGGATAAAATTAAAAACAGGGTGTGCAGCAGATTGTATATTTTAATGCTACTAAGGTCCCTCTTTCATCTGATGACATAAAGTAAATATTATGCGCTTACACTTCATGTTGAACTTTATGCTGGTAATTTAATATAAATGTTCAGTGGTAAACATGTGACTTTCAGAGTGCTAATGTTTCTGACGAATTTCTAGCCTTTACACTTCTAGTGTAATTGCAAGATATATCTCTAATCACAGGAACTGAAAATCCCCTCAGTCTGAATCCAGTAGATCACAGGGAAGTTATGTCCCTCCTGTGTGGAACATACTGGAATTTTAGGCAGTGTTACCTGTGCTCTGATGACACAGCCACCGCCTTACTCTTCAAGGACAGGTTGGGGCAGTAAGACTTCTCATGCCATTTATTGTGGTTGTCTCACCTCTGCCCGTGTGCAGAGGTTACTTTCTTTCCCCTCTAGAGGGAGGCACCTGAAACTCCAGGTACAGTTCGTTGTTTCCTTTGTCTGTGAGCAGCTCTGTGCCATGCTTTGGGACCCCAACACAAAGAATATGTCACTTCTGTACTTCCCTTTGTCATTGTTGAGGTAGCATGGAGTTCTTAAATCATACTTGATGTGCAGGGATCAGAGTAGAGCAGCCTTCTTAGAGCATGAGGGTTTAATTTCAGGCTTAGTGACACATCAGGTAGCCAGGTGGCCCAGCATGACTTGTGTGGTAGGAACATATCTGGTACTCTGTGCTTTCTCATAACTGGACAAGTGCAGGGAAGAACCAGGATCTCCATATGAAAAAAATAATATAGTGACTCTCCTTTTTCTATTTTTGTACATTCTGTAACACTCAGCTGGTTTCTATGCTCCTTCCTTGAACAGACCATCAGGGAGTCCCCTAGGCTGCCTGGTGGGGCTGTCAGCCCTATGCAACTGTGCAGTGCTAGAGATGGAAGCCAGAGAGGGAAACTAAATCCTCCAGTGTATCTCAGTATGGTTATTAGATTAGCTCATATAGCAGGGAGTGGGAACTGGAAAGCATTCCTTGAGATGCTTTTAAATTCTCTAAATCCAAAAGATGAAAATCTAAGCGAAGTATGAATTCTTTTTAAAAACCACATCCAAGGGGACTTGTTTGGCATAGTGAATTTGTAGAAGGTTATGCAGCTATTCCTCTGTAGATAATCAATTTGCGTCTTGCCATGATCATGATTGGTGTTACTGTTGCAATCCAATGGCTGTTGATAGCTTGCATAATAAGACTGCAGAAAAATTTGTAATGGGAACTATTGTAAGTATCCAACTGAGTTGTGCTTTTTTTAAAAAAGCAATTTGAGAATTACCGAGGACCACAGATTTGAATCTGGTGTTTTTAGAATTGTTGTAGGTTTCTTTTAACTTAATTACATCAAAATTTTGCTTTGAGTTTTCTCCTCTTCATTAGACAATTTTCATTAGATAACCTATAGGAGACTTCTGTCACAAATGCCATCAGGACAGGAAGTTGATGAGCTACAGCTGAGACTTTTAGTAAATATGCAGTCCATATGCTACACCGTGTCTGAGTGGGGGGTGAATTCCAGTGTGGTGAAGACTTTACTGAAAGATTTCTTTTGACTACAATATTAATAACTGTGTCATCTTTATATTCTAGCAACAGTGAAAAGCTTGAACTCATTGTAGCCTTCCTCTCAATAGGAAGTGTTTAGCGGGATCCTCTCATTTCTGCAGGCTTGCCAGCCTTAAAGAAACCAGCAGCAACCTAAGTTATCTGTGAGCCCTCTGCTCTTGTCAGAGGTTCAAAAGTTAGGAACAGTCAACCAGTGGTAGACCTGCATCTAAAGGCCTTGACAATGTTTGGTTGCCCTAGGAAACCCGCTAAAAATGAAACAAAACAGAACAACTCCTGCCAAAAAAAAAGTGCTCTCAAAACCCCTATATCCTTTATTTGTCAGGGCCTGAGAGAAAGTCTGAAACCGGCATGCAATTCTTAAACGTGCTTGCAATTGAAATGTAAGAAAACCAGTACAAGTTACAAAGTAGGATTTCCTGAACTATTGTGAATATGTAATACATTTTAAATCATGGCTAAAAAGCACAAACTGGTGTAAACCAGAGTCAAATCCCATTCCTTACCAGAGATGTGTGTGAAAAGCACACAGCAATTACCAGTGTGCTGAAGTAAAGAAATGCTCATTCATGCTGCAGACTGCCAGCATGAATGCCAGGGTGTCCAGAGAGTTACAAAAGCCCACTCATGCTGAGCACCCTACTTTCTCAAGGAAAATACTTAGTAAAACTGTGTTCCCCAGCCTTGAGTTCTCTGTGCTGCCCTTCAAGTGACAAGTTTTGCCTTTCTGTCTGGGTTTCCCTTTGTTGAAAGGAAGTGGATTTTAAATGAAAAATTCCGCGTGTAATCAAGGCACTTGCAGTTTTCAGGCAAGCTGGCAGGTCACATTAAAGCTCATGTGAATACAAGGCTGTGTCATCTTACTAGAGTTGAACTCACATGACTTAACTTGAAGTAGAGAACACATTTTGGTTTAGATGAAGACACAGCTGCAATAAATGGCACAAGTTGTTGCCAGCCAAAGAATGAGGTAAACTGGTGTGAATGAGGTTCATAGTAATGAACTAAAATAGAAGTGTTTGTTTATCTCTCTCTTTTGCTTAGCGACATGTGGAAGCACAAATCATGAAAGGCCACTCACTTCTCTAATATGCAGTTAATATTAAAAGCAGTGGAAAACTAAGGGCAATGCTTTGCCTCAATTACACTTAGATGGAGAGCACTGGAGCAATTAGGCCAATGACCCAGAGCAGTGCAACTTGGATCGGAATCTGGCCCCAAGCAACTTGTCTGGGGTCATACAGTCAGTGCCTTCATCTATGAGATCTGTTTTCCTTTGTCCTGGAGACATAGGCAGTTCCACAGTCTCAGATATGCAGCTGTACATTTTATTCACCAGAAGAGACAAACCTCATGCTATTAAAAGCTTTGTCTCCCTTCCTGCTTCAAAATCTGCCCCTTTAGGAATGAACAGGGTGAGAGACTGCTGAAAAATTTTATTCCCAGTTTTCAGCAAAACAGCACTGATAGCATCCTTACAAAAATACACCACAAAATGGGCCTGAGTGCAGTCTGAAGTATGGTCAGAATTTCACAGTAGATAGATAATAATGGATAGATAGTAATAGATAGATAATAAGAGAGACCTGATAACACAGACTTCTGCTAAATGAATGAAGTACATGTGGTAGATTGATCTGGGATAGATTTTATAGTAGTGTTTCTAACATACTTATTTGCTTTCCAAATCTGGAATTCTGTATAACTGTAGGTATGCATTATACTCAAATTCTGGTATATGGAAGTGGCTGCTAAGTTCAATTTCATTTTTAAATGGCATTTAAATTAACCTAGATTGTGGTTTAGAGCTTTTTACATCCCTTGTTGCCTTCTTTCCCTTTGAGCAACTGAGAAATGCACATTTTAATTAAAATTTGTTTTTCAAATGTAGCCAACACATGCTGAGAAGAGCCACTTACCACCCATGTACTGTGAGGTTGCTGTGCTGAACAAAATGGGAGCATTTAATTAGGAGTAAATGCTGGGGTGGCTTAGTGTTTGTGGCCTGCTATAATGTCCTGTTCAATTTCCAGAAGACAGAATTGCCCTTGCCTGGCTCTGATGGCAGAGCCATGAAAACCAGTGGTTTGCCAGTAGGAGCTGGAGTGCAGCTGGAGCTATTTTTGACTCACTGCAACTCTCATTTCACAGAAGTTCACAGAGAGACTTGTTTAGCTTTACATGACAAGGTACAGTAAAAAATAAAGCCGTGTTTAATATGAGCAGTCTGAGTACTTTAGAGGGAACTGGGTGTAAGTTATTTTGCATGCAGGAGTCACTCAGTGGACAGGATGAGGATGGATGGTGATGGATGGTGATGACATTTGCACTCAGTCTCAGTTTATCTGGCCAATTCAGTTTGTTTGGTTTTGGTATTTATGGGTCATAAAAGTAGATCCTAGCACTTCTCAGCACTCTACCACAAGGATTTGGTCAGTCCTTAGAGCACGGTAGGGTCAGTAGATCTCAACAGATCTCCATATCTTTGATACAGGGAAGAGCAGACATTACAGCATGGATGTCAGTTTAATGTTCTAGCCTGGTGGTTTTTCAGCCTTACAGTTTTCTTGGTCCTTAGTGAAGAAATATGTACCTACATGATTATTTGCAACCTTCCAGTTGCATGTTTTCCTCTGAAAATAAGAATCTTCCTTTTTCATATTTTCTCCATATGTTCTTAATACAGTAAAAATTTAATTTTGTGTGAATCTTTGTGTGTTTAGCTTAGCATATTACTGTTCTAACACTCCTCCACTTCCTTGTAATAAAATTGCAAAAAAGGAAAGAAGAAAAATTCTATAATAATGGCCCAGCCTTGTGGGACACCAAATACTTTATAGAAGAATAGATGCATCCAGTTTTCATTCAAATATTCTTCCAAAAATTATCTATAAGGAGTAAGGGGAGCTCTAAAAAAGGTAATTGTATCAACAGGGACTTGCATCTATTTCTATTTCAGTACTCTGTCTAGGGCTTTGGCTGCTATTGACATTCTGAAAACGTGGTTTAGTTTTGAATGAGTAAGGTATAAATATTAAACACTTCCAAGATGTCAGGATATCAAATAAGAATTAAATTTTACTGAAAGAATAAGGTCAGCCTTGCCAATTTAGCCATTGATCTGATTTGCGGTCAGGTTTTGTGTTATGCTTTGTGTTTGTGAATCTTGTGTACACAGTTGCAATCACATTTGCAGAAGTTTTTGAGTAACTTGGCTTAAATTCAATTGACTTCATAAAGACTTTTTCAAATCATTTAGGTGTTTCTGGAGATGTCACTAATTGTTACCTAAATTTTTGCTTCGAATAAGGATAGATCAAAAATCAAAGGAAGACTTGGCACTGATCTAGACCATTTGGCTGATAACAACAGAGGACAGTGTACAGTGATATATCTGAATTTTCTGTATGGTAATAGCAAGAGAGGAAACAATTATTCTGAGGAATTAATTTAATGATGCAATTAAATGCATTATTTATTTTTATTTAAAATTAATTAAATTACAGTTATTAAATAATTTATCTATAATTGCAGTTAGCAAGTTATAAATTCATCCACATTCAAGCTTGAATGGTCCTGAGGTGTTTGATCCTATCAGTGCTTTCAGAAAAAATATTGTGGGTATAAGGGTTGAACTCTGATGTATTTGACACAGGAATTCAGAGAAATTATTCTTGAAAAGTTTATCCCTTTTAAAGTATCAGTCCAAAGGATATTTCTGAGTCAGTGATACGTAGATTTTTTTGCTAAAGAGTTCTGAAATTGGCTACAGTGTAAAACGTGCCTTTTATCCCCGTGTTCTTTTTCTTTTTCCTCTGGCAGAAATCTTGCAAATTGCTGTTACATCATGAGAATCAGTAGAATTGGCAAATGTAATTTAGGAAATAATTGTAAAGGGTAACTTCAGCTAGCTCTGTGGCCTCCCTCTCTAGTCTCTGGAGAGAATTAGATTCCTCCAGGGCAAATTGAATGTGAGAGCTACCTGTAGGTACTCAGATTATCCCCTCTAGGAAACTGCCTTTCATCACTGGATGCAAAGTGAGCCTGAGGAGACTCACTGCCCAAAGGTGAGGTTTTTTGTTAGTATTTTTGTCTTAACATAGTAAAAATATTAGTGGTTTCCGCAGTAGTCTGGAAAATTCATATATGTATATATAACTTCATATATACATTTCATATACATGATATGAAAATTGTACCTGAACATCATTGCAAGCCATAGGCATCAAATCTTTTGAGCAGTAGCCTTTGCTTTTGGATTAGCAGATGCATATTTTTTATCAAATTTATTCCAGGTGTAATTCCAGATATCTGTGATCTTATCGCAGGAGTGAATATTGTCAGGATTTTGATACTCTTTCTGCTGTCATATTTAAGAAATATTTGGGTTTTATTATTAACTGAGCAGGAATACATATGGCTCAACAAATCCACTGTTGAGAATTTAGTATCTATGCCAAAATTAATATTCCACTGAAACGTTATAATGGGACTATTTAATTTCTGTTCACTGATTATAGTAACCTTCTCTGTAAAGATACACTTAATTTCCTATTGAACATAATGTTGTATTCAGTGCCCACTGAGAGAATGACTAAGCTGTGAACCAAAGCCCTTCAGTTCTGATAGCACAACCCTGTTCCAAACTGTACCGTGGCACCTCTGTTTGCTGCTGGCTGTCAGGTTTGCCACTCTGGTGTTGGTGGAAAACAAACGTTTGAGAAAACAAAGCCCCTGAAGTCCCATCTGTTTTTGTTCAGGGCCCCATGAGCATCTCAGCAGGATTGGTATCGGAGCTCATGGCCCAGCTCGCAGCCCGTGCCCAGTGGTTTCCCTGTCCCCTGGCTGCTGTGCTGCACCTCCAGTTGGGACAGAGGGGGCTGCCTGCAGATCCAGGCTTCAGGCCTGGGGCTGATAGCAGGCACTGAGAAACCGGGCTGGGAGAGAGCAGGACCTGCTCCTTGGCAAGTGGGAGCCTGCACATCTCTCGCTGTCGTGGCAGGAGTGAGAGACTGGGCTGCTCTTGGTCTGAATCACAGCACCACTTGTAGGGTGCATTCATCCTCCACACGAGAAAGAGGAAAATCAAGTCCTTTGTAAAGGGCTGAGACAAATTTTTCAGCACAGAAACCAGGCAATCCAGAGATTGCTTAGTGCTTTGTTTATTATTTGGGGGCATTCTCAGCTGAAGAAGGTGCCCGTACTGAAGGCACATTTGTACTCACCGAGTCCAGTTGTGTTCTCCTGGTTTTCATGTGGAATATTCCTGCTGAAGTCAATGTCTTAGGTTAGCAGGAAACAGCTAAATTGAGCTGTTCAAAGCAAGTAATAAGAGAATCTGAATGTATATGAATGTTTCAAAAACACTCAGTAAATATAGACATACATGTTATAGTTAAGTAATGCTTTATTTTTGAAATGATTTTTTAAAAATTCTGGACACAGTGCACATTTCTTACTACAACAGTAGTATCAGACAATAGGGAGGAAATGAGGAGAAGTCTTAGAGGGGTTTATCCTTCTAACAGGATTTCTAGGGTCAGGCATTCTCTCTCTGTCTAATTTAGGAATTGGTTTTACAAGGATACTTATTTAGAAAATATTCGTAACTATGCCTATATAAAAATCTCTGTTGGGAGGTAGTTTACCAGTATTCTGAGGGAGAGGAGAGAGAGATACTTAAGAGTCTGACACTTCACTCCTTTTTTTGTACGTGAGAAGAGACACAAAAAACCCATAAATATTACTTCTGTGGTTATGGATAAAAAATTGAGCTTTGAAATAGAGTGGCTATCCTAGAGAAGTGTACTTACATAGCCTCAATTTAATAATTTTTTGAATGTTGTTGCATTTGTATTTCCTCTGTGTGTTTTCGCTGTCTCTCTTGAACAAGGTGTTGCCATGAACATTGAAGTGTTGGTATTCAGGTTCATTATTTGCTTGGTGAGGACATATTGTCCTGGCTCTGTAAAACAATTCTATATAGCCAGCTGGACAGGGAGCCATTCATTCCAGAGCTCAGGAGAAAAATATGAGACCGTGTTTTTGCTTAGTTAAATTTAAAGTATGCAGCTAATGTGTAATTTCCTGGCACTTCCCTGTCATTTTTGATGGTTATACAGAATGAAGTTTACTCCATTTTATTGAATTTTTGAGGAAATTAAATATCTTCTCTGTAAATTGGAGAATTCAGTCTCAATTACAGCACTTAAATATTGTCAATCTGTATCAGATTCCTGTAATTATAATATTTTATCTCTATAGATCTGATATATAACGTATCAGCTGAATCATCAAGACAAGAAAAGGTAGAAACTTCTGTATTTCAGAAGGTGTAAGGGTTTCTCTGTTCATGTTATGGGAGATCCTGTTTGTAAATGAGTTGTTCTCAGTTGTTAGCGTCCACATCTAATAAGAGGATTTCTTATGACATGATATCTGTGTGCTCAAAAGAAGTTGATCCCCTCTCATCAAACATTTCTCCTTCAAAATACCATAGCTCATGTCATTGTATTGAAAATGTTAACTTGAGAAAACCACATTATGATTTCCCCAGTGCATGCATTTTAAGATCTGAATGACGTGAGATATTTTTTTTAAAAAGTGATTTGTAATACAAAATTCTCTGTGGCCTTTAGTGTACTTAATACATGTGCTGTTGGTATCTGCATATATATAAACCCAATCTTTCAGGGTCTCAGAAATTGCTTCTCATTCTCATCTACACATCTTTTGATTTTCAGGTATCTTCCCAGAATGTATTAAGAATCTATCATTAGCTTTTAATTTTGTACTATGTGAGTACAGTCTCACCTTGCTTATTTCTGGCTCACGAACCTGAGTCACATCTCCCTTATCACACTGCTAGGTTTTCATGGAGCTGACACCTCACAGAAGTTACTGCAGGGGTTAATGTCTAGTGTGTCTTCCCAGAGACAGTACACCCAGCCCCTGGTGCGCTGTCTTCTGCATGACAGCAGCCCAGATGAGTGAAATTACATCAGTGAAGGGGAATATTGTGGTGACACACAAGTGGCATCACCACAGTTTCCCTGACTTTCCTCCCAGTCGCTGGTTGCGGGGTATCACCAGGGCTTCCCTGTGCTTTTGTCTTTCCCAATTAATTCAGTGGCCCCTGGGTGTCTCACCCACCATAAAAAGATTGCAGCAACCTAGAGGCTGCTTTGAGGTGCTTGAGCAGAGACACAGACATGGTGTGGATGAACAGAACAGTCACCACTGAATCCGGTCTTTCTTTTCTGTAGCAAACTTTCAATCCTGGGAAGAAAGCCAGTGTTAGAGGGGGAGGTTCTTCAGAGCTTGGCATGTTAGGTGTGCTTAGTTTTCTTTGTTGTCTTTGTACTTGCCCTAAAATACGTGTGCTGTATCCCCTGGTTTTTCATCCAGCCACTACCCATAACCACTACCTAACCCCAGCACCACGGGTGGTCCAGACCCGAAAGATGCAGGAGCAGCAATGTTAGAGCCCCGCCACGTTGGTCTTGGTGTGCCCCAGTGTTCCTGGAGCTGTAGGCTCTTTGACTCTCTCAATCCTAATACTAAACCTTACCCTTATCCTAACTCTGAGAGTTACTTGGAGATTTTCTGCTTGACATTTACTTAAGCTATTTATTCACTTTAAAAGCAAAGAAATTAAAAGGAATGGGAGTTCAGATACCTGAGGATGTGTGCCAGATGTTAATACCAGGAAACGTACAGAAAATAATACCTATTTCCAGAAGCACTTTTGGTCTTTGCCATTGGTGTACTCCAAAATGGTTTTTTCTCTCTGCTACTTTGTGTCAATGGTCATTCATGCTGAGGCTTGAACCACCTGGCTGGGTTTGGAATACTGAAGCTCATTTTAGGCAAATAATTTGCAGGTTAAGGAACTGTGGATTTATGGCTTGCGTTTTCTGGCTGCATGTATGTTCAGGACATTATACAGTGTTCAGTGTGCTGGGATCTCAGTCTGTCCAGCTCTCCAGCTCTGAGAACCTCAGCAGCAATGCTCCATCTCCTGCTTAAACACAGAGCCTTGCTCTTGGAAGAGCCAATCATATGAAGCCTTTTCAGTGTACCTGGCAGAGCTTTCAGTCATCTTTCAAATACAAATTGCTTGTGAAAGAAAGCAGTGCCATTTTCTCCCTGCTGGCTTTCTGAAATGTCATGTTGGGAAAAGCACTTACCACATCTTTCATATGAAGAGAAAGCTTTCAGTAATGACTGGTATTTCTGAGTCTGTTGCAGCCAGTGCAGCTGTTGAAAATGTCGTTGTGTATGGCACAAATAGGGGGGCATTTTGAGCAAGACCATGCACTAACTGATATTGGTCTTAGTCAAAAAAGAAAAAAAAACCAATAGAATATTTAAAGAATAGACAGCCTTTTGGATGTAAATGCATAAAATAAAACAAAGATAAAAAATAGTTTTGTTAGTTCTTGAAGTCATCAGTAAAAATACATTATTCACAATACTAGCTGCAGATCTATGAATTTTGCAGACTCTGTGATTGAATTTCACATATATATGAGGAGAATTTTGAACAATCAGGCCAGCCGTAATATTCCTGCATTGAAAGGCTGGAATAACTCTTCAGCAGAGTATGTTGAGAGGCTGAAATGTTTCTAAGTAAATTTTTTACTTTTATTACTGCACAAACACCTCTGAGTTTAGGTTTTTATCGTTTTTCTACCAGTTACGATGAAAGTATAAATACTCTCTTTTTCTGTAATTAGATGTGACTGTGAATAATTCTGACAACGCATCGCCTCTCATGAGTTTCCCATCTTCCTCATCTGGCCAGAATTTGGGAGCTTTCCTCTCTTTCTTACACGGCTTATTTTTTTCTCCTTTCTTTCTATCTGTCCTTATCTATGTTTAATATTCATTTTTTTTCTGTTCTGTTTCTTTAGTTCTTCTCTTACATCATTGAGATCTTTTTCTTTTTTACCCAGTATTTTTTCTCAGCTATCTGGGTTTTTTTCTATTTGTTCACTTATGACTTAGGTCTTATGTAAGTTCAAGAACACCTAACATTTCTGAGTTCTAATGTTCATGGAATGCTGAGCTGTGAAGTTGCCTTGGGAGCTAAGGGGAGACCTAAATTTAAAACCAGTGGTTCTTTCTGGAGTCAATTTGTTCATCTCCCATATGTACTTAGAGACATTAGAAAAGAACTTCCCAAGAAAACTGCAGGGTCTCAGCCGGAAAAATGGGAAGAATAAAGAACAGAAAATGAAATTTGCTTGTGTGCACCTTTTGCTGTGGCTTATCAAAGGGTTAATTGTTTCATTTCAAAGGAGTTGCTGTTTTAAATATGTGTATGCATATGTGCATATGCATCCACCATCTATAAACCTTGCAGAGACTGGCTGTGCTTTGTGCTTGAAAAATGGTTTAAGGATGAATGTGATTTCTGCTTGTGTTCATTTTGCTGACAGATGTGGACAGGGCCATGATGTTAACTGTGGACATTGCTGGCTTTGTAACTGAACCTTGGAGCACTTGATAGCTTTAGCTGGTTGGTACTGTCAGCCTGCAAACACACACAGCTGGTGATGCCAGCCACTCTGTGCCCCCTGCTTACATGTTATTAGTGCTTATTCACCTGAGGAATTTCATCCCTTTCCAATGTTTTCCATCACTGACATTCAGACTTGCTTAACTGTACCTCACTGGCTCCTGAGTGCCCCCTGTGAGCCTTTGTGAAAGGCTGTTCAGGGATGTGCTTGTACTGGAGCACGCAAAACAGTGATCAAATGGGTCGGTCCTTCACTGAACGAACTATGCTTATTTTCTATGCAGGGAATAAATCACAAGACAGTGGGATTGCAGAGATGGAGGAGCTTCCAGTCCCACACAACATCAAAATAAGTAACATCACGTGTGATTCCTTCAAGATTTCTTGGGACATGGATTCTAAATCCAAGGATCGCATTACTCATTACTTCATCGATCTCAACAAGAAAGAAAACAAGAATTCCAACAAATTCAAACACAAGGTAATTTTCATTTAAAAAATCAGGGCATAAATACTTGATTTTATACAGATGAATCTCCATGTTTTTTTAACGTTTCAAAGCCAAGCCATGCAAAACAGGAGTTGGACACCCAGGAAAGGTGGGTTTTGATTAATCTGACGGAATTTTGGTTTATTCAAAGTACCTTCTCTGTCTCCAGCCTATGTGCATGTACACACAAATACATTTGGTTTACAGAGAACTGCACATTACCTTCTCTGTTTCATTTGAAAGCACCTCTGGAACCCGTATAACGTAGTGCAAGACAGCCACTTTTATTCTTGACTAGTTTTTCATCATTATTTATAATATGTGTGTGTTCTCTGCCTGTCCTTGTTCAGTGACAGACTCCTGAGAGCAACACATGTCATTTCAGCAGAAGAGCCACAAATTCTAATGCACTTCAGGAAGGCTTCCAGCAATTTTAATTTGCAGCATTCAGCACTGTGACCTGAATATTCATCTGGCCTCTTTCCTCGAGCCTCTGGTGCAGGAACATATTGAAGGCATTGCAGAATCTGTACTTACCAAATCCAACAAAATTTGCTTTGACCTCAGAACAGTTGAAATACTGAGATGTCTAGAGAAACATGGAATGTGATAGAACATTCTGCAAATTTAAAAATAATGTTGGCATTATCTAAAAGATAAGGTTTGCCAAGGTGCAAATAACCGCCCAAACAAATATAAGAGCTGTAATTCTATCAGCACCTAAATAACTGTCAGTTTCTAAACCAGTGGGATAAATAGAAAATACTCCCACTGATTTCTCTGAGGCTTTTTATTATGAGAGTATTTTTCATGAGATCTCTGTTAATAGCTGCTCTATCATTTTCTTATTTGACTTTTTTTTTTTTTTTTTGGTTTTAAATAATATGTGCATTAAGAGTAAGGAAAAATCACTTCTTATTGCTTGAAATTGAGAATTTTTCATGTTTGGCCAGGAGGTTGCAGTTGCTAGCAACCAGTGTGTGAAGCACTACTAAACCTAATGTTAAAATAGGCATGTATTTTGCCCCATTTTTAATTGTAATAGCAAATAAAGTAGATTATGTTTGCTTTTTCCTTACTCTTACTAATTTTGAACTGCCAGCTTTTGAATCGAATTCCCATTTTACACTGCAGGATTAAGTATACCTTCTAATGTAAATGCTTACTGTGATGGATTCTTTTTAATTTCATTCATTTTATTATTCTACATGTTTTTTCATTCATGTGCAATCTGGTGTAAAATTTGAACATTTACTTTTGTGAAAACTAGAGCCATCCTAGTAGAGCAAACACCACGTACTCTTCAAAATCTTCATCACAATGATGAGACTAGACTTGAAATGGAGGGGGAGAAACAGTATTGGTAGTACAATAAAGATAAGCTATTAGATATATTTTGTGTTTCTCAGCAATTCCCTAGCTTTTTACTGTGCAGTGATGTTTAGTCAAAGGACAGAGGTAATTGGTTTTGTAAGAACAGGAGACTAAAATCTACCAATTAAAATGATTAATAAGTTGGATGTCTTGTCAGAATTAACTAAAAATTGCTTGCTACTAATTTTGTTAGTGCATTGATTAAGATTTTTTTTTTGCGTAATTTTTGGTTGTTTTACTCCCAAGTTTGAATGACAGAGATCCAGAGAGCAGAGAGGGTGGTCAGTAGTGATGCACAGACTGAATACTCCAACTCTGTGCCACAGCACTTGAGTGTTTGCTTTCATGCATCTTTAGTCCTAAGCAATTTTTAACACACTTTCTAGAACAAACTTTTGTTGGTAATTGAAATGTGTTGAATTCAAATTCCAAATGTGTAGCCCAGGTGTGCTTAGAGACAAGCATCCTTCCTCCCTCTAATGTCGGCCATGGGAGTTTCCCAGCTGAAGCTCAGCAGCAGGAGCTGATATCCCAGCAGCTGCAGCACTCAGGGCTGAATCATCACAGCAGGGAACTGACTTCAGTCCCCACCCTTCCATTGACTTCCTAACACAGCTTTTGCATAAAGGTGAGGGACAGCACAGTCCCTTCTCCTAGCAGAGCTTTTTAGAGAGAAAAGAGTGAGCCCTACTGCCTAGATATAAAAAAAAAAGAACATTGGGATTTACTCCTAGGAGTCATCCAGTATCCTGAAGATGGCTGTGCAAGGAGAATTCATCCTTACTTACAGGTAGGGTGAAGCACTACAAGTGCCCATCTCTCTCACAGGGGGTAATCCAAAGGACCAGCTCGTTTTCTAACTTTCACAGAATTAACATTAAATGTCCGTTTGCTCAGATAGTTGTAAGTGACTTGGGATATAGACTTAACCTGATAGGTACATCCATGCTGTTCCTCAGGAAAGGGAGCTGTTTGTTTTCTTGTTTTCTTGCTAGGAGAGCATCTGTGAATGAGCATCCTTTCAATACTGTTTGTGTTGGTAAATATAAAAGTATATTCAGAATACTTTGGGGGCATAAAGTGTTATTATTTATGACTATTCTCATCTTTGTGAAGGAGGTTTGTATTGGTAGTGGTGTGCAAAGCCTAGAACTGTAATAAGGTTTTGTCTTTTCAATTCATTTTGCATACCTCCTGTCTTTTTTAAAATATGGAAATATGATTACTCTCATGTAATAAGAAAATTGCTCAAATATTTAGGAATATTGGGACTAGAATCTGGGTGTGCTGAGTTCACACAATGTGTTCTATGAGCAGACCTGGCAAAGAGATGTGTAACATGAAATGGGAGATAGTTGAAGACTGAAAGGTGCCTCTTTTCCCAGAAAGGAAAGTAGGGTGACTCATGCACCTTGATGCTTAGTTATTTAGAGCTTGAAGGCTGTTCTTAGAAATTATTGCCATCTAGGTACCTTTAGAGCTGTCTGGTGGGTGCTGGTAGTGGAGCAGCCATCTGCCACTCCAGAATCCTGGCTCTCCTTGAGCTGGCATAGTACCTGCTTTGCACTTCTTTGGTGAATCAGCCAGGAATGAGAGCTCAGCAGAAGAGACGTGAAAGGGAAAAGTGGAGAATTCCTAGAGGGATCTCAGTGTGAACATTTGAACATTTTCTCTGTATAGTGGCCTTTAAAAAAAATGGTGTTTGCTTAGGAAAAAACCAGCAGATTAGAGCTATGAGAAGCAGCATATCTGCCCCTCCTCTCCAGCTGTGCAAGACATAAAGCCCTCAATTTAATGTGGTGGTCTGCTCCTTTCTTTCTACACTTTTCTTTTTGGTAGATTCTCCCCTCTTTTGGTACAGTTAAAAGAGGTTCCTGATGCACAGCTGGAAGGTAAGACTTTGACACCTGGGGGCAACAAGGCTTTTAATGTTACATGAAAACTGACAAAATTAATGGGGGAAAAGCCACCACTGGGGTGTGAGCACAGAGATCTGACCCAGGTGGAAGCTGTTTTTACCATAACCAAAGAAGAGGTGACAGGAGAGCAATGATGTTAACTGTAGCACCTGCTGACTGCATTAGCAGTAGCAGACTCAGTCCAGTGGGATGCCTTTCAGGGTGGTAGTTTTAAATGTCATTTGGTGTTTCTGGTTTTTTTTGTTATTTTTCTCTACCTATTATTCATTGTAGCATGCCACAACTGTCTCCTTTTCAGATAAAGTTTTCTCCCAACTATTATTTATTTAAATGAGAATTGGCAAAAGAGAAACCATGACAACAAAATTTTACCCTTAATTATCACTCAATTACATCAGTTCTTGTAATATCCCAAGCTGCTAATTTTACAGTTTCTTAGTACAGAAACTGAAGGATATTTTTTGTTCATAGGAAAACAAAAGGAGAAAGATCTTTTTCCATAATAGAAGACAAGGAAAAAAAAATCCTTCAGACCTTGCTTAGAGATCATGACCAGAAAATATCTCTCTTCTATTCCTTTCTTCCTTAAAGGACTACTATGCTAGTAATTATAGGTAGATAATTGTGCACTGGTATTTATAGGTGGACAGTTAAGGCTGTCATTTAAAGTGCCCACTTTTCACATGGCAGCTATCTCACTGTTCTGTTATTACTGGTGAATATTCAATAATAAATATCTCTCATTCTATCACAGCTCCTCAGGTAGACTACAGAGAATCATTCAAGTCCATTGTGAGTCCTTTCACCCACAGTTCTAGCACAGACTGTCCGGTTCTTCAATATTTTCTGTCCCTTGGTGGTCTGTACCAAATTCTTTGGTACTGTAGAAATCAAGTATTTCAACTCCAACAAGCAGCTATTTTTATTTGTTGCACCCTGGGGCTATGATATACTGGAAGAGCAAAATAGAGGCTCTGAAAGGGCAGTCGGGGGGAAGGCAAGAGGTTCAGTGATAGGCACAAGCTGTTTGGCTTCTTCTGGCTATTCCTGTGCAGAAGGGTATTTTGATAGATGTAAACCGGCTGTAGTTCCTCTGCAATGTGTTTAATTTTGTCTGTTGAAATTTAGTTTGGAAGATAGCAGCAGAAGTGTAGATGGACTGATTGACGGCAGGAGGAATTTTGTTTGATTACGTTGGCTGAGAGGAAACAATGAGAGCACAAGAAGCTCTTAAATTAAGATACCTTTGTTCTTAGTAGTATGTCTTTATTTGCATGCTTAAGCATAAATGACCCTAGTCTGAATTATATATTTGGGCTATATATAATAGTATTACTTAACAGTCACTTGGAACAAATCATTAATACGTACATGCAAGTTATCCCCATGTCTCTCAGAACAGGCCTTACATCACTCTCCTCTGCCAATGCTCATTGTTCTGCACCAACAAACTGTGAGAAGTAACTTGGGTTTGCAGAGAAGAGCCAGGGGTTGGGGACTGCATTGCAAAAGCAGTGGAGGAAGGGGTGGCAGATTGGTTTGGTTGCACTGCTGACTCATGTGTCATTCTGTCCTTTGTTTGTGTCAGGATGTACCCACTAAGCTGGTGGCCAAAGCTGTTCCTCTGCCCATGACAGTGCGTGGGCACTGGTTCCTGAGCCCCAGGACGGAGTACACGGTAGCAGTGCAGACGGCCTCAAAGCAGGTTGATGGCGATTACGTCGTTTCGGAGTGGAGTGAAATCATCGAGTTTTGCACCGCAGGTAACAATGCTGAGGGATCTCCACAGGCTGGAGTCAATTAATGCTGGCTCTGCTGCCAGACTGGGCTGGTCACCTGCCAGTGCTGCCTGTGCTGGCAGCCTTTAATAGTCACCCCTGGAGACTGGAATTCGAACTTTAGGCTTTGTATGTGCCGAGGTCTGCACGTCAAGCAGAGGCACTGGACTGCCCTTTTCTTGTGCAATAGCTTAGCCGTCCCAAAGTGCTGTGCCTGGCATCACTGCTTGTCCCAGGCTAGGAAAGGGCCACTTGTGTGCCTGTTGCTGGCTACCATCACCTGTGGGAAAAAGGTAGAACAGCAGCTCCCTGACAGCTTAAGACATTCTGCTGCTCCATCTTCTCAGCAAGCTGCAAAGCCTCAGCACCATCAACACCCTGTCTCAAGGGTCACTTTGGCCTGTCTTTGATTTTTAAGGCTTCCTCTGGATGTTCATGACCTGCTGCCACTCTGCATGCCTGTGTGAAAGCTGAAGACTGAGGCAAGCTCAGTATGAATCCCATGTTGGTTGGGAAGCCATTTAAGCCATTAGGTCCTGAGCAATCTTTGTTCATTCTGTCATTGGTTATTGGCTCTCAACCAGGTATATTGTAGCAAATAGTTTATCAACTGACAGGAGCCAGAAAGGGCAGTCCTGAGCTCCACTGCAGTCCCAAATACAGGGAAACCTGTAATGTAGGAAATCCTGGGCTGAAAGTTGCTGTAGGCTTGCAAAGTCTTCATGGAGGAAGGAGTGGGGAGAATCACAATGCCTGCTCTGCCATTTGATTTGCTTTTTGCCACTGTTGAAAAGTAGGGGCATGATGTGATGTGTATTACCGACTCAGTTCCCAGTTTTCAGTCTGTATGTCTCTGTGGCTTTTGGAGAGTGTTGTGTTTTTTTCCTGCCCCCTGTACTAGCAATTTGTCTTTCCTTTCCAGATTATTCAAAAGTTCACCTAACACAGCTATTGGAAAAAGCTGAAGTGATTGCCGGCCGTATGCTCAAACTGTCTGTTTTTTATCGGAATCAGCACAAAGAATACTTTGATTATATCAGGTAAGAAACTAAACATAGTCCTTTGGCAAATTAAATGAGTAATGAAAATAGGTAAATGGAGACAGCTGTGCTAAAGCTAGAGCAGAATGTCTGTATGGTTTATAGCCCATTCAGAAAGCAAAGAATAAAATACACTCATTTCTTTTACCTTGCTTAACTCAGCACTTCTATTAGGCAATAACAGTCTGTGTTTTGAAGCAGAAACTGAGGTACTCATAGGGTCTCCATCCTGATTAAAGTATCTGTAATCATAATGGAGTTTAGTAGCCAATTATTTCTATTGTACTGAGAAATTGAGAGTGAGGTGACAGAATAGGACTGTACAGTGGTGTTCATAGGCATTTTCCTGCATGTAAGAGTTCTATCTCAAATATTTGCTCTCTATGTACCATCCCATTTCCATGCCCAAATGCAATTTTAGAGACTCTGCAATATGAATGTCAATTTATAGATCATGTGGGGAGGGAGAGGGCATGATGTCTAGGCAGTGTTGCAGCACCATGCTTCAGTTGGAATGAAAAAACAGGACGGCTGGAGGTAGGTTCCCTGTTCCTGTTGGAGACCCAGAGTGCCCTCCCACACACGGCCAGAAGGGTCAGTACAGGAGAAAAGGAGACTTTTTGATAGAAGGAGTCCAAGGTCATGTGCCGAGTGAGCAGGAGCAGCCACACAGGGTACCCTTTCCCTGTTGGAAGAACATGGATGAGAGGTAAGCAGTGTGTTGGAAGGCTGCAGCACTGACTGCGCTTCTTCAATATTCATCAGGAGATGGGGCTCCTGCTGGGCCACATAATTTCAGTTTTATGTGTGTCACACTAGTACCTGCCTAGAATAGAAAGGTTTTAAAACAACTCCAGGCAATCCAGCTTCAAAGAACAGATTCCACCACCCTTGGAAACATTCCCATTTTGTACTCATGGGTATGTGATTAATTCCAAGAGTATATTGTATATTGCAGAGCATGGGCTTGCTCTTCCCCCTCTGTGTTTTGGAAGGATTATTTTATTGCATGTAGTGACAAAGCTGCAAAACTTGGTGGAGGTAGAGAATGAATTGCAGTTGTTGAGGCTCTCTGAGGACCTTATAAACCACTGCTGCCATCCTGGGCTGGATACCACAGAAGGGAAATGCATGTGCTGTTCTGGTTCTCATGTTGCTTTGTTTTCAGCTATATAATCATAGTGCAGCTGCCTTCGTGTTCATTAGTGTTGAAAATTGCCACTGAGGTGCATTTATAGCTGTGGGTTTGGCCTTGTTCTGCCAAATGTGACTCTAATTGATTGCACTGTATCTTTTCCCCTTCTTACTGTTAAGATTCTTTCTTGGTGTGACACCAGTAGAGATGAGTTTGTTTCAGTGAGCTGGAGACAAAAAGCTGTGTTTTACCAGGCCAGTGGTACACTACCAGTAACTGGCATGTGGTCACCTCTTTTGATCAGAAATAGGCTAATACAGTCACACGGGCTAATCCTTCCACAAAACACCCTTCTGCATATTATGTCAAAACCCCTAACCATGTGCTTCCTATTAGGGAAAATTCCTTGTCAGCCCATGCCTGCCAATGGCCTCTGTGGTGTCATCACTAGTACCCAGCCTGGAAAAAGCTCTGCTAGCATTGGCATGCAGGTAGCTGTTTCTGGTGTTAAAGCAGCAGCCCCGAAATGGAGGGTTTGAGATGTGAGCTCAGAAGGGGTGTTTGTGTCACCGCAGCTTACCTGGGCTGGGAGTGCCACAAAGCAGCGCAGATCCCCTGAAAGGGCAACCTATAATTAGCCTAATTGGCCACTGGATGTCAGTATCTTGCCACAGAAATGGAGTTTTGTCGGAATGAGGCCTCTCTTATCAGGTTGCAGAGATTTCAGGTGGTTATTTAAGCTCATTCAACTTTTTTCCCTTTTATTTTTTTTTCCTTTTCTTTCTCCCTAGTAATCTCTTTAGTCATAAAATGCTAATTATACTCTCCACTCCAATCAATGTCATGTGAAATAGGGTTTGAGACAATAACTAGGTAGTATTTGAATGGCCCAGAAAACTTTTGAAATGTATCCTAAAGAAAGATGTGCTGCTGAGGAGATTACAAATAATGGGGGAAAAAAATCACAGTTGTAGATATTACTGAGTTGATTTAGAGCTGTTTTGTATGTACACTCTGAGTTTGCTTGGACTGCTACCTCCCACTTTAATCAAGTAAAACCTTCTTCCACACAGCACCATTTTACATGGACCTGGTGCAAGTTAAAAGCAGAGAGAGAGCAGTCTTTCTTGGCTAGTCTCCCCTCTCCTAAAAGAAGGAAATAAGGAAAAAAGAAAAAAAAAGTAAAAGCAAAGCGAGACAGGGGTATAAGAATCTCCAGCCTCAGAGCCTCATGCAGTTCTAGTCTGTCATGTCAGTTGAGTATAAAGGCATTGTTCTACGGGTGTTTTGCAGGACTTACAAAAGAGGATGGGCTGCTTTTTGGGTATCATTGTGGTTGCAGGTGCAGAGAGAGCCAAAGCTGCCACTGAGGCACTTCCAGAGATGTGTGGGTCACAAGTCCTAGGGAATGCCTTGCGATATATAAAATCTCAGGTGCTAACGATGATTAGATGGGGTGTTTTAGAGTGTTCTCCTAAATTTAGCAGCCTAATGCTGCTGATTGTACTTTGGGATTTTAAAAATTCACATTGTATTGTACATTTTTTTTCACTGTACTGAAATTGAGCGAAGTTTGCAAAAAAAAAAAAAAA
>VXAC01006352.1:1287528-1432488 GCA_013399225.1 Rhipidura dahli
AAAAAAAGTTAGTCTTTCCGTTTAGGATTAGTGACTGCAGAAGCTGGATACCAACCAAAGTAGAAACTAACCAAATTGCCTAATTCTCTGTGCCCAGCTCTGTTCTGACTGAAGTCAGCAGTAGAGCATTTAGACTTGAAATGATCATTTGGGGAAAAAAAAGACAATGGCAGACAGTACATTCCTTCCTCTAACCTCTCTGAAAAGCATCCTTCAGAAATAACTTTCACTGGCAGTTTTCTACATGAGCTATATACTGCCTGTGCTAAAAATACATATTAACAAACAGTGTATTCAACATATGGAGACTGACTTGCAATATTCAACATATGTTTATTGTTAGACATGTAATGTAAGACTGAACAAATCAGCTAATTAAAGATATTTGTGGTTTGGGGGCTTTTTTGTGCTCTTTTTTTTTTTTTTTTCCTGCATATAATACCCAGACAGCTGACAGAGAAGGCAGCCTGGAAAAGCAGATTTTCCCCTTGAGCAGGAGTCATTCTAGCTCTTTCCAAGTCTTATGTCATTTGATTCTCTCAGTCCTAAGACCATGACACTAACCACAGCTTTCAGTTTAATGGTTTTCCTTTGTGTCCCTCCAGTCCTATTTCCAAACAGCATGATGTCCTAACTTTCCACTTTTTCTTTGCCATGTGTTACAAAATAATCAATACCAGTCCTTCATTTGTAGAGAGCATCATGGGAATGCTATGCAGCCCTCTGTTAAGGATAACAGTGGCAGCCATGGCTCTCCAATCAGTGGGAAGCTGGAAGGCATCTTCTTTAGCTGCAACACTGAGTTTAACACTGGGAAGCCACCCCAAGATTCACCCTATGGAAGATACAGGTATGAGATTGCAGCTGAAAAACTCTTCAACCCAAACACTAACTTGTACTTTGGAGACTTCTACTGCATGTACACAGCCTACCACTACGTCATCCTCGTGATCGCCCCCGTGGGGTCACCAGGAGATGAGTTCTGTAAGCAGCGCCTTCCTCAGCTAAATATAAAAGATAACAAATTTCTGACCTGTGATGAAGAAGATGGGGTCATGGTTTACCATCATGCCCAGGATGTTATTTTGGAAGTAATTTACACTGATCCTGTGGATCTCTCCCTTGGCACAGTTGCGGAAATTACCGGTCACCAACTAATGAGCTTGTCTACTGCAAATGCAAAGAAAGATCCCAGCTGCAAGACCTGTAATATCAGTGTTGGACGCTAAAACTTCCCTCATTCCTTAGGAGCCTTCAAACCTCTGTTGCCCATTTCCATAGTCAGACGGTTCTGTCGGAAGCATGCACATGCCGCTGTCACCAAATGCAACCACCAGTCTTCAAAATCTCCAATAGCCTTCTTAGTATTTCTTCTCTCCCTCTTTCCCTTCTGTTCCCCCGATGCTTTAAATAATTAGAAGTCCTGGATTTCTTTCTGGCAACCATTTATACCTAGATGCTGCAAAAATTGTTTTCTGTTTCTTGCCAAACGTAACAAAATCCTATATAAACTGCTTTAGCAAAATAAAAATAACCGCTTATAAATGGTGTTTAAATATGCATTCATTTTAACTACTGAACAAGTACTGGGATAACTGAACAGCATGAAAGGTTGTAATTGCAGCATGATTTGAATTTCAGAGCCTAGAAATGTCAGCACTTCCAACGTGTTGTTTGACAGTGTTATTTATGTTATTTATATTAGCTAACTGAAAACAGAAACTGTGTCTCGACATAATAAATATAATAGAAAAATATTTTATTTGTACCGTTGTATAAAATATTATACAATCATATAGAATATATAGATTACATTTTAATATCAATTGTATACATATGTCATTAAATCATTTTCCCTTATCAAAGATGTAGTTTGTAAACTTCAAATAGCTCTGTATCTGTTCCTGTTGCTCTAGATGACTTTAATTAAAACAGATTTATGAAGACCATTTCTGATTCATAAAAGTTAAGCTATAAATTATTAAGTCAGTACACTGAAACAACAAACAGCTGCAAAATAAAAAATTCCTTTTTTTAGTGTTCATATTTTTTCCTCCAAACTACTTGAAGATGTGTACATCTTCCAAATCATGCCGTTACATACCAGATAAATACAAACATGTTGGTACATAATAGGCTTTATAAAATCAAAATCTTCTTACCAAGATAGAAAACAGGTTGCTTATACGATGTGGTCAATACAAAATGACAGGTAGAGCAAAACACTAAATATGATTCAACTGGTTCCACTCCCTTTTTTTTTTTCTCCAAGTAATTCTTCCCTCCTTTCTGTCTGGGCTAGGTATTTCCCAGAATCCCTGCTTTTCATTTCTAGTACAAAACCTACTGATAATCCTTCTATTACTAGTTCACTTTTCACACCAATGGTCTATCACAAACAGTGACAATTCTCTTTAATATTACGAAGTGTGGTGCTCTGAAAGTTAAGAAACATGTGCAATTCCAATGGAAAAATAACTTTTTATAATCTTATTTTCAGTAAACAAGAAGTCTAGCAGTCCTCATCAGATAACTGTGACACTCATATACCATGTACTTCATCTATCCAAAATATCTTAGCATAATGCAGTAATCTAGTCCTGTTTCTATATATATATGTGGCAATTTATAACACAAGAAGTACTTCAACATTTTACAAAGTGCATGCGTCTAAACGAGCTTTGGTAGTTAGAGAAGCAAATGTTATAGCATCAGGCAAACTAAAGTGCAAAGGTTAATAGAGAAACCAAAACTAGCATGTAGTTAATCTATTTACTGACTTTTAAATTCTGTGAGCCAGGTCCTATGAACGAGTGAAAAGGACAGCAGCCAGTACATCTGTTCTATCTCTTCTCAGCAACCTGTAGCTATTTCATTTTGCCAAGCACTTTCTCTCATTTCTAACACACCAACAGTTCCGTGTGGCAGTCACGTTCTGGCCTTTTCTTGCGTAAGCAGCATCTCTCTGCTCTACTCCCAGCCCTGGCACTGGTTCTTCCTGTGCACCTGTCTATGAAGCCACTGGAATTGAATGGCAACTCTGTCTTGAAAGCTAGAGTAGGTTCCAAGTTTTTCCTTCACTCACTTTAAATCATTCCTTTCAATCTAGTGAATCAGCACCTCGAGAGCCAACATTACTAATTCATTATAATGCATGTTAATTCTGGAAACGAACGTGTGGCACATTATTGTGTACTAAGATGTACTAAAAACCTGCAGAGCATTTCCTCACACTTTGGAGCAGGTAAAACTGAGAATCTACATTACTTCAGCATCCTGTTAATTTCTTAACATTCTCACAGTGCACTTCAAAGCTTTTTCAAAAGGAAAAATATATACTATAATCCACTCACCCGTGCTTAATATTCTTGCATATTGCTGTCCTCTCTCATCCCAGCTATTATAATTGGTAAAGTGCATCAGAAATCTCAGTGTGTCAAATAATTGTGCAGCAGACCAAGACCTGTAAAATTACTTTCTCTTTTTCATTATTTGTTTCTTTGCTTGGATTTCTTTTTTTTTCCTAGAGAATAATATCACAGCATTGCATTCACTTCAAATCGTTTTGGAAATATCATGCTTACTGATGAGAACCTCCAGGAGCCTGATTTTGGCTTTTGTGTGCTTGTATTCGGAGTATTCCTCAGCCATTGGCACCCGATCTTCTTTCTGAGGACTCCTATGAAAAGCAAATAAAAGCACCATCACTTTCTATAAGTAGGAAGAGAAACAGTCTTAAAAATTCATTCTGCAACAACTGATGAGGACTGATTTTTTTTTTACTGACTTTAAATGACTAAAGATAATTTGACAGAACCTAAATCTCTAACATACAGAAATAAAGTAATATTTAAAATACTGAATTTTCATATACCAGACAACTTTCTTGACAGCTGTGGAAGAATGACTACTTGATTCTCAAATATGCAGAGAAGTCATAACAGTGCTTTGAAAGCTGTTACTAGTTACCACTGTTATCAGTGCCCATAACCTCCATAGTTTTCAACAAAAAGGTTTGCTAAATGAAGAGGAGGAAAAAGAGTGTGGAAAATGGCCAGGACTTATTCTGGGTAAAAGAAACAGTGGCTTCTGGTTTTAGAATCTGGCTGTTTAAAAAATGGCCCAACTGCCAAGTGTATTCCCTGCAGACTGACATCCTCAGAAAGAGTCTTTTAGCAGCCTCCCTTCAGCTCAGAGAATATCCTGCGCTGAGGTGGGGTTTATACCCACTGCAGGCGTGTCCTGGAAGATCCCCAAATCCAGCCTTTCCTCACAGATGACCACATTCTGGAGGAACTAAGCAGGGACACAGATGGACATCTCCAGAGACCAGACAACTCCAGGGTATTTTCCAGCGCTTTGGTGCAGCCCCTTTGGCCTGCTCACCCTCACAGAGACAAACACCCCTGCCCAGGACCCAAAGGGGATAATAGAGGGCTCTGCTGAGCTGCTGAGTTACCTTCCTGTCTGTTTGTAGAACTGCTCCTCAAACTCTCGAAGAGCCTTGCGAAGTCTCTTCTTATCAGCTCTTGTTTCTCTGAGATGTTCGAGCAGAACAGGCCTGTGAAACACAAAAAAGAATTTGGAAGGGTTGTAAAAGCCCTGGATTTGGGTACCAAAGAGTTTCTGCTCTGGGGCCATGGCAGGCACTGACCAGAGCCCTGAGACATTCCACCACACTCCATACACAGTTGTGCTCCTTCCCTTTTACTAGTATTCCACCCCTTCTAATAAAGTGAAGGCAGAGACTCTGGTGAACAGGGGAGGAGAAGCATTCAGGACCAAGTCTTGCTAGTGGCCTTAATTCCCTGTGGAATTCATGGAGTTGACAGGGCTCAGCATCTCACAGGAGGAAATGCTGTAACTGAATTACAGTCAGCATTCAAGCCCTGATCCTGTTTGCAGCTGTTCCCAGTCATTACAGTGATGCAGTGGAAAGGCTAGTGGTACCCAGAAGCATCATTTTTGGAGGTCATGTTTTAGCTAGTGTTCAGAGAAAAAGGGTTTTAAGCAAAGAAGGAATTCTGTTACGACATTTGCTCCTGGTAATATTTTTTTTTTTTTTTGCATAGCAACAAAATGCACAGAAATATCTTACCACTGCTTATGAGCAAACTATTGCACACATAGTTCAGTTATATAGAAATCTGAGTAATTATTATTTACTCTTAATTGTGTTAGACTCTAGTTAGCTTCATTTATGCATCTAAGACCTCCCAATCAAAACATAGAAGAAAGACACCATCCCCTAAGCTTTGAGAACATATCTGTTCCTGGAAGTCACAGTCTTCAACAAGCTACCTTTCTCTTCCTGGAGTTGGCACAAAGTAGTTTGAATTGTTTGGGCAGCTCAAACCACAGGTATGTTGCCCAAACAATTAGTCTCCCCTGCCTCCTCAGTCCCATAAGAAAACACTGAATCACTGCTTTGGTACAGAATATTCCTGTGCAACAGGTACAGCTCATATTTCACTTACAAAGTCTATATTACATGTTTTAAAACATTAGGAGACAAAAAAAAGAGATAACTTACATTGTTGCCTCATGTAAATTTGACATAGACAAGGCTGTCTGCCTGTAAACTTTCTTTTCATCCAGAGGTGAAATATGTGCAGGCTCGCTTTCCTCCTGAGAGTAACACAGGTGCTCTTCAACAGGGAAGCAGGACATTGGACCAGACGATAAGTCATGGCTGCTTTGAGAATGGTCCTCATCTGAGTCTTCCTCCTCCTGCTTGGAAAATGCAAAACATTATTAAATTAATTGTTTAAATTACAACACTTACAGCTAATAATATGATAACATAAAGAACTAGGATCTGACTTCCTGGATGTATTCATTGAAACAGATTACACCAGGTCTATTGAGGTTGTTCATGAAAGCACTCCTGGGGTCACTGGGGTACTGTGTGTTGCCCACCAGGAGTAAAAAGGACAGAAGTTGGCCCTGCTCCTGAGTATCTCCAGCCAGCAACTTATTTCTGTCTGCCCAAAAGCCCTTATATGTGGCAAAGATTTAACTAACACCCTGTATTTATGTAAGCAGTGCAGTCTGGCTGGAACTTGCACTCCTCTCATATACCCTCTGCTGTGTGCATTGTATCCAGATGTTCTGAATGTAAAAAGAGATGGAGGGAAACTTATAGCTACTAACATTAACTACTAAAATAGACTGGTATCGGTGTCTTGCTTACATCCTCCATCCTCAGAAGAAAAGGTGAGCTACTGAAACTAAAGCTTAAACATAAAAACTCCATAGTGCAAAGCTCCTAACAAGTAACACCAGGAGGAATTTCAGAGAAATTTTTTAATAAAATACCTCATGTGCAAGTGTGCAAATCTTTGCACTGGGATTTTTCAAAGAACTGTAAAGTTACACTGTCATCTAACAAGACAATAATAAGTTTTAAAATCAGCCTAGCCCAACTTACTATTAAATTAGTATTTTTGGTAGACATGCTAATTAACTTCAAAGTACCTGGATTCCACTGCCTTCACTCACTATGAGATCAGTGCTAGTCCATTACACCACTATACTATTGAAGCAGTACAAATTGCATTTTGTGCTACATGATTGATAAAAGCATTGTTAATAAGGTAAAGAAGTTAGATATAGTGACAGCAGTGTCCTTCATGGAAAGAGAGAGGTTTCCTTCCGTGTTGCAGATGTTTGCCATGATGGAAAACAAATGCCAGCCTTTGGTGTCTCTTACCCATCCCACTGAGGTTCTTGCCTCAGAAAATGCTGCTGTACATTGGAACCTCTGGCATGCATAGAAGTTGCATTTTACAGAGCATTTACTCTATTTGAAATATCAACACCCTGTATTAGCCAATGAGCAGTTTTTTGGACATCAGAAATTCTATTGCTGCCAAATGGACATACAGGTACAAATCAAAGGCAGTGTTTTGTATGTTTCCTTGACAATGGGTGAATTCTTTCCAACTTACGATTGTTGTGATCAAAGATGGAGCTGCAAGAAGCTTCTTGATAATTCTGTATCTGTCATAAAGAGGTTTCATGAGACTCTTTTCTTGCTTAGTTACCTAAAGAGAAATCATAAAAAAACATTGGTCTCAAAAATTAAAAAATAAAAAGTAAATTTAAAAAGTTCTTATTTTCTCCTGTAAAGGTGAGACCGGTATTAGAAGAGTATGAGCAGATGTGTATTTTGCTTCCATAGATATTCCATAGGAATTGTAATTTAATCCACACAATTTTGAAAAAGGAAAATTATAATCTGTTTTCTAATGGAGAATACCCAGTGTGGTTTCCTCGCTTTCTTGAGCGACACTGCCCAGGCAGAGGGTAAATTATTCTCTCCCTGAGGCTGCTGCTAGAGCAGTGGGAGTTCAGATGTGCTGCTGCTGTGCCCAGCTCACCTCCTTAGCTGTGATGACAGCAGCAGGAATGCCTCAGCCTGCCTGGGACAATACACTCACGGGCCCAGTGGGCTGGAGAGTGCCAAGAACACAGCTGTGCAGCCTGCACATGGGGCTGGCTCCGTGCAGGATCGCTGCGTGCATTCCTCACCAGAGCTGCCTTCCACAGTCGGGATTTACCATCTGCTCATTTACTTTGTTCTTGGTCTTTCATGAGTACTTGGAGCACAGATTTGGAAGAGAATATGATTTTAAATCAGGTGTTAAGAGCCTGGTCCAGCCACAAATGCTCAAAAATACAAAAATAAACCTTAGGGAAACTAGCTGTGTTCTAGGTTGACTTACTCCATTAAGGGGAAAAAAATAAAAGCAAAATTCCTCAAGGAAAAAAAACAAGACAACCCCTCCACCACAACTAACCAACCACACCCCTCCCCTCCCACCAATGTAACATTTTCCTCCGCGATAAAATGTTCAAACAAGGTCGTATGCACATTAGTCTACCATCAGCCTGTGCTCATCAGCTCCCACACCTATGAGCACCCACTGGCTGCAATCTCACAGATTTTTGGCACTGCAGAGAGGCCCGGGTGCAGCCACTCAGATGAGCGAACACATGGCAGCTCTGAGGAGACACAGACTGGCTGACGGCACAGACAGTGGTCCAGAGCTGCTCAGACAGACAAATGCCTGGTGAGCAGGAGCAAGGAGGACAGCACACAAACCCAGAGTGGTGACACTGCACATGCCTGGCTGAGGGAGTGCTTAGGGACCACTTCTAGAGCCACACTTCAGTGCACAATGTTAGGGCCTGCCTATTCCAGCCAGGCCATCTCTCTTCCCCAGGTGTCATGTTCCATTTAACTACTACGTGTAAGGGCTCCAGGGAATGCCAAACAAGCCAGAATAGATCATTTTTTGCTTTAAACCTGGTCAGTGGCCTCTCTGTCTGACCTTGTTCAGGTAAGTCTGGATAAAGATCGTTCTGAGCAACACCAGACATCAGCAGGGCAAGCATCAGCCCCAGCACACTCCAGTGTGTTTCAAGGCTGCTGTTACAGAGCTGCTTCAGCCCTGAGAAGAAACACCTTCTCTGAACCCTGTGCTAAAAAAGTGCCCTGATAGTCTCTTTTCTATCTCTGATTCAAGTCTCTTACCTCTACATAGCACTAATCATTCTTTTGTTTTCCTTCTTAGGAAATATAATTACTTCATACCCTCCTTGTATACTCACTCCATCTCTCAGCTCTCATTCCAAGCTCAAAGATGAACAAAAAATGAGGTCAGAATCAGATCATAATTTTAACAGCTGGCATATTTTTGGACAAATGCTGGTCCAGTTCCCTTTACCTCTACCACAACTACTACTAGCCAGAACCAGAGACAGTCACAAGAATACAGATATTGATATCAAAAAGAAATTCCATTGCTGTATAGACAAATTTTAAAATCATCATCTCACCAATTACAGCATTTTTTTGGTTTGCACCTAAATTCAGCAAAAAAGTCCCTTGAAATTATTTTAATTAAGAGTTTAAGTCCTGCTGTGTAGTAAAGGCAAAACACATACAACAGGTCATGTGATTTTGTAGTTCATGTCCCGGATGGTGCCCTATATAAAACCTTCCTCAGCTGATAAGTATTCTAATCACACATGATAGCACAGCCAAATCTGCTGTGAATATGTAATCTTCCAACTTAATCATCAAATCCTGCATTTTCCAATCATGAAAGGAGATACAGAGCTACTTTTTATTTTACTTTAATTTCTAACATCAACCAAATTCTTCAGTATCAGGCAATAACATTTATACCTGAAAATTCTTTTGAAATAACTAAAATTCTGTTAATTGTGTAAAATTCATGTAAATATATTTAATATACTAGTCCAAAAAGATTGGTTAGAGATGTTAGATAATTTTTAATTTATCTGTTTTTCCATAGCATACTTACAGGTTGTCCATGAATACTCTCAAAATATAGTAGACATTTCTGAAGATTGATTTTTTCCAAAGCCATTTGCTTTTTTGTCATATCCTATTTGAAAAAGTTATTTATAAGATTGTGAGTCAGGATTTCATGGCATGGGTACAGGTACAAATCTGTTTAATAATCTCTTCTTCCCAGATAAACATCAATAATGAATTCTGTTTCTGTCTGCACTGAGGTCAATGGGGACTTGGCATTAACTTAGCAAGAAAAGAGTCCAAAATTACATTACTTATATATTATGTATGTTAAGTTGCAAAAAATGAGAACAACCATCATTCTAAATAAAATACTTAGAAACATGGAAGAATGCAAAGAGGAAATTCCTCAACTTTTTAATTATTCATCAAGAAAGAGAAATAGATTTGCCTTGGCTGGAAAGGAATATAGAACAGAAAGATTCAGCAATGCAAACCCAACCTGTTTATGGTATACCTGTATCTATCTGATATATGCTTATATCTGTTCAAACATTGCAATACAAATCCCTGCTACCAAAAGAACGTTGATTTCTCAGTGTGGTGAATAAGCAGTATTGGTACAGGGGTCTGCTGTGGGGAGCACGCAATGTAACAGGTATTTGTCTCCTCCCTTTCCCCAACAAGAGCTGCTCCTGACACTTGCATAACTTCACCTGGGCCAGAACACCAAGGAAGGACCACATGCAGTCAATGTCATTTCCCACAGTCTCTGCCAGATCACAGTGGAGCTGCCTGAATTAGGGTCAAGTGTTCAGAGAGAACACTTGAAGATGAAGTAATGTGAAGAACCATGGAGTTGGGGGGCACACACATACAGGGGACCTTTCTGCAGAAAGCTGATGACGAGGGGGCTTTTACTAATTTGACCCTACTTTTAAAATATATCAATCCTTGAAGAAGTGACACCCTTCTAATCTTAGAGCACCTTGCTATTAACTTCAACAGGAGCAAAACCTTTTTTGTTTGATGCACAAAGGCAAAAGCAGTGCAGAGCCATTAATCAGAACTGCTAGCCACATTTTCCTAAAAGGTCTGCATGAGTTAATCACTGTAAAATCATCTGTCATTCATGTTAAGAGATGAGCTGCTAACTAGAATGCAGGAGTATTATAAATCAGCTAATTTGTTTATTTATTGCTAGTTCTGCAATTAATACAAGGTTAATTCTTTCAAAAACTATTAAGCCTGGAGCAACTGAATGGTTAGGAAGAAATGGAGTAATCATTAATATTGATTTTACACAAGAGAAATTATCTCAACAGGGCTTAGCATTTGAGCCTATTTCATTAGCTCATTTTATTAGCAATCTCAAGACAGGCTGGTATTCAGTTAAGTTTGAAACAGCTGATAATTTCAAAATCAGAGAAGGCAGCTTGAGTCACAAACTGCAGAATTGTCTGAGACATCTTAGGACTTTAGGCTACACACAGCAGTGGGAGATTCGGTGCTAATTAAACAGAAACACTGCTTCATAGCCAAGGAGAAGATGAAGTGAAGTGGGTCAATGATGAGAAGACAGATACATGAAGGGAACCAGTCTGAGAAAAGCCTTGGGGGATAGGCTGAAAACATTCAAACAGAAGGCAAAAGTGGTTTGCTACATAGAAAGAAAGAAAAGGGGGACTTCGCCTAAAGATAAGGTAGTAGTTTGGTTTTCCTAACTTGGAACAGAGGCACACAAAATGCTGTAGACAGCTATCTTCCTTACTAGTCTGTTCTGTTCCCTGCATGCTTATGCCTTCAAGCTCGGTGTTGTTTTTCCAGACAGAAAATACAGACTCTGGGGACAGAAGAACAGACAGTCGAGGGGGGGCTAGGCTTGCCTGGACCCTGTCAAAGGCAGTGCTTTGTTTCCATGCAGGCACAGAGTCAGGTTCCCAGGGCCTTCTTCTGCCACTAGGGCATGTGTGGTGGCTCATTACAAAGCAGCATTTGACACAAAATTAGAAAGAAAAAGTTTAAAGAAAGGCAACGAGTGACATGACACCTCCATAGAGCGGTGCCAGTTCCTGTCAGCCGAGGTCAGGCCAGCTCCAAGCCTACCCTGCTGGGAAAGGCTGGGGAGCCAGAGCTGGGCACCACAGCTGCTGCTCCCTCCCGCAGGGCACCGAGGCAGCAATCACAGCCCCAGCCACCGAGCACTCAGATTGCATTCAAACTTGGGAGCTGGGTCTTGGATTTGGTTTTGGGGGGAATTTGGTGCACCTTTTTGAGTAATATGATTCAAAATGTGTCTACTTGTCTTTTGTCTCCTGAACTCCTACATGCATGCTCTTAATCTTTATTTTTTCCTAAAGCCTTGTACCTAAACCCAAGGTGAGCTATTACATAAATCACCATCTCCCTGCACGAGGAGCTAGTGACACAAATGGGCATAACAGGTGCTCACTCCTTTGTGGGTTACTGAGCCATTTACAGGCCAACCCCAATTTTCTCTGTGCCTTCTCATTCAATACCTTTACTCACAGGTTTGTTTGCAAGAGGGGTGTTTTGTTCTGGAAACCACATTTGGCTGTTTCCTATTCAGATCTTGTGGTTTGTGCTCTTTAGACATACTGGGATTTTACTCTGCACCTTTCTAAGGACACACAATCTGTCACTTGTGTTTCAGCAGGCCTTTAGAAGCTCTCTGCAGTGAACTTCAGAGGAGAACTTGGCAGGCTGTTACGGAAACACTGTCTTTGCCCAAAATAACTAAACACCAAAAAAGAAATGTTTAGCTGCTATTTAGCTTGTGGCAGTCAGTTATCTGAGTGATATTGGGATAACCAGAGAGTTTCTGCCCCATCCTGTTATTGTCAATCTCCCCATTTGGCTTCCCCAGTTGGCTGTTAGCCTCTGCTTTTCACTACTCCCCCAGAGCTTCCCTTTTGGTCTCCATTCCCGTAATCCCGCCTCCTTGGAGCCCGGGAAAAACCCAGCATCCCCTATGTTGAATGGTATTTGCCTGGAGATTCCAAAGGGCACAAATAAATAAACCCATGGTCTGCTGGGATGACAGTAATGCCCTTCTAGACTCTTTACTACTGACGTATTACTGACCTTGCCTGTGCTCTGTGGGGGCACGTGGGACCCCACGGAGCCAGGCCAAAAAGGGACTTAAGTTAGCTTACTTTGGTCTAGCTCAGATTCTAGTGCAGGATCTAACTGTTATATAGAAGATAAAATGTTGCACATAAAATATATCTACCAAACACCAAAGTTGTTTGTAGCTGAATTGAAGCCTTTGATCTTTGCTGTTACCACAGATATCCTTGATTTATTTCACATCCTTAGCACCACAAACCTCACTCTCCCACCAAAAGTCCAGGATGACTTATAATCAAAATACAATCTTTTTTAATTTTATGCCTAGGGAGCTACTAAAATACATCATTTTGAAATAGATCCATTTGATTTCATGTTATTCCTGCTCAAGCCTCTGTTCCCCAGCAGTTTTGGATAACTATTACCAAGCACCTTTGCTAACAGATAGTTTTCACGACACAAGTTCTCTCCACAAGAAAGCAAGAAGAAAATTAATAAGATTTAAAAGAAATTGAAAATATTGTCATGTGCAAACATTTAATTTACATTACTTCATTGTCTGTGAGACCAAGTCAGCACTGCTATTTCACAGATTTCGAAGGTTTTCTTGGAAAATGAGAAGTCAAAAAAAATGGAAAAATTAGTGGGACAGATACCCACACCCAACTTACTTTTATAAGAAAGTTTTTTGGACAAGATTTCCTCACAGACATCTGTTTTGGTGTCATCTAGTCTCACTCCGTTAATAAAAAAAAATAATAATGGCTGAAAATATTATCCTACAGTCTGCACTGTTGGTATTTTAGAACTGTATGCAGAACAGCATGGTTTTGTTTTCTGGTTATGAAACTCTTTTTCCATTTCATTTTTCTTTACAAAAACGAAGCATATAAAGAGAAACAATTAAAAAATCAGTCATGTAGCAGAGCTCAAGATCTGAGAAGAATGGCATTGTTATGCACAGTCCTGGTTTTTATATAGCAACTAGTTGTTTAAGAACCAAGAATAGAAACAAAACAAAAATTAAAAATTATCTCTGCTGGGTACGCTCTGCTACTGAAACCCACTCACAATAACTTCTTAGTTCTCACATAGTTTAGCATTTATTTCTTCACCCTCTCACCCCTTCCCCTTTTTCATTCGCCAGCCAAAGTCTAGACCTTACTGTCAACATTTGGATTTTGGGTACCTTTGAGGGCAGAATTTATTATCTTGCTTGGCTGTTATGGCATCAGGACAGCAGCATCATCTGACAGCAAAATCAGCCCCCTGAAAGTTGGAGGCCTGGGGGGTACATATTGTTTTAGAGAACCCTACAGTGTGCCAGGAATATGATGGCACAGCTAAATTTTAATGCATGTACTAATTTTAAAACAAAAACTGATTTCCCATCCAAGAAATCATGTTTCACAGACTATTACTCCTACACTCAGAAGAGCAATTGATAACGTGGGAGAGCAGAGGCAGGATCAGGATCAGCACAAAGGTACATGGTCAGGAGAGCAAAGCAGTCTGGGTGGTTGTGCTGTCCCTGTCACCTCAGTGCATGCTGCTGACTGTGCAGAGGCTTTAGCATTTCTCAGCTGAGAGGGACCTCTATCATCAAAACACCTTCAGGAATGTTTTAGTCACACAGTTTCTGTGGACTCGAGGTGCCTGTGCTGCCACCATCCACAGTACACCAGGATATGCAGTTCTGGGCACACAGCCTCAAGTCTCTCACACTGCTGGCAGGGTCCAGCAGTGCCTGGCACACAGTTTCATTTGTGCATCTCTGAGCAAAAAATGATTTAGCAATGCTTGAAAAAGCCTTCTGCACCTCTGCACCTGAGCAACTCTTCTCAGAAGAGTCACTTCAGGACACTGCACTAGAGCTCCCACCTCGCTAGAGAGAAAATGCACTGCAGTGCACACCCTGGCACAGCCTGAGCCAGCCACACACCAATATCTGCCTCAGGTGAGAGAGCTCTGAAGGAACAGCCATGCTTCTTAAATACCTTGATAGTCTCAGGAAGGTTGAAGTGTTGCCTTTTCTCCTTCAGTCGTCTCAACACACTGTCCATGGTTTCCTCCACTGAGGGAGCTGGTTCCATGCTTGTGGCCTCCTGTGTGCCGGCCTCTTTAGAGGTCCCACTGCTTTCACAGTGCTCATTTCTTTGGGGCTCTGTGAAGGTACAGTTTTGCTCTTCTGACATTCTGAGTTTCAGCTCTGAAAGGCAAATTGCATGGCAAGTAAATAGAAAGAAGTATTTGCAAAGCAGTTTCCTCTGACACTACTAGGAAAAAACAACCCAAAACTTTCCTGCTTCTTGCACGCAATTATTATCATACCACAGGCGTGTAGGAAAGGAATTCTGCCTCACTTTAGCGTGAAACATCTTTTGCTCCCTAGAGCAATTTAACCTGTCCCTCTCCCTTCCAGAGGCCACACTGCCATGCCAGCCAGGCCGCTTAAGTGGTCTTCACAAGGAGAAGCAGCCACTTTCTTAAATGACTTCCCTTGGCAGAAGAGCACCTGAGCACCCCAGCAGAAGACAGAAGCTTCCTGTCCAGTCGCCTGCCTGGATGTGATAAAGTGTGTGACTGTATTAACTTGACACCCAGCCAAAGCCCCTGGAGCTCCAGGGACCTGCACAGAGCAACAAGGAAATGGAATTAAAATCTGAATTAGCTCCCAAAAAAACCAGACTTTGTTCCAAGCATACACCTGTCTGGTGAAGGACCTTGGGCAAGGCAGAAGATTGATGTCTCCAACTGAGTTAAATTTGTTGAAATCCATGCAGAAACAGTAACCATTTGTCAGCTGTGACAGTCTGAGGACATAGGCCAGTTTTTTGGTGAAAACCAGTTATTTTTAGTGAACCCATAGAGTTAGAAAGTATAGAAAAGCCTTGCAAACTTGAAGGAAGACCTACAAGCATTTGAGTGTTTTCCATTGCAATTGTACTTGTCATGTGAACCTCATGGATCCGGCTTCACTTGAAAGCAGTGCCATTATTCAGGATAATAAAAATCAAGGGTTGTCACAGGACTGAGGCATTTGGAGTGTGAAGGTGAGGCTGATCTATGAAAGCCAGACCCTCTGGATAGGAGCAGCAATGGTTAAATCAGAGATATAATTTTCAGAAAGGTAACCATGTATCTTGGCCATTTCTTCTCATTTGCCCTTCCTTGATTTGCAACACAGAGTTCAAGGGGATATAATACTAGTAATAATAATCATCATCATCATCATCTAGTAATCATACAGGATATCACTCAAGGGAGAACTTTTCAGATGAAATTTACTGAAAGATGGGTTTCTAATTCTTTATTTACCACAATCACATCCTCTATATCTACATTACTAGCTGTATCCAGAACAGAGATGAAAGATAACACTACAATTTATTTAGTAGTGAGAATCCATTTATAACTGGGGAAAAAAAATTAGATAAATTATAAATAGCCTTTTAAAAAAAAAATCAATCAGTCTTGGCTACAGACTCCCCAAGGGAAAGCATGTGACACACCCACAGATGTTAATGGACTGGTATGCAGACAGTCAAGGGCAAAACCTGACCTTCAAGGCCAAATTTAATATCAAGGAAAGATCTGTTTTTATGATCAAAACAAATAAAATCTTTAGAGATGTGTATCCTCAGTCTTAAAGAAACATTTGCTCCTACATTTGTGCTATTACAAGGGAACTTTTAACTCCTGTGTTTGAGACTTTCATAGAAGCAGTTAAAATAGCATCACCCTTTGCATGAATGTTTGTAGTGATGAGGGAGAGACGATGGCTCTTCCCCCTTCCCCTTTCTAGCCCTGGCATGAAGGTTGAACTGTCTCACTTTAATCCCTGCTTTCAGGAATCAAGGTAAGTCATACCACATAACATCTTTGTTACTATTGGGACACTTACTGCCACGCGCTGTGAAAAATAAGCAGAGCAGTGAGGGTACAAAACTGACTTTAAAATGTTCCAGGTACACTCCCACTTCCAAAAGCTTCAGCAACAAAGGAGCACAACCAGCTATTAGGTACCTTTGAGCTGCTTCCGACCTTTGGCCAAGGCATTCATCCACTTCAGAACTTCGGGATTGGAAGTCTTGTCACCATGCGAAGGCTGAGCGCAAAGGCAAACATAAAGAATGTAAAGAAGCAGAAGGAACTGCCAGTGAAAGGATCACACAGATAAAACCCTCCCTACCCCCAGTGTGCTACAAAATGTCCGTAGTTCCCACTGCACTCTATCAGTGTCATGCAGAGCATCTGGCTTGATCATGGCATTAATTTGTCATGGCTTAGCTCTCCCTGTTGTGACACAGTGCTACAAGGATCTCAGTGTCGTGCCTCTCTGATCCCCCAAAAAACACAGCAATGAACATTTCAGTCTCTGACTAATTGGATAAATAAACTTGGTGACTTCAAAAGGATTGATCGAATACCTAATTTTAGTCAAGTTCCTAAGTGATTTCCAGGATGGTAGCTGAAGCTATCTGTCCCCTGCAGGAATAAGCCCTTGCTTTAAAACAGGGATTCTCTTGGGAAACAGCATTTAAAAAATTTCAACCGACCTGTTTAATTAATTAAATGAGAAATCCTGTGCAAGAGTGATTTCAAAAGAAACAAACAGCAAAGGCTTTGTATATCAGGGGTTTTTTTTGCATTTAGAAATTTCCTCCACATTAAAGGGAATTTACACTGAATCTTCAGAACTCAGATCATTAAAATGGCAAAACAGTTTTGCGAAATCAAGCTTCTGAAATAATTTCTTTTCTGGCCATAGTTCAAGGGTTGTTTAGGTATGAAATTGTGCTCCTAGGAGCATATGATGACCACAGGGCCATACAGTTCACAGGTTTAAGTTTTCAGTCATTAATGGGGTTACAAGGTAAAATATAATTTGCTTAATTTTAATAGAGTCAGAAAATGCCACAAACTTCCCTGTTTCTTGTTGTACACATCAGGCGTGTTTCACAGCACAGCGCTCACCACTGACCTCAAACAACACCCACAAGTTTTATTTCTCTGATTTTTGCCATCAGCTTCTATTGAGCCCAGGCTTTGGAGGTTTACAGGCATCTGCCTGAATGAAGGAATCTGCACAGTGGAACAAGTTTCCAAGCAAATGACTCCTACAAAGCGAATAGGTAGCTTTTCATCTTTTGCACCATTTTATTTCACAAGCCTGTCAGCCGTGTTTCACTGATTCACACTTCTCAAGGACAGGTATTTTGCAACAAGGCTAATCCAAAGAAAATGTAAATTAGAGTATCAGAACTACTGCATACACAGAAAGATGCTGGAAAGTTGAAGTTTTTCCTATTTATTTTTACCAGAAATACTCTATCTCACATTGGTTTGAATATTTAAATACACTGGGATCCTTGCCTCCCTCTTGGAGCATTTTCTTGTCTTACCAGGTATTTTTTTTCTTGCTCAAACTTTTCTTCATACTTCCTGATTTTTCTTTTGAGGCTCTGAAGATGCTTGGTAAGTTGTGTTACTGTCTGTGGTTCTTTGCAGTCTTCACAGCTACATCTAGAAGAACTTCTTGGCCTGCAAAAGACAAAAGCAAAACTGTGGGATCTAAGAGCTGGCTGTAATGGACCATGCCTTGTTTTCAGGCACACTTAACACTTAGTTAGCACTTCAGAATTCATGGCTATTCTATTCTTTCACAGGATAGAGACAGCTTAGTTTTATGAAGTAAGCATAAAATAATTGCTTTTGCTTGAAGGTACCCCTAGGGTATTCTAATGGGTTCACCATCTGTCTTTCACTTTCTCTTTTTTCTAATTAAATTTGGGATCTCTGTATATATTTCAAAAAATTAATCCAGTAGGCAAAAGCCTAATCCAGTATTTACATTTAACGCCCACACTTTTATTCACAAATACTCCACATACAACAGGAGACTGTGGTGACTTGATTTGTAGAAGTAAGCTCAGGGAGTTTTTTATTACTGGGAATAAACATTTTCATTTTGAAGACAGTTTAATTTCTGATTATTTACAGTTGCAAGTCAATAGAGCTGATTATTATCCATATGCAGCTGAAGCTAAAGCTCTGTATATAAGCTTTTAAGGAAGTTTGATTTCCTTTCTGAAACTCAAGCTTGGTTTCTGGAAATCACATACATGGACTGTTCATATGATTTATGACACTGTCACCTCTCATCAGTGACTCGAGCTATAGTTCAGTTACAGCTGAATTTTTCAGTATTATACCTTGATAGCCCCCTCTATCTTCTGTTCACTCATCATACTAATTACTAACTGACATTTAAAACTGTCTTTGCTAACTATAATTAACAAAGACTTTAAACAATATTGTACACTGTTATAACAGAGGAAAGACTAGTTCCTGTTTCTGGTGCTGCAAACTATCTGTGTAAAAATGCACCACAATATGAAAATGTCCTTTTTATGACACAACAATGACTAAAAACACCCCATGCAGAGTCAAAGGTTGTGGATTACAGAAAAAGGTTTAAAAATACGTATCAATTAAAATAGATTTTCTTACATCATGAAAGGTTGAGCACTTGGTGGAGAAGGGGCAGACTCTGTGTCTAGATTAAATCTCTGGCTTTGGCTAAAGATAGAGCAGCGTGGTGACAAGAGAGGATTGTCTCCATCTGTGATGTGATACAGCAGTCGGCTGGTCCCCAGGGAGTGATGCTCCTGTGGGCTGCTCTCCATATCACTCTGCCAGTCCCTGTGGGCTGGCACAGGCTCTAGAAAGAAAGTATAAATCAGTGTGGTCTGAGGGTCACTCACATGGGGTTGAGCTACCTAGGTCAATAAAAATCTGTCCTTACAGAAGTATTCCAAGCATAAGTATTCAAAGTGAGCAGCAAACAGATCAGCAAAGTGTCGCATGCAGGGTGGACATAGCACTGAGGATGGGAAAACAGAAGTACTGTCACTGGCTTAACATAAATCCTTTTTGAGTTCCACAGGAGGAGGTGGAGGGTGTATTTATAAACTATGAAGTAAAGATGGAGACTTTCCCAGAATAGCAGCATTACTTATATTTTCATAGATCTGTTTGCTTTTGAAAGCCACATTCCTGAAGAAGTCTGTGAGTGTCCACAATAAGTTTAATTTTGTAATTTATTATTTACTCCCTTGGTGAAGAAAAAGGAAGGTCAAAAATATAATATGTCCTGGTGCTAAGAACCTCCAGGGCTGCTTGCAGCATCCTGCAGGATTTTGTTCAGCTTTGCAGTAACAGACCCTTGGCTCAAAGAACACAAGGTATGAAAATAACAACCACCACCAAGAACTTTCAATTTGTTTACTCAAGGTCATGTAAGGCTGCTCCTTGGAGGAGTCATGCTTGTGGTACTGTGTTAACAACTTCTTGGACTGCAAATGCAAACCTCACCTCAGGTGCCTCAAAAGGAAAGATCTGTTTTATAGTAATGGTCAGGATAGAAAAGGTAGGAACTGATGAGTCTCATCGCACTGGTTCTGTTTATGGGTAGCAATGACAGTGCCTACCTAGGGAACATCAGGGGTTCATCTTCACTGTTCTGTACCTGAGCACACTGAAGGGAATATTCATTGAATCTTCTTCCTCACCTTCAGTAGCTGAAATGGATGAGGATGACCTAATCTAATCAATAATTTTGCTATCAGATGATTGGGATTTTAAACAGACTATAATTTCTAGGGAGAAAGTCCACAATCCCATAAAAGTTATTTTCCAAAAGCACTCTCTCTTGCTTTGCTAAAGCAAAGTTTGTGCTCTGACTCAGGCTCCCCTACAGCAGTTTCCACAGTACATAATATTTTCACCAGCTAGGCTATTGGTTTTTCTAAACCCATTCATATATACAGACTTTTAATTCATACCTATTATTTTGCATTTCCAGGCAGCATGTGTGTCAATTCTAACCAGTATTATATTTGCCATATGTCATGCATTCTAATACATTTCACAGAATCTTTTTATTCAATTAAAGTCTAAAACTGCAAAGAAAAACAACTGTAGGTGGATTTACTCTCAGAAGAACTGGCAGGTTTAGGTAAGTTCTTTCACCTTCATTTTCTTTCGATTTTCTCCTTTGCACATGGGACATGACATTCCCATGCTGAGTGGGTCTTTCTTTCAGAATTTTAATGGAACCTTTTAATACAATTTATCTGCCCTCTTCCCAACAGATACCAAAACTGCAAATCCCTATTGCTGCACTGGGAGGGTGGAAGAAAAAAACAGCTTTGAATGGCAACAAAAACCCCCATGTTTATCTAAAAAATAGTAATTACAATGTTTTAAATATAATTTTATGGGGCACTATCCAATTGTTTTTGCTTTGCAGACAACAAAAAAGTCCTATTGTATATTGTATAATCACAGTTTAGTCTGTCAAGCAAAAATTACATGTGACTCTTGTATTTATAAACTCACCTACTCCTAACAGCATCATCAATTATAATTATGTTAAGCATTTTCACAATGAGACAATGTAGTTGATGATTAATTCTAACCTTGCAGCCTTCCTCTAAGTACTTCACACTCTGTAGGTCAAATTCAGCCCTCCAAGATACCAGAGCAACACCCAAATCTCCTAAATCCTGTATGAGATTCAAATCCTCACACAGAGAGACCCCAGGAAGGCACTGGGGAGAAGCAGGGGTAGAGCACTGACAAGTCCTGGGAGTGACAATAGCTGGAATAATTGATGTTCTGCAATTGGTGTTCTCTCTTTTTGGAAAGTACTCTTTCCTTGCCCTGTAAGATTTTTAAAATCGAACACTTTGGGTTGGGTTTTGATCTGTTTTTCCTGGGTTGTTTTTTTCCTGAAGAACTGTATTGTCAGTGAGAAGAACCTGGCTTCCCTTACTTTAATTTCACCGTCTTTGAACTTCAAGAAACACACAATCACTGTGAAATAGGTTGACTAAGAACAGTTGCAGAGTCTTTCATATTCTGTTATTACAAGGAATAAATTATTTTATAGTCATATTAAGTAACAGTGCCCTCACTATGAAAGGAAAACCATGTGATAAAAAGATCAGGCAGTCTGTGTGTGATAGGGGAAGGAAATAACTTTCCCACATTTGAACTCTGATTTCCTAGAAATGCCCTTCTTGCAGGAGACAGCCTGTACCACTGATAAACCATATGGTCACAGAGAGTTGCTCCCCTCACATCTACAACAAGACAATTCTATAGGCTCAGCCCAGTCTCAGAAATGGAAGAAATGCACACGTTCAGGACTAAGCGCTCCTGGAAATTAAATGCAAAGGGCAAGAAGTGGCTGGTGCAGCTCCAGTGTGAAACCAAGCACACAAAGTTCAAGGAGGTTCTTTTATTCTGCTAGCAAATGAAAGGGAGACAACCTGCATGATGTATAAATTTGGGAATATATCCCAAAGGGCAGGGTACTTCCATTTCCTTGGCACCAGAGCCTTCTGACAGCAAGCTCTGCAAGGCTTGAACACTGGTGCAACTTTGGTATGGCCCAAGGAAGGGTTTAGTTCCAACCCTGCTAGAAGTGCATAAATTTACTACCAAATGGTCAGAAGTGGTCAGCAAATAATTCAGGCTGATTCATTTCAGTGGCACAATTACTATACTAGTGGGACATCTCAGGGTGAGGAGAAGTTCTAACAAATCTCATTTTTAATTAGCACTTGAGGCCATCATCCTGATTCCAGTTCTGTGTACACCCCAAACAGGACACTAAACATTACCCTAAGAGTAGCCCATGAACTGACCAAATTTCTACCTGTCTTCATGTGTCTGTCTAATTTCAGCCTCTATTTTTGCTAAAACTGGAAATTAAAGCCACCTCTACCCAAGCCACTGAGCTGCCCCTTAGCATCTATTCCATCTCATCTACTCCATCCAGCTTAGTACTGACAGGAGACCCCCACGGGAATTAAAGCCAGCTTCTATTTTCTGATGATCTGCAGCATGGTTCAGCAGGTGGACTTTATGTGACAAGTCCTGTGACACATGTCTCTATTTATGCCTGTGATATTCTTCAGGTAAAACAATAACACACACAAATTTCTTGTATAGAAAAATAATATGCAGATACAGTGTGTTCAGGCCTAAACACATTACATTTGGGAATGCCTCTCTCAGGATTTTTAATTTAAAACTTCCTGTAGTTAGGTTCTGCTGCTCACTGCTGCAGACACCTATTTAATGTAAACTCATATCCAAAAGTTACAGAAACTACACCCTACTTTTCTATATTTACCCTTTTAAAAAACTAGCTTAGGTACACCTCACAATTCTTTATGATCTCACTTTGGCAACTCTAATTCAGTTTTCACATGTTCAAAAGTAAACTGAGAATTGCTGACTTTGCTCAGAGATAAGTTACTGTTCATCCCCTTAAAATCTGCATCCTGAAGCACCCTGCTATCTTACTGGACTGTTCTGTCTTCATTCTCCATACATATGATGTACACTTTTCTAATTTTTGTTGACTGGGACACAAAAGAAAGAATTGTGTTGGTTTTGCCTGATTCACTGAGGAAAGACTGGTAACTAGAGATGGAGCATATATGGCACATCCTCTAGAAACTCTCTTCTCAGCCTGGTACAAATCCCTGGACTTCCATCCAAGGTGGAGCTCAAAGAGCCAATAGTCCCATGTGACAGACAGCTCAATGCATCAGAAGATTTCAGTAGTAATTTAAGAGACAGAATTAGGACCAGCTCTGTCTGTGCAAAATGGCAAGTTACTAAAAATGCCACAAACCACAAAGCAGATGTTAGCAGGAATGAAGGCAGATTAAAAACCATTAAACAGATAAGCTTTAACTAAAGCACGAGTTTGGATTGCTGGAGTGGCAGAGCACGCTCTGAAATTGTGTGAGAGAAATGCTACATCATGCAACGTTTCCCCATGTGGCTACAGAGGGGAAAAGGGAGTAGAGAGGGCATTGGAAGCAGGGGTCACTGCCAGCAGGAATAAAAAGAAAATCTAATCAGAACTGCAAAAAATAAGTAAGGGGAACAATTAGGAACCATCCTAACAATGACCTATGAAAGCCGCACAACAAAATAATGCAGCAAACTACTGGGAAAGGAGGAAAACCCCACCCTGCCACAAAGGAAAGGAGTCAGTGCAGATTTTGGATGAGCTGCGGAATATCTCTGCCTATGCAGCACAAAAATGAGACCTGTCTCTGCTTCAGATCCACACCAAGGTTAGCCCCAGCCCAGGCTCCATACCTGTATCCAAGAGCTATTAAGGTATTTGCCTGGCTGGACTAAAGCATGTTTAGTTTTTTAACTAAGACCCAGGACATTTAGCATCTTTACAATCCTTCATCTTTATAATAATCTGACTTCTACATACACTGTTGCTTAATTTTGCAATGCCAAACTCAAACTTTGGAATTTTTTAAGTGGAACACAATCATCTGTGAGATGTCTTTTTTTTTTTTTTTTTTTTTTTTTTTTTAAAAATAAATAATTATTTTTTTTTTTTTTTTTTTTTTTAAATAAATAACTTAATGCTATTTCTTGCTGAAAATGCTGAGGAAGCAGCTCCTAAAATAAGTTCTTCTGAACCCAGATTTTATTCTGATATGAAACATCAATTGCAAAGGGATTACTGACCTACCTGCCTTCATTTGAACCATACATGGTGCGCGATTTAGGTATTTGTGTATTCATGTCACTTGTCTGTGAGATGTATTAGTCATACTGCCTTTGACCTATTTTTCACGAGCAGTGACTCCTCTTCTATTGAGCATCACGACTCTGCCAGCCCTGTGACTACAAGCTATGAATTGACAAAAATAGTGCTGAGCCTTAGGGCTATTTATTTCCATATTGAGGGAAGAGGGACAGATAACACACCACAGTTTGCCCAGCTGGGTAATAATACAGGATCATGAATTATTAAAATCCACATGCTGGAAAACTCACCTTCGCTATCTCTCTGCTGATGCATTAAATTAAAATCAATAATAGGAGAAATGAAGTGATATTGCTCTGACAAAAAGAATGACAAAAATAGAATTACATGATATGGCAGGTGATCTCACACAATACAGACATAGGAAATAAAGAGCGTAAATTTACTCGGGGAAAAATAACATATTAAAACTAAAAATAAAAGAATTGGGATTCTTAAAACCTGTCTGAAAAGGAAAATTCCCTCTCAGAAAAACAGAGGGTTACAGCCATTAATTTCCGTTCTTTTAACAGGTATCCCCCCTTTTTACATTACCCAGCGTTTGCAGGAGGAAATGGTGCTTTGCATTAGCTCTGCACCGTTTCCCAGAGGGCTGCAAGCCTGATTTTAAAGTGCAAGTCACAGGGCTTTTTTATAATTGCAAATGAGAGCACATCATGGCACGCTCGCTTACCTCCACAGCTGGCCCCATCAGCCTGCACGCTGCTCTGGGCTGGAGAAGGGGCTGCGTCCTTGGGCGCCGGCAGCTGGGGAGTTTCCTCCTGGGCTGGCAGGAACGCAGAGCACAGATCGGTTTCCAGGGCTTGCAGCTTCAACAAAGAATTCTGCAGACAAAAGCAGAACATTGGGCTGGGTAGAGAACAACAGGGATCAGCAATTGCTCTTCAGCTCCCGGAGCCCATCGGCAGCGCCTGCAAAGGGGTGTTCCACTGCCAGCTCCGAGAGGACGTGGAGAGAACAAACGGGCACTATTCCGCGAGTTCCCTGACTCCTGGTTATTTCAGTCCCGATTTACACGGATTATTCATGGCACGTGGGAAAGACGACTTTGTCAGCAAGAGACGATTTATTCTAGGATGCCACACTGAGATGGTGTCCCTCTTCTTGGGCTTGAAGCAATACATTAAGGAAGCATTTCATTCATTGGGCTGACATCACGATCTGATGACATTATGTCCCTCCCCATTTACCATTCATAAAAAATCAAATCTCCCTCTCCAGCCTGTGAGTGCAGTACACAGCAGCGAGCAAAGAGTTACTGAGAACACGCTCACTCCTGGGATTCTTGGGAGAGAGATTTTTAATTGGCTGTTTCAGAGATCCTTCGTTATGCAGACCCGGCTTTTATGTAGGCTGCTGCTCTACAGGGCAGCGGATCAGTTGTGATCTGCTGCAAAGGTGGAATCAACACATCAGTGTCACTGGCTGCGGGCAAATCAGTGACATTTGTCTGTCACATCCCTTCCAGCCTCTGTGCCATGTGTGTCCCATCTCCGATTTGAATTTTTAATGCTGCACGCAGTGCTGAGCTGCACGCTCTGACACAAGCATCTCGCTGGGATGTAAATGCTGTGAAAAGCCCTAATCACCATCTGACTGGGCAAAACGAGTCACTCCCCACGCCCCAGGCATTCAGCTCCCCCATTTCAAGGGAAATACAGCTTAAAACATAAAACAATCCTAATAACCACGCAGCTGGCACACACAGAATGTACCTATAACATTAAGTCACTCCAGTGGTACATATTTATGAAGGGCATTTTCTGAAGAAAATCATCTGCGTTGCAAGAGAAAAAATTCCTCAAATTTATACAGCAGAAACTCCTTTCTCCCCACTCTGTCAAATACCTGAAACAAATGTATTGATTCATTTAATGAAAAATAAATTTGTTTAATGGCTTGATTTCCTTTGTGAAACAATATATTCCCTATGTAATGAGTAGTTTAATACATCTTTGCATTATTTTTGTTGTAAGGCACTCCTTTTATAAACCCAATGATAACTTTAGGTTAAAAAAAAAAAGAAAAAAGAAAAAGAAACAAGTTTGTCTGAGAACAGCAGGGAAGACTTTCTGCCTTTATCCTTTCATTCCTTTTATAGAATTCTGGTAAATTAAAGAAACCTTCTCGCCCCTAAAAGCTTTCATGTGGCAGTGAATGTCCTTGTGAAGGGAAGGGTGCTGACTTGCATTGTACACATGGCACTGCTTTGGGAAGGCCTCATTTCCCACCATCTTTCATCCCAGCTGAACCTAAAGAAAGTGGCTGTGGAATTATCACAGACAGGCAGAATTCAGAATTTTACAGTCATTAATGTCAGCTAGCAAAAAATGACTATACCAGTTACAAACCAGTAAGGACTCTGATCCCACCTTACCATGAGAACAGCTGATGAAAATTAGGGAGAACACAGATGACAAACCATGAGAATGTGCCAATAAGGAAAACGTAAGCGAACATCTGACAAAAGGACTTAACCTTTACGGACTGTTACTTCAAGCATTTGACAAGAAAAATCCCATTTCAAGAAAATACATTCACTTTGCATCACTATATCTTATGATACATTAATATTTATTAAAAGAGTTCTCACAGACTACATTGTCAAACATTATACTTCAGTAATGCTCACACTGTAATTCACCAGCTGGTTTATATTCGATTTCTCTAAATGATATTTTTCACCTATCTGGGGAAGGTGGGTGGATAGCAAATTTCCAGCCACTGCCAAAACGCTAAAAAAATATAATAATAACAACAACAGTAATATAATAATAATAATAATAATAATAATAATAATAATAATAATAATAATAATAATAATAATAATAATAATAATAATAGAAATACCTTATCTATTTTCATGAGTGTGCCCTTGACAGGAATTTAGTGTAGGGAGAAAAACACTGAGTAGTTTTGATCATTTTGATGCCACCAGGGAGAGGATGAACCTGGAGTGTGCCACCAACCCCACCTGGCTCCTAAACCACAGCTGAGTGTTATGGCACTGCCACACTGCAGTATCCAGGAAAAGTCACCACAAATTTACAGGGAAACCTGGCAAGAGACATGGCTAAGAGCAAAGGCCAGCACATCTGCACTGGGGCAGAACCAGCCTGTGCCCACGCTGCTCGCAAATCTCCCATGGCCAGACCTGTTCCCACCTGGGCCACCTCTGCTCATGGCTGGGCAAAAGAAGTTGCTAAACATGTTAGAAGCCAGTGTAAACAGCTAAAATGCACAGAGGGAACAGTTAGGCCACGGTGGGCAACATCATCAATTCGAGAAAGCTCCTACACGGAAATCCAGTATGACTGAAGTCATTTAAGCTGTGGCATTCTATATCAGCTAAAGAGGTCAGGTCAAATACTTCAGATTTGGTGCTCATTCCAGCTTCACTCTCGTGCCTAGCATGAGTGTTTCTGATGCAGTAATCAGATCCATGCTAATGCAAATGGAAGGACATAATAATATCTAAAATGGATGCATAATTGCCTTGGAAGAATAACCATATTGTTTTCTCTCAAGACGAGTATCCTGAAAGTTTGAAAAAAAAGCCATTATAACTGCCTTGAACAAGGGTTTCTTATCTCTTCTCATGTCCTCTTAGAACAACTGACAATTCAAATATCTTGAGCTAAGCCAATTCCACTAGAGAATAAGCACTGTACATTATTCCAAATAATGGTAAAATAAAGATATTTATAGGAAGCTAGATGAAGATGGGAAGAGAAACGCCGTGGTCCTTTTCACCTATTTGTTATTTCTGATAATGCTTTATGAAAACATAGTCACTGAAGTGTCATACCTCTGGAGAAAGGACATACCTTGCTGGAGAAAGCAGAGTACAGAAGGACTGCCACTCCCAGAGGAAGCTCAACCTGTAGTAGAGACACCTTCTCCACAAACAGCTAAGCCTGGGCTCTGCTGACCATTGCTCCTTCCAACCAGTGATTATTGAAAATGAAGAGGGGAGGCCTCAGGGGAAGGAATTACTGAGATAACAGATAATCTCTGACATCTAGAGATCAATGCTACACACTGTGAAATCCCCCTGGAGAATGGCACACTGAAAGAACAAATTCTCCCAATTCACCACCAAAAATGCTGTGGCAGTGAGAGGCAGCACCCTGACATGGCACAGGGCCATGCCCAGCAGGATCAGCGCTGTGGGATGTGCTGGTCAGCATATCCAGGAGGCCACAGCCTGACAGGAGACAATGTGACAAATGAAACACCCTGCCCTTAGAGGGAATTTATGTCCCTGATAAAGCATTGCTATTATCAGCATCCTTTGTTTCATCCTTGTGGACATCCAAAGGTTTGATAAATGTAAGAACTGAGGGAAAGGGAAAAGGCCCAGGTGTGCCCCAGCTGTGAGCTCTGCCCAATCTCAGGCAGGAGGCTGACAGCAGGGATGAGGAGCAAAGCCCAGGCTTGGTTCTTTCTGCATAAAAATCTCACCCTGACCCACACACGGTGTTCCTGAATAAAAAGGATGCCTGCACCGTGCCCTTGGGCCTGCTGTTGTCCCTCCCAGACAGGAAGGCAGCTATTCTATTATAGTTTATTGATGGATTTACTGGATTTATAAAATAGGCTGGGGCAGAGAGGGGGAGTAATCCAAGTTTTCAGCATTTAATAGCCTTTGAAGTGATTCGTATTGGAAAGAAACTGAGCAAATTTCAACCTCTTCAGTTTTTTCACTCTAAGCAAATTAATGCTTCTATATGTCACACTGGAACAGCTTTTTAATCTGAGAGTTCAGGTTAAAATAAGATAGGCACACGTTATGCGAACATAAATAAATCTCTGCAGTATCTGTTAAGGCAATATTTGAGCCTTGAGGCATATGACATTTCCAATTCAGAACTTCCTTTATGGGGAACAAACAAGCAACAATAAGACAGAACAAGATATGCCCTGGGTCTGCATAATGCCACGGGTGAGCAGTGAAGAGAGACACCATTTTCTCTACTCCAGAAAGAGAATTTATTTTCTATGGCTCAGGTTTATTATTGGATTTGTGGCAGACCTGAGACACAATGAAATCTAAGATTTTGCAAAAGAAAACACCATGTTGTAACCCTTGCTTATTCCTCATTGGTTATTAACAATGTATTTTAATTTCTGCTCTAATCATCAGTTTGAAAATTTTCCCTGATTTGTTTATTGCAATATTTTATCTTAGCCTTTAAGGAATCCTTTGTAAGGATTTTAAATGGAAGCTTTCAAGTGGAAGCTTCAGCGAGTATCTGCAGTGGGGCTTCTCAAAAGAAACAATACCTTCATGATTTCTCCCAGTGCCCAAGGTGGCTCGGCAGAGGCTGAGTGTTCTCCCTTGTGTTGGTCACTGAATGTGCCCTGCTTCTCAGCACTGAGATTTGCTACAGTGAGCTGCACAACAGTGACACAAATGCAGAGGAAACAATTTATTGTAAGGAGAAGATTAGGTCTGAATTCCTTTGAAAGGATGCATTGTGGTCTTCCCCTAATGAAAGTCAGGCATCTATTAATAGACAGAGATGCTCTCTGGCTCATTATGGAAACAAAGCTTTCTTTGCCAGGGTTTGTCAGGAATAGGCTGCTCTTCACCCAGCTCTCTTCTTCCCCTGCTCCTGCTGTTGTGTTGTCTTGGCCTACACTAAAAATCCCGACTGCTCCCTGTGTCAGTCCCGTGCCCTGCCCTTGCAGTGTGAGTGGACTCTGTGCTGGGGTGCAGATTCCCCAGGTGTGGGGAGATGCTCTGTAGGGCTTCCCACTTTGCCTAAATGCAGAGCTCAGTGTTAGCCCTGCCCCTCCCAGGACAGTGCTGACTGCGAGGATCTTGCCCAGGCACCCACTGCCCAACACAACCCCACGACAGCCTCACTGTGCTTCCCTCCACTGCACTCCTGGCACAGTCCCTGTGAAAGCAGCTCGCTTCAAGTGTCTCAGGTGTTACTTGGCTTCCCTTGCTTCCCCTTCCTTCCATCTTACAACCTGAGCACCTTTTACCTCCATTGTTCATAGTTTATTTATGCAGGATGTAGCAACCTTGAAAACTCCTTATTTTAAACAAAACATATTTAGCAGATGAACCCTTTTGAGCTGTAATAAGAGGAAAAAATCAAACGTTCTTGGAAGACATTATTTCACTCAGCCAATACTGACTGTTTGATTCTTTTCTGAGCACAAACGGAAAGCAGCCTAAAATTGGCTTTAAAAAGTTTTAAAATATCTTACTTCAAGATTTTAAACTATTCTAGCAGTCTCATATCACATTTTTAAGCTTTTCTCCAAAAACATGACTTCAATGATTCATTGAAAACCTAACCTAGGATTATTAAGCAATTACATTATTCCAAGACCTTAAAATTAACAAAAAACAAAACATCTATTCAAAACTTATAACATCATATTTCAACTTTTGGTTAAGCTTACCTCATTTAAGCTGTTAAATTGATCAGGTGCTTCTTTTGGTGAAATGCTTGTGTTCTGATCTAGTCTACAAAACAAAATTTGAAAAAATTAATTCAATAGATTGCTTATCTGTGCTGCAAATATCTCATACTTTTCATTGTGTGTGTATATAATTTATAAATTACAGAATAAGTTTGTTTTATTAAAAAAGTAGCATTTCCACAAAAGTAACATCTCTTTTTTCTAACCCATTCAAAACAAGAGTAATTTTACAGGAATCCTAAAAAATACATTTAAACTGATAATGAAGTCCTGGAAACTGTTACATTAATATCTGGGCTCACTCTGTCATGCCAAAAAGTTCCACAGATGCATGATCAGTGTCTTGGTGGGCTAACAGGGTTAAAGCCAAGAAAAAGCTCAAACATACGCTTAAATCTAAGCACAACATGTCCCACTTGCTGTAAATCAGGAACAAGAGTTTTCCCATGTCACAGCCATAAAGAATAAGTCTTTCTATATTTCAATTTGATGGCATTTCAGGCTCCAAACCTTCAGCTTTCTGCTTCTGCAAATTTCAGAAGGGTCCCAGGTGCCTGGAAATCTTGCAAGAGAGATGATCCCATTTTCTAGTGAGTTTCACTTTGCTGCCATCAGAGATGTCCACACCCTTTGTTTCCTCTCAGTGTATTGCTGCTTTTCCACTTGGGAAGAGGAAGGGAAGGCTCTGGATGAGTATGGGGAAAATCTCTTCCACCAAGGAGCTGTGCCCCATCCAGGCAGATGTGGCACACACAGCTTTCAGCATCAGCCTAAGTTACTAATTCACTACACCAAGAAATGGTACTCAAGTCTAAAAACAGCTTCCCACAGATTAAGAGAGTGACCTCCACAGCCCCCCAGCAGCACTCTGTGCTTCCCCAGAACGAGCTGAGGCTTTCCACACGTGATGTCAGAGCCTGACACGGGGGTACCACAAGCTGACTCTCGACTCAGGGAGAGCAAGAAAACAGCACCTGTCTCAGAGAATGAGATTTCTCAGTGCTGAAGAGGTGGTGATGTTTGCTGGCCCCTGGACACTCACGCAGAGATGTGGTCAAACCCAACACAAAACCCAGATTCCTCTGCACAAAACAATTCATATTTTACCAGGCTCAGAGCCATCCCAGCAAAAACAAATAGCAGTAAAAGCCTCTAGAGACCTCAAAACTAGCACAGACAAATGCATAGGTGTTTCTTGTAATTCTTCCTGAATTTATGAGACATTCAAAGACTGAAATGATGGCTATGCCACTTCTCTTAGCAAACCAGACACAGCTACACCGCGGTGAATAACCACTTGGCTCCAAACAGGATCCAAGATGTGCAATTCACATAGGAACAGAAATGAGTCATGAGAACAGCAAAAGGACTAATCTAATAGGAAAGAGTGAAATATTTGTAGTTTGGTTTAATAGCATGTAAGGAGGCAGCTGCAAGGCTACAAACAGCTGAAGAACTAATTTACTAATGAAGAAAAAATACTTAGGGTGATTTATTGCATTGAACTGGAGCTAGACATGAAGGAAGGGATGAAAACAACACGTGTCAGATTTGTACACTTCTAGTATTCATTTGGATGACACCTTCCAGGGTGCATAACACAGCAAATAGGAACTCTCCTTAATAAAATAAAAACAAAACAAATCTTTTAAAAAGACAAAAAGAAAAAGTAAATGCTAGCAGCACTTTGTACAGGAACTGTACCTCCAGTTCCACATCTTTCACATCTGTATCACTCATGAGCCTTGCACTCTGGGGAGTGAAAGGTTTACAGCAGCCATGAAGAACCACCTCTCTCCTGTTCAGGTTGATGTTTTTGCCTGCTGTTCTAGGCATGCATTTAATCTTTCATTGCACTGTTCCTTTCACACTAAAAACACTGGGGTAAGATGCTCTTCTTTCTGCATTCTTTGGATTCTGGAGATACTGAAATCATTAAAGTGAGTAATCATTTTCATATTTCTGTGTGACAAGCATTTACATTTTCAGTCTCACGTGCTGAGCTGATCGTACTCTCTACAGAGAGTTTTGGGTGTGCTTTTTCATTTTCTTCAAGATTAATTGCTCTGCTAGGCAAATGCAGGTTTTCTGATTGTCACCAGGCAACACAGGGCTTACAATTTAATAACTATGGTTTGGATTCTACTCTCATTAAAAGTCAATCACAAAATATCCATTAACTTCAAAAGCAGCAGGAACAAGGCCTAATCTGTGCTGAGTACATTAAAATTATTTCAAGCCTTAGCTGAAATTTTGAATAATTGCAGGCACCCTTATTTTGTACCATTTACATCCAGTAAAATAATGAAATTGAATTCTCTCAGTGGCTACTACTCAAATATATATCTCTCACCCTCCTTTAGAGGCTCTGGCTTTGGCAGAATTATCCTTTTCTCCATGACAGAGATAGCAAAGATGCAATAAGTAACAAGTACATTTGAGGCTTGTGGACATAACAAAAAAAAAAGAAAAAAATCTAAGTACTAATTATCATAACACAGCTCCTACCAGACTTCAAGGGGGTGATCAATTTGCATGAGCCCTGTGCTGTTTACAAAACAGACCAGGACATGTGAATTTTTGAATTATGCACAACACCACTTTTAAACCTGCATAAAATGCGAATAAAACCACATAGTTTTAAAAGCTATGAAAAATGTTTGAAGATAACCTAAGCAAATTCCCATCCCATTTCCTCTGCAAAGCCCAGAAAGGAGCACTGCATTCTGCAGTGTGCAAGTCTCACTCCAGCCCAGCTCTCATCACACCAACCCCATCCCCAGGCAATTTATGTGTTTATGCATCACACTGCCCCAGGTGCTCGGTGCCTCGGCATTGCTGAGGCCAGGATAGATCCTGACCATCAACCTCACACTACTCTGGGGGATGGAACTGCTTTTCCAGATTCACCTTCAGTCTGTCCTGGCCCAGTGCTCCTCCCATGTGTCCAGCCTGGGAATGAGTTGCACCCTTCCCACCATGAGGGTGACCAGGCAGGTTAGCAGCTCATGAATGGAAGTCTCAGTTCACTGCCAGGGGATTGATTCAGCCTGTCCAGAGTTACACCACACGAGCTCACAGAAGGGCAGAACCCACAGCCAGCACATCTCAGCACCAGGGAAACAGAAGGCTCCTCTCTGAGACCTTCCCAAATGGCAGAAAGCATTTTGAACTCCAAACACCTCAATACAAGGCTGCAGGGGGATGCTGCAAAAGCACACCTACGACTCCTCAGAAAGCAATGCAGAACTGCAATGGGCTTTGGGGTGAACAGAAAGTGCACATGAAAAATCCACCTTGGAGGGCCCAGGGACTCCCTGGGCAGTCCCTGCGTGCAGCAATAGGAGAGCAAGTGTAGCAGTGCCTGTCTCATCAGTCCCAGCCCTTATGTAACCCAACCAGCCCTTGTTACTCTTACTAGGAGCAGCTCTGGTACTCAGCAGGCACAGTCCTTACTGGGGCTGCAGCAACAGCTACTCTTTTCTTGCTTCTCCATCCTCTCCCCATGCCCCCTTTTGCTTTTTTTCCTTTTCTTGCATTTCACCCCAAAAGCTTGCTCAGAGACTTTTCCACACTGATACAAGTAACACTGGAGCTGTAAACACCATTTTAATAGCAACATTTCTGAAAAAACTGTTCTCAGGAACCAGTCAGTCATTTCCCAGCTTCCTCCCTGCTCACCTGGTTGCCTGTGCAGGTGAGGAAATGCAGCCTTTCAGGCTCTGCCTCACCCATGCAGGTCTTCATCAGCATTTCTGCAGCTTTCCTGCTGCCTCCCACTCACCCCTGAGTTGTAGCTGTTCAGCAGAAAGCCTGGAAACCGCAGGAGTTCCCACCTGAAGTGTGCTCTCAAAAGGTACTTGCCTTGCAAACTTAGATACTGCAAGCCCTGATAGAGCTTGGCCTCCCCTCAGGGAAGCACAGAAACCTCAGGAGAGACTCTGGCTGACCCCAAGATCGAGGGCAGCCCAGGGCTCCCAGCATTTCCACTTCTCCTGCAGAGCAATCATAGGTCTGACAACATTAACCACCCTACAGCCTCTGCCAAAAATGGAATTACAGAATCACAGAATAGGGACCAACCCTGGGACCAGGTAAGTCCTCTTAAATGAAACCACTTAATTCCCAATTTATTTGAGGAATGGTGAAGATGAGGAACTTGCAGGAATTTTTCTTTGGTGGAAAACTTCACCCCAGAGTGTAGTTCTGAATTCCACATTGATTTGAAATGCAGCCTTTGCTGAGGCACTGACCTTCCCACTGCTCAGGAGTGCTTTGTTTCAGCCTCCTCTCTCTGTAACAGGCATCTGAGGAAACAGGCATCTGAGGAAAGCACCAGGCTCTGCACAGGCACAGGGCAGCTGGTGGTGACCCTTAGGAGGAGTCCCCAGACACAGTGACCCTCAGACTTTAACTGGGAACTTCAGCAAGGTGAGTCCAAGTGCCCTGCCACAGCTGGGTGGTGGGAGTGTCCTTTCAAGGGCAGTTAAGAAAATTGAAACAAATAAAGTGTGCACGGTGTGTGCGAGGCCAGAGCCCACATGTTATTCCTTGTTTATTCTATGTTTCAATGCCTTATTTAACAGATTCAGCCCTTGTGGGTAGCAGGCTTTCTAAGGAGCTACTGTGGTGTCAAACAAGAACAAACAGCACAGTGAACAATGGTTTAATACTGGGCAAACTGGAAAGGCCAAGCTGTTGAAGTGGACAGGGGAACTTTGCTGCAGTGGCTGTTTTATTCATGCACACTCCACTCTGGTTCTTATCATTAGTCTGTGCGTTTTCATCACAAATTAACCAGTTATTTTATTACCTACCCATACACAAACATCCCCCCAGCAGAGCCACTGGGGAGGTCTGACTCTCTAATACCACACTCAGTGAGCTCCTGTCCACAAGAAATCCATGGGATTCTTTCCTCACATCAGGAAGGCCGGGAAAATAGAAGGCAGGCTTCCTAATTAGAAACACTTCCTGAGATGTAGTCCCCACTGCACATACAAGCATTGGAGGGCAAAAGCATTTTGTTGTCCAAGCTGATTAAATGCATTTTCATTCTGCTAAACCTTCCTTTGAGAGCACAAATTAAGATCATTGACAGTGCTGCCTGTTAAAAGCTGTGGTGAAGGCGATGAGTTCATGTCACACAAAGCACCAAAGTGCCATTGAACAGCAGCTGTCACCGCTGCCCCAGTCCTGATTGCAAACCAACCTTGGAGCCAGCGAGCCCCAGCTCTCAACCAGCTGTGCCCTGAGCCCCGAGCCCCCTGGGATGGACTGCTGCTGCTCCACACCCTCCAAAGGGAGCCAGAGACTGCCATGCACCTCAAGACAGGTGACAAAGGACACAGACCTGCCTCACCTGACAAAAACTCTGAGCACAGAAAAGCAGAGCCAAACCAGCACCTGAGCATGGGAAATTAGTAAAGCAGTGCCCCCAGATTTTTTAGGACACACCTTCACTGGTCAGTTGGGTGATTTGAAACGTCATTTTAGCCTTTTGCATGGCCATGAAGGATGAGAATAGAAACTGTGACTTCCAATATTTACCAGAGCTGAGTTACTGCATCCCCAGCTGAGTTACCTGCCATCAGGACTTGGTTTAGGCCTGACCTGAACACGGTGCCCTTCCCAGCCCTGGAACAAGCACAGTTGCCACAGCACCCAGAGTCTAAATTACACATAAATAGATACCCTTGCTATAATCAGGTGTGAAGGTTCCCATTTCCATTTCACTATGAGAACGCAGCTCTGAGAAACAGAGGCAATTCAGCACTGAGGGGAAAACAAAAGAAGTAGAGAAGTATTTTTGAAACTTGGCACAGAGGAACTGAAGTTTCTAAACTGAGGATGTTCTTTCTGCTTCAGATGTAAAGGGTTTAAAGAATGATGAAATTTGCATTCTTATCTTTATCCCTTCCTCTTCCTCCGAACAGTTCTAGACATATAAATATAGAATACAAGTGCCAACGAGAGCCAGGAGTCTGAATATTTTATGCAGAATGCAGCAGATGAAATAGCCTTTCCTGCAGTTAATCAGAAGTGAAATGTGCTGTGTTATCCCAAGGCTTACCTTGGCTGCAATCTCACGGTTGCTTCCTGGCATTTTAAAGCCACATTCTGTGCACAGTTGTTGGCTGAGGATGCAGCCTTCCCCTGCCACTCTGAGAGGCCTGGCAATGCACACTCCAGCTCCTGCACAAAGAGGAAAAAAACCCAAAAGTTGAACGCACCCTGTCAGTACCAATCCAATCTTAGCTGAATTATTTTGCTTCAGAAAAAAATTGCTCTGTGAGACCAGATGCTGACTGTGGATCCTTGCTATTTTTTGGTAATAATTTGGAAACAACTGGAAAACATGGGATAAAACGTTCTAAGCAAAGTAGAATGTTATTTCACTGGAAAACAAAAGCAGACTGTAGCCCATTTTCTGTTTATTACTTAAATAACAGATGTCAGCTTCAGAGCTAAAAAGTTCTATACACAGAACACATTAGAAATTATTTACTCACATGTCAGTAAGACTTTATTACCTGGGTATCATCAGAAAAATTCTGGCTGACAAAGGCAAATGTGTTTCACTTAAATAAGATTTGTAAAGTTGAACCATTTTCCTCTTTACCTGCCCTAGAACATGTGTAGCTTTATGAATAGAGTGTTACTCTGGGAGGAGGGAAAGGCAGTGAGGGGGGGAAAGGTCACATGCCCCAATCTGCTACACAGAAAATAAAAAAGGCAATTTAGTCCAAAAAACTGAGTAAAAGAATGAGATTGAGAAAAGTATCCATTTAACTCGAGGCTTTTGAAAACCAGTTGTAGGGCTGTGACAAGATGTGTTCGGCACAGCCTAATCTCCTTACCTGTAGAATGGGTTCTAACATTCCCCTTGCATTGCAATGAAATAAGTTAATGAAGATCTTTGAAAATGTGATAATCAAAGTGGGAGTTTTTCCCTACCTCTTTATTAGCTTTTGTAATCCAATGTTCTAGTCTAATAGTTTAAAAAGGTTAAAATACAATGTGCTCTGCGAAACAAGAGTTCCCTTCCCTGGTAAAGCAATGTACCTGACTCTGCTGCAGTTCCAAAGCTTTTTTGGATGCATGGGAGTCAGGAGTTTGGATAGGACTGTTCAGGTGGGAACTTGCAGGGCAGAGAGAACACGGCAATGCTGGATGAAGGGGAAAGCTGAGGACAAGAGCATGGGCTGGCAATAAGCCCTTGTTTGAGGACTTGGGTGGTTTCGAGTTGCTTGTGTATTTTTTTCTCTCTTTTATATCTTTGTTGCTGCTGATAAATCCTGTCATTAGGGTGTTAACCAGTAACACCAGGGAAACACCTTCGGTGGAACCTCTTTCTAAAGAGCAGTGAATTCCTGATGTGTCACAGGCACCAGCAGCAAAGTCCCGTCTTGTACTGCATTTTTGTTTTTTCACTAAAGAGGGTGACTTCTGCAATGAAGTTGCATCATAATAAACATAAACAGAATATACCCAGAAACTGAAGCAAAACTTGCAGACTGCCTGAGGAGTTCACAGGTTTGATCAGCGGATGTGTCAACATCACCTCCAGTTTTTTGATTACTGTGCTTTTAAAATCGCAATTTTAGTGTCAAATTATTGGCAGTTCTTTGACACCCAAGCAATTTTCCCACTTCATTTATACCCAAACCACAAAACTTAACTCGGCACTTTTCGGCATTCTCATCTCTAGGCTCTGATTGCCAAGCCACCATTTCATTTTTATAGCTATTTACCTTGATTGTAAGACCTTAAAACCGAACTTTTACTGTCTCTGCCTATTAGCTAGGAAGTTTAGTGTCCTTTCATAGATGTGTCTCAGTATCAATAGGGAATTTGAGGATGACTCATTTAAGAATCTATATTCATGACTGTGCTCCAAAGGTGAGTGACAGGAGAAAGGATTGGGCAAGAAAAGCAGATTTTCTGTTCCTAACCAAGACTTCCTATTCCTCGCCATCTGTTTTCACACTGACTCCCTGAAGTATGTTCTGGGAATATGCTTCCTCACCTCTTGAAGTCAAATAAATCGCAATTAATTTGATTTTCTATGGATTAGTGTGGCAGAATTCCTAAGGAAGCTCATGGAACCACGGGAAAGATGAAACCGAAAAGCTGGAGTGCAGCGGTGCAGCCGCATTCCAGCAGCCTCCTCTCTTCCTACACTTTGTTTGGAAAGGTTTCAGCTGCCTCCAGGCCAGCTCCTGCCCCCAGGGAAATAACTGCAGGCAACATGCAAAGTGCAGCTTTACTCGAGTGGCATTTTGTCATCTGATGAGAGGTCAAGAGAAGTCACCTGATGCTGTCACCTGATCTTTTATTACACGGGGTTTTGTTAATCATCAGTGTAAATCTAAGAAACTTTTCTCCATTAAGACCTAGGGCACGTGAGCACAGTGCTACACTTGAGCCAAAAATATCACAGGCACAGGGATCACATTTGAGCTGACTGGGAGCCTTGTGAAGCACAAAACCCCCAGGATGGCCAACTTTCCTCTACTTGACCACAGCGGTCTGTTTCCTCTCAGTGACCTTTCTGCAGTGGAAACCCCTTGGATTCTCACAAATGAAAGGCACACAACCATGGTTCCCATCCAAACAGATTTTAATCCTTCCAACACACGCAGCAAACTCACTCCTCTCCCAACAGCCTCTTTTAATTGTAAAGGGACAATTCTCTGTAAAAGCAGCTCATGGGCTTGTAACACAGAGCAGTGGATAGCAAACACTCCCTTGGCTTACCAGCAACACCTTTAACAAAAGTTCTGTCACTGCTCTGGTGTCCCTGTTTCTGATGCCCCAGAGAAGACAGGCTGGGGAAGTAGGAGACTGCTGAAAAAGCACTCTGTCAATAATCTGAGGAAAATGAGGATGAACAGTTTAATCATGATGTGCAGTGCATCACACTTTTCTTTTGTGAATGCTTGTGCTCATAAAATGCTGTTTGTCAGCTCGACATCAGCTGCTTGGGAGTGCACATCATCCATCCCAGCAAATGCCTGGGTGGCAAGGGGTTCCACCAAGGAAATTCCCTGCAGTTACAGTGTTCCATCACTTCTGTCTTTCCTAGGCCAAGCCCTTGAGTCATGTGAAAATTATCTGCCTGGCACTGTTTTTATTTCCAGAGGCTGCATACCTAAGTTGCACTGGTATTTTATGGCAGTCTAATTATATACTCAAAATTTTTCCCATGAAAGAATATCACCATTTGCAGTTGACTCCTTGGGGCCAGGTAAAGTGCCACAAAGCAGCAAATCTGTGCTGTGTTGGCTTTCACTGGGTGAGAGATAAAGGCAGGACACACACAGGGGGCTCTGAAGAGGCTGAAAAAGCAACAGATGGGACAGACCTTGCCCTGTTTACTGCTTCTTCATGACTTTTCTTCCTGACCTGCCTCCACTTCTCTTCAAAGGGCAGAATTCCCATCATTTCTGCTGTTCAGCTGATAAACATGCACACCGCATCCCCCTGCAGGTTAAATAATATTTCCTAGTAACGCAGTACAGTTGCAAAAAAACCCAGTTACTGCTTTGTCTCTGGGATGAGCTCCTGAAGAACAGGCAGGAAAATGATGGCAAGAGTTTGACCTTGATATTCTTAGAGACTCTGATAATACCATTGGGATGCCATTTGCTTTTCATTTTCCTTCAGGGATTCAAAAGGAAAGTTCTCACTTAGAAGGTAAGACATGCAGTCTAAAATGATGAAATCCCATTCTGGACTTGGTCCAAAATAATTCCTGGTCTATGATGGCTTTGAAGCACTTCAGAAAGAGCTTTGCAAATTTCTATCCACAACCAGGAAAGGAGGAGAGACAAAAACTAGCCACATACATCATATATCAAAGAAGAGAAGGAAACACAGACACCTGTATTCACATATGCAAAATTTTATATGAATACAGACATCTGTATTTACAGATGTCAGGCCCTGTGCCTGCTGCAGACCAACAAATCCACCAACACTGATACTGGATATGAGAATATTTCCAGCTGAGGGGTTAAATCTGCACCAGAGTTTGACCCCTTACACCACACATCCAACACGACTTGGGAAGCACCAGGGAAGAACAGAGGCACTTTCAGCAGCTGCTGAGAGGGGTAGTTCCAGAGTCAACCCAGCAAATGTATTTCCAGAGACAGTAGCAGAAGCTTCCTCTTTTCTACCCTTTATAACCTTCACAAAAGTTATAGCTCAGCTCTCCATAACTCACCCTAGGAAGATTGGGGGTGGGAGGGGAACACTGCTACCCAAATCTGGACTGGTATGGACTTACTATTTAAATATGAGAAAACCCAAAATTAAGATAAAGGGAAACTATGATATCTCTCTATTGGCAGCCAAAATACCAGTGCAAGAGATCCTTGATCAAATAAACAAAACAGAAGCTGTCTAATCAAGTGCTGCAGCTACCAAGTTTTTATATTTGGTGCAAGGAAAGACAAGAAAACTAAAGAGAAATATTTCCACATCTTCAGCTAGGCTCTCTACTCACTTCTGAAAGCAATTGCAACACAACCCTCTCTGCAATTCCCTGGCTGGAAGAAATTGTCTGTTATTACAGGAAGGTTCCAGACTGCAGGTCCCTGGAAATCAGGGTAGATTATTGTGGGGTCTCAAATCACACCATGAATTACCAGGGACTCTCTCTTTGCATTTCAAAAGTTGCTCAGACATTGTGCCACAAAACTACCCCTGGTAAGTTTAATTCTTTACCTGACTTTCCTCATGGCCTTTTCCATTTTCTAGCTTTGCAATGGGCTTAGGTTTCCTCAGCTTTAAGTTTCCCATTTCAGGCTTTAGAGCACAGTCAATTACAACCTGCTGCTTGTGCTGCTGGGTGTCTTGCAAAGGCAGCTGCCTTTCCTCTAAGACAGCAGAGTTGTCCGGGTAATTTTCTTTGTTATCATTGTCTCTGTAAAAAAATAAAATTGAAATGCATCAGGCAGGATTTCAGACACCTGTCAAAACATTATGAAGGAAGAAGAGCAACAAGTTCTTAGCTATTCATGGCATCTTGCTTTTACGAAGTTCAGTGGTCTACACCTCAGCAATGTATCTAAGCTACTGTTACCATTATTACACCCTCAACTGTGGAGCTACTTAAATGGTAGCTTTAGAAGCCCTCTTGGGCTTCAGCCCTACAGTACACATTCCCCAAATAAAATCTGAAACTGTTGTTTTCATGCACAAGGCTTCCCCCACCCAATGATTCACAGTAAACTATAATCTCACAAAAATATAATCACAAACAGTAATTCCTCCCTACAGCACACTTCCCTTCTGACAGTCTCTGGCTTTGAGGGCCCTTGGAGAAAAGGAGGATGAAGGCCATTCAAAGTAAGGTCTGAAGAGCCAGAGATGTGTTTGGCTGGAAGGGACAGGCATCGTGCTCCCAGTGTGGAGAAAACATCCTGCTGTGTGAGAGCACACCTGGTGGCTTAAGCAGACACTGTCACCCATGGATGCTTCACTGGGGATCTGGGACAGGTGTTTTCAATCCCCACCCAGACTACAAGGTACAAACTCTTTCCAGGGGGCCTCATCCTCACCCAGGCACCCCAGCCTTAGCCTGGTCTCGTGCCTTCCACAGGGAGCATCCCTGCAGCACCATGAAGTCACCACAGTGCAGAAGGCAGGGCTGCCTGGTGGGCTGGCAGCTTGAGCTGGGTGGCATTGCTGCTCCCTGGCATTCCCGGCCGTAGCTCAGTTCCCAGGTGGCATTCCAGATGTTAGCTTCAGCTGGTAACATCCTAAGGGTTAGCTGAGAGATGACCCCTCTCCTGGTGTGAAGCTTCCACAGCTGAGGGAGTCAGGGCTATTGAATTAAACCCCTCTGAGATTTTTTTTTTTTTCAGAAAGCATAACTTGCCAGTTCAATGTTTTCTCCTAAGGATTTTGAGCTACCAAACTCACTTTCCATCTGTGGCCCATCAGCATCCAGATGGATGCTTGCAGGGTGCCTGAGGAGTTGCACAGCATTGCTGCCCATGCCTCCTGCAAGTGTGCTCCAAGGCAGTTTTTATAGTTACATCTTTATAGCCCATGGGCACTACAACAATGTGCACAAGTGTTGCTAATTTTAAGGTAAAATCTGTTTTAAAAATCTTCCTGAAAGGTTAAGCTGCATACCCTAGCAATCAATATGTGCTAACATAGCCATGAGAGAGGCATGCCTCAAGAATACTTCAGTTAAATTACAATTTGAAGGATTAGGTTTTTTTGTTTCCATTGACACACTCAGCAATGAGCATATCCTTGCACAGTTGCAAAACTCTGCTTACTACTGCTTTGTACCAGCTGCTGTACAGTAAAATTCAGTGTATAAGCCTCAGAGCTGCATCTGAATGACAGGGGTATGATGTGAAGTTAAGAATAAAGACCATAATACATTTACTTATATAATAACAACAGTAAACCATCTTCATATTGATCACACAACAGTAGACAAGATAAATATGCAGTCCCCAGAAATGCTAACAGCTTTTGCAGGAATGCCCCAGAAATTCTACGTTCACTTGAGAAGAAAGGTTTCTTTCTAATGGTTTAACAGAAGCAGTCACAGTTTCATTTGCTGCCAGTGGATTTCAGACAAAGTTTACAGGAAAATACCTGGGACTGGAACTGCCTGCTTGATCTTCATGCACAGAGTCTGAATACCCGTCACACCTTGAAAATGAATACAAGATAATTGCTGATTTTCTGCCAGCTGTGGAAATGTAGCTTTTAATGACATGGCAGTGCAGCTCAAGGTATAAACACATTTCTTCTTCTCCTCACAGCTTAGTTAGGGTCATTTAATGCCATAGCTGCTCCATGATAGTCTAAATCTCAGAGGAAGAAGAGGATTTGAGATGTTAAGTGTGCACAGTTTGATATAACATTTTCAGACAAATGGAAATAATTACAAGGAATTCAGATATTACCATAAAAAGTACAGGAAAATTACAAGAAAGTCTATTCAAATTGCTTATAGTATACTTCACATTAACCCCAAAAATAATTAGATACACATATGAATGTTTTTCTCCCAAACTCACAAAAGTAGTAACTATCATAAAGCAGTCGCCCTTTGTGCAGCAGAAAAAAGAATCCCCAAGTAAGATTATGAAGTGAGAGTTAGTCTTAAAAAGTGAATTAGCAGTATTTTTTAAGATGCCTGAACAATCATAACTTATTATATCCCCTTAAGTTACAAACAACAGAATTGTCCTAAGGCTGCCTAATCAAAAGGGAAGTCTAGATAAATCTGCTAAACCACAGGCACTGAGAGCTGAACATGACACTGTGGCTGCATGGCTGAACTTTGGAGGATGATTTGCCTGCAAAGCCCACGAGCAGTCTTTCTTCAATCCGACATGCATCCTCAAGCATGCACTCCTAAAATATGCCAACACCAATCCTGATGTTGCTGGGGTAAAATCAGGCCCTCTCCTCACACTCAGTTCATACTCACAGAGCACAGACACTAAGGAGGCCTGGATCCCTTGAAGTTTTCTGGCAGAGGAATCTCTTCATTATGGGTGAAGCAGCCTGTACTTTCGCTGACTTGTTAAATTTTGGGAGAACTGCCCCACTTAGAACAGAGTACATTAAGTGACACGTTCATAGCTCTGCATTGCAATTTGATGGCAAGGGTTTTAATATATCCCTCTTTCCCACCAGTCTTCTGCTGGTGTCTATATCAAAAGTCAGACTGCAGCAGAAAATATTTAAAGGGCCACTCAAGTGTTTACACTTCCTGAATACATCAGAATATGCATGAAAGCTTTTGCTGCTCACAACTGGAGCACAGAACTACAGTGGCAGATCCCTCTAATCACACAATATTCCTGCAATGAGTGCAGCTTTCCCCACATGGCAAAGCGGGGTGAGGGGTGGAAGACAGGGGTTGACGTGCAAAATTGATAAACTCCCTGTAGAAATCTGGTTGCCCCTGGATGCCAGTCACACCTCCCCCTCTGGCCTATCCCTGCAAGGTATGGGCACAGGACACACTGGGGTATGGATAAAGAAGCCCAGGGCGGAAGGAACCAGCAACCTGGCTGTAGAACCAGATGGAATATTTCAGAGGCAGGAAGCAATAGAAAGAAAATGCACTGTGAGGAGACAGTGCCGAGGTCGGAGCTGGATGGACAGCGCTCCCAGCACAGGCACAGGACAAGGGGAAGGTGCCACCAGGTGGGATGTGCACGATGGGCCAAGCCATGGCCAGCAAAGCCCAGGGATCCCCTAAAGGGACAAACTCTCCCTCCTGCATGTGCCTCAGAGAGAGGAAGAAGCAACTCTGCCTCCAGTTTTGCTCCCCCCTCCTCTCACCAGTCACTTCAGTGCTGAAGGACCACCTTGGCAATGGGGAACACTCTCTGGAGGGACAAGGGATGGCTGAGCACAAGTCCAGCAGCCCAGTCTGTGTGAGCACACTCCTTAACTGGGGGAGCTGAGCTGCCTGTAAGGAAGTGATCTCGAGAAGCAGAAGTCCTAACTCAGCATCCAGCAACTGACAGAAGTCATAAAACAAGACACAACTTATAAAAAACATAAGTGAGTGTGACAAGATGTATTTGAGTAACTGGATGGCAGTAGATAGGAAGGATAAGCAATAATGAGTCAGAGAATACAACTACCATCACAAAATTTAAAAGATAATGAGGAAGTTCAGAAGCAACATACTCTAAAATTTCCAACAGAAATTTTTGTGCAAGAATAAATAATAACCAGGAGGTGGAGAGTTCACTCACACAAGACTGTGCTTTAGGCTAGGACCATAGCAAGACCTATAAAAAGATGGAGTTTTGATATAGAGCAAATATCCATCATTAAAACAACAAGTGTTTTTACCTTGTTTTCTTAAAGAAATGCATTGTCTGTGTTCATGCCACCTGTCTGCACATATCACAACAAGCATGCACACCTTCCTTTCCTCTCACCAACAACTTGTTAAATCCTGTTGTCCAGCTGGAGCTGTATTTAACAGATAGGGTGATGTTGAAGAGTTTGGTAAGTTTTTAGACAGTGTGTGGCCATGTAGCAGAGGGAGTTCCCACCAACCAAAAAGCTGCAGCAGCATCTTCCTCACTCCTAAACCATCCAAGAATATGCCACAGCAGCTTCAGGTCACAAATCCAAATGGGTTGAAGCTTACTTGGGGTAGGAGCTGTCTTTTGACAAAACCAGTGATGTGAATCCTTTCCCTTCAGTGCCCAATCCAGCTACTGACTGATGGATGTGTCTCTTAAAAGTAAGCACATCCCTTATGGATCTTATGGCAGGGGCCTGAGCTGGCTCAGAGGTGGGATCCCAGCCTAGATGGAGTGTGGCTCTGACTCGGGATAGTGCTGCCTCTGTCTTTCTTCCAGGGTCTCTGGGTTAATGGGGTCAACTTCTTTAACTTCCTTCCATTTTCCCCTTCCCATAGAGGCCATTTCTGAGCAGTGTGGAAGCTGCTCCCTTCTGCTGATCTGACCTTTCAGCTGCTCACGTGAGCAGCTCCCAAAGCAGGCTGCATGCATGGCTTGCTGGGACCCCCAGGCACTCGCCTTGTCTGGAGAAATGCCCCTGAAAGTGCTGTGCCACTGGCTTTGCATCCTTCAGCAAGCACTGCCTTTGCCTTTGCCACAAATAAAGACAGAAACTGTTAAATGCGGACATCTAAATTTGCATGGCAAGCTCTTTCTGTCTTCTAAAAGCAAGTTCCCACCCCTTTGTTTGGAAATACAGGATTAAACATGAAACCCCACAAGCCAGAACCAACAACAGCTGAAATGAGGAGATCCAGCCCTCATGCCTGGCCCAGCCCAGCCCAGCTCTGCCACTCTGCTGGCTCTCACCCTGCACCCCTCTCCATCTCCCCACAGGCAGGGCTGGCACCACGCTCTCAGCTTTTATACCCTCCTGGGTTTAACATGAAGCCCCACAGGGAAAAGCCATCACCTTCAGGTCCCACAAACCTCAGGGGTGAGGCAGGCCTGGGGGGGCTGCTCCAGCGGAATCTCTAAAGGAAACAATGGACGTACTTAGGGGCAGAGAAAAGGGAAGGAGAAAAAAAAAAGAAAAATGTGTTATCTGGCTTCTATCTCTGTGAAGGGGGAGCAACCCAGAATTTTACAGACCACAATTTATCACTTAACTAACAGGAACACAGGAAATTAAACCAAACAAGCATGCAAGCAAACAAAAACCCCTCCATGATTTATTAGCTTCAGTGCAATCTGTCCATATCTGCTCCAATCACACAAGAAGTGTGACTAAATTTAAATATTAAATAAAGCAAGGAAAAATAAGCAAGTAAAGCAAAGCAATATAAGAGAGAGAAATTCTTTAGATCCCTTTGAAATATTACTTTTCCCATAGTGGTTATGACAACACTTAGGGATGGCTCAGATGACTGCAACTTGGCCTGCTTTCAGGATGTACCCTCTCCCCACAGCACTCAGCAAACAGCTCACTGTCCAGCTGGGGTGGTCTAGATCATGAGCATTTTAGCAGTGTAAAACTCACCTAATATACAAACAAATCCATACATCATTTTCCTCCTGAAAAACAGCTTGGCACCTTACTGCTGCAGAATCCTCCCCTAAAGCTTTTGAAACAATCAAAAGCATGCAAAATAATAATATACAGAACACCAATATTGAAGTGGTTTAGACTAAAATAAGACAAAGACCATTTCATTTGCAATAGTTCCTAGAGCCTTTGCCTTTCTAACTTTCTTACATACTCCTTTATTCTGTTCTGTTGTCTCTGTAGAATAAGAAAAATCAGCATACATCCTTATGTATATACACATATACATACAAAAATATATATATACACAAATATATGTATATATATATATATACACAGAAGGCCTTCTAAAGAGTTTATGGAATTGGTTACAAAGAAATGACGTCTTTGGTACTTGGCCTGTCTAAATAACACATAGGGTTTATTTTTAAATATTTGCTAATAATTTTTTTCCTAACAATGCTTGTGGTAAGTAGAGACCATGTGCCCTTAGAAAACAGACATGCTTGTGTTTGACAGGATCAGCAGTACCAGCAAGGAGCAATATTTTGACAGGAGGTTTATCCGACACCGAAAATCATGCATTTTAACGTGTGTGATGTGCACCCAGCATACATTCTCCCAAAAAAAGGTATTCACTGCTAAATGGTCACAGAGCATTTAAAGGCAGCTGCTTTATGCAGTCCTTCCCATACAGTCAATAATATATTTAGATTACAGAAGACGCAATCAAAATAAATGACAGATAGCTTGGGACTCCTCACATGCCACTTACGGTTATTCTGTGCAGTAACTAAACTCACCGCTCTTGTTTAAAAATCAGGACGTCTTTAAAGTGTTCACTTACTCTGCTAAAGCTGTCGTGTTGAAGGACTTATCCTGAATGCTGAAACAGAAACAAGAAAACATCAGATAAATCAGCAAGGCAGGCAGGCTCCCTGTATCCTCCTCAGTTGTAGGAACACATGCACAAACATGGCATTGCGAGGCACGGCTCTGTGTGCTCGCTCTGCGTGCACAGCTCTACCTTGGGCTGCTCTGCACATGCTCATAATCAAGGAACCACAGGGATCAGTCCTACAACACTCACAAAGCCCATCAGCAGTGCTCGGAATTCAGGCAGGGGTGCAGGTAGAAGCTCAGATCACGATCTTTTATAGCTGTAACAGCGCTGCTAATAAAGGCTTGGGTTTGCAAAGAAGCATTTTGCATTCTGTCCTTTAAATGTTTGCTCTGTGTAATTGGCTCATCAAATGCAGGGGGTTTTATTACTTAAATAGGGTTGCCCAGCTAAGTTGTCTTGAGGTTTTCTTGTTTAGTGGTCTCTTACATACTCAGCTCATGGCCAAACCCCAAGAGATTTTATGAAAAAAAATAAAAAAGCCTGGCAGAAAGGACAGTTCAAGTAGGAAAAGCTTATTAAGCTAACAGCAAGCAGTAGATGAAACCATTCCTGTGAAAGGAATAGACTACTGTGCTCCTGCAACAAAATGTTTCTGACCTGATGTAATGTATTCAGCAGGGTCAGCTCAGGATATTGCAAACTGCTGGGTTTGAGGCAGCAGTGGAATTCCCCCTGGAAGAACATCCCTCAAATCCAGCGAATACACTCTTGGATCATCCTGAAATCTTACAGCAGCAAAAAATGAAAAAAAAAAAAACCAAAAACCAACCAGCAAATAACCTCACTGCTACATAGCAGAGGTGGGATTTTGTTGTTGTTGTTTGGGCTGAGGGAGAGAAAGCAATGCAGACAACAACGCCTTGGGAGCACTCCTGTTTGTGACAAAGGCATCTCTGAGACGCCAGCATCAAGCAGAGCGGGGATAAAGAGAGGCACCTCCTCCTCCTCCTCTTCCCCGCAGCAGCAGCTTGTGCCTCTGCGTGGTGTTGACACACATTCCCAGGCAGCAGTGGCAGCCAGGAATCACAGCCCTGACAATCAATTTTCTTTCACAACAGCACTAACAATGCATCTTCACCTCGTCCCAGCCTCCCTACCTGCTCGCACACACTGCTCACTGTTTTCTTTCTTGTATCTGTTCATTTGTGTCAAAGTGTTTAATGGCATGAATCACCTGGGGATCAGAATATCACCATGTCTGCAGGGACTTCTGCCCTACAGAGAGCAGGGTTTCTGAGAGAAGGGTGAACAGAAAAGCTGAATTTAATGGTCAGCAGTTAAATCCTGCCTTAAAACTTAAATCTCAATTTTTTTTCTCCTCCCGTTTCCAGTTCCTTTGCTCTGTCCATACAAATATAAATTTGTTCATTGCTATTCTATTTGCAGGACAGGAACTGAAAAAAGGTATGCTTTTAGATGTTGTGGGAATCAAAAATTCAGTTTATATGGTCAGTAAGTAGACCATCATTAAAAATAAGTGATATTATTTTTAATGAATATATTCCAGAATGCTTAAGGGCATGACTCTAGACTTTCAATGGTTAGGCTAAGTTCACAGCCAGCACTTCCAGTGTGTAATGGAGGAGTCACCACATTCTGTCACAAAATCACACTGATAAGCATCACAGCTTGGCTAGGGTAGAATTTAAAGAAGGACTGGCTACCTACACACACCCACACAAGAAAAGGAGTGAATGGAGAATGCTCTTGCAAACACAACTTCTCTGTTTGTGGGTACATAAGTTAAGGTCTAATTCTCTGCAAATTCATTGCAAACCCACTGAGGGGCTTTGATGCTGTTACTGATAACATGACTGAAGATCAGTTTGTAAGGCAGGGGTGCTTGCTTTGGACTGACACCAAGTTTAAAGCAGCATCACTTTTCTGGTGTTTGTCTAGACTTTGGTGCTGAACAGTGATTGCTGGATCTCCTTTAGGGAAGCTCTTTACATCTCAGCTCACTCACAAACTTCCACCAGTTTTAAAGATAGCACTTGATCAGTGTAAATGAAGAACTTCTTCTTGTGAGGGTGTGAAACCATTAAACAAAAAACAAATTTCATGTAAAACAGAAATAATAATAACAAATGCTCATTAGTAAAGGCCAGCCAAACTCAGGAACCTGTTTCAAAATAGTGCTCCAGTCAGATAAATGGAGCCACCCTGCTCCTGGGGAACACAAGAGAGGAACTACAGTAGATTCACAATAATTTTACTTTTCTTCTTTTACCAGAAGGAGTAATTTGTCTTTAGAGGCAAACACTCATTCAGCAGCAATGTTGGCTTGGGCCCTATTGGCTGACCACAGCTCCTTCCACCTGCTTCCCACCCACACACCTGGGGTGAGACCAGAGCAGGCAAAGAGCCTCTGGCCCCACAAGGGAGAGACAAAGATGCTTGAACCTTCATCCCTGCTTCTTTCTAATCCCAGGCATGGAGAAAACCTAAAACCACTGTTGTCTCCTTTTTTCAGAAATGACATTCAAGCCACTCAGGGCTGTGATTCTATGAAACATCACTCTTTAGCACGCTGAAATTCTCAGTGCCAGATGTATTTCATCACCTCGTTCAGATGACATGCCAGGCCTCTCCTCATCCTGAAGTCTCAATGAAGATAAAGCTACACCTATGTGTGAAGTAAGCTTTGAACTTCCCCACTGAATAGCAGATAAACTTTTAAGGATTTTTTAAACTTTGAATTCATTGGAATACGTATTTCTGAAATTCTGAAAATAAAGGCTTTTAAATCAGTTTTTCCTTATTTCTACTGAACAGTTTCAATGATTCATATTTTTGCAAATCCTGTCTATGAAAAGACACTTTCTATGTGGAAAAGCTTCCCATTTTATATCTAGTTTTGTTCTTACCCTCTTTTGCCAAATGTTGATCAAGCCAATATAAACATCATATGACAGCCCTTAGCTGACAACAAAAATGTCAGAGATCCCCAAAGAAAACATCCACTTACGTTTTGGAGATACCAAGATTCAGAAATACATTGCTGTTCACTAAAAAGTGAAACTTTGCCTAATATATTGCCTATTTATGGCTGACAGATTGGCATAGAAATTCCATACTTTACTTGGTTGGTATCATCAGGAGAAGTACTGCTGGGTCAGGAAGAAGAGTGAAACAGGAATCACAGCATCCAGCTTGGTTTTGCACGTAACAGAAACAATATTCAACATAAATGATGAGTTCACAAGCCCAGAACTGCATTAGCTGGCAGTGAGTCCCCTACAAAGACTGTAAGTCTGCAAAAGGAGAGGGAGGTAATGAGACAGAAGTGGGCAGGAACAGTTCTGGCTTCAGCAGAACAGGAGAGTGGAGCAATCAAAATGTCATTAAAAAAGAAGGAATAGCAAAGCTCTCCAAGCTGCAGTTGTCTAAAAAGTGTCTAAACACATCCCCCACGCCCACATCCCTGCAGGCTTTGTGGCTCTTTGGGGTCACCTGCAGAACAGAACCTTTGCCTCAGTTTCCAGAATTTGCTCATTTCACTAAATGACTGTTTTCTCTCAAGGGCATTTCTGACTCAGACAAATCATGAGGCCTTTCAACCCTAACTACAGAATAATGAAGAATTTGTACTGGGAAATAAACTGTATTTTAAAGGGGAAATTACACATTTACAAAGAACTCTAAACCCTCTCATGTTCTGGGAAAGTTAGTATTTCTGCATGTAATATCTACTTCCTAATGACAAACTCAGTGCAAGCCTATAGGGTGTGATTAGCATTTATTGCCAGACTATTTTCTTTATTATTATTTGTTATTCCACAGAGTCCAGAGTGCCTGTGCTGGAATTGCTGCATCAAAGGCAATTATATTTTGCAGTGCAGTCAGGCCATACAAGGGAGCTGCCCCAGGCACCCTGGAGGGATGTGAGAGACCCAGAGTGACACACACACTGCGGGATGAGGAGCCCAGGGCAACGCCCTCCAGCTCAGGGAAGGACTTACTCATGTTCCACTACCCAAATAAAGGGAAACTTGGAATGATCTCCCCACTACTGTCTCTCTGGATGAAGTCAAGTCATCCCTGCCAGACCCAGCTGAGCTCAGAGGCTCATAAAAATATTGAGCAAATTTATTTTTCTTGGAGCATGTGTGCTCCTGCCAAGAAGCAATACCCCAAAGTGCTGCAGCCATCCTCCACCCCTCTCAGGCTGTACCAGCCAGGAGGTGCACTGAGCCCCACCTGTTTGTGTGCACAGCATTTGCTGCTGTGGACAGAACACACCCAGCCCCACTGCTCCGAGGGGCAGACTGAATGTGCTTCCTTGGCAGGGCACACTGCTCCTTCTGAAGCCACGCTCCTGACTTTTGTTTAGCAGTAACTCATTTCTGACTTTACAAGCCTGTAGTCTTCCCACACACAGGATTTGCTTGAGGGGTAAGGGCAGGAATCCTTCCACATTAAAATGTTAGCGCTGTGGATCGCTCCAGTGCTTTGCCCTTCCTTCAAAAGTGATCCTGCAGGATATTTTGCTATTTTCCAATCTGTGAGGCAGCAACCAAGGAGCTGCCATGTGAGAGAGGAGTCACATGCTCTCTCCTGTAGTGATAAATACTGAGTGCTACACGCTGCGGCTCAAAATATTCATGTGTTCACCGACTGGCTTTCTTGACGAGCAGCCTGCCTTTTTATGGGCAACATTCTCTGAGACATCAGCAAACATCTCAGGAGAAATTAAACTAAAATGCAGCAATTACATGTAGGAGCCGGTTGGTGAACACTCAATCCAGTTCCTACATCTTTGATTTTTCTCAGTGACCTAATTAGGCCATCATCTGAGAGGGGGGAGCCTGGGGGAAGGAGCACTCAGTTGATCTTGCTGTGTGTCTCAAAATGAATCGACAGGCTCACGCAGGAAGAGACTCCAGCTGAGCGTAGGTGCAGACACAGTTGTCATAATCCAACCCAGGGAAATTCCATAAGGTGCCTTTCTCTTGGCTTGGGTAAAACTTTGAGCACCTGCACATACCTTCAGGGCTGTGAATATATATATATTTTCTGAAGGGATTTCAGTGAGCAATCAAACTGCACATAATTCCTGGCTCAAGCCTCCTAGGCAGCAGAATCCCGTACACACTCCCATAGCCCACCCAAGGTTGCACTGAGGGGGGCACATCTACCCTGGAGCTCAAAAGGCACAGATCCCTGCTCTTTTAAAGGGAAAATTACCATGGAGCTACACAATTTTGTGCAGATTGGGGACTACCACTGTCCCCTCCCTGGATTACATTTCTGCAGCCCAGGTGCACATAGCTGAGCAAGCACCAACAGTGGCAGTGGGAGAGCTGCCACCAGCACAGCAATCAATCTCTGGGGCAGGGAGCCCACACCAAGCTCTGCTTGGAAGGCTGCACCACTCCTGGTGCCCTGCTTAATCAGCATCAGCTGGTTTCATACAGGCCTCTGGTCTGAGGCACAGTGCTAAGCTGGAAATACAGAACCATGCCTCTAATTTTGTTATTAAAGAACAAGTTGTTTTGTGAACTCCCATCAGCTCTGCTGAAAATCTCTGTAGAGATGCCCAAGAATCATTATCCAGCACTCAGAGGACTGCATGATAAACCCAGCTGTATCAGCCTAAGTGGTGCTACTGACTGAGCTACTACTCAGCTGCAGTGATCCTCTGCAGATGATTTAATACTGTCACAGATGATGAAACCATTTCCAGCAGGTTTACACCAGTCAGGCTAGACTCAACACAGCACTAATTCATAACCAGTGTTTCCTCTGAACGTTGCAAGATGAGGAAAATTACACACATATCTTCAATTTTTATGTTTATGTTCATTCCAAACATCCATTCACAGAATCATAAACCTTGAAGGCTTCAGTATTTGTCTTTTTGCACATCTGCATGTAGCAATGCACTCACCCATGAGGTCCTCTGCAGATCTTGCTCACTCTCCTCCACGGAACTAGCAGACCAGCTCATACTACCTTGCCTCACCTGGAGCTTTTATCTTCCCAGCAGCAGAGAAGCCAGAATGATACAAAACAGAATCAACACCAATCTAGAAGACATGTATCAAAACCGACCTGAAGCAATTGCTGTCTCATTTCAGATCTTATTCTCAGTGACATACAAAAGCACCTCTTTAATTAGCATTGTCAAAGAGTTCCATTATCAGCAATTAAGTGCTTTCAGAGGACACCTGGCCTTCCCCCCAGGCATTACTGAGCACCACATGACCCTCGCTGATTAGTCCTACTGATATCTGAGCGACAGGTCAGCCAACATAAAACACAGATTTGCAATTAATCCTCCATAAGCCTCTTTCTAGTTTACAAAACCTGTATGGGTATTTCTACCCTCTGGCCACCAGCAGAAAACAGTCATAGGCTGCTCTCAGAGGGCTGGGCAGCTGTACCAGGGGGCATTGCAAAGCTTTGATGATTACACCACCCAAGGATGTTGCCCACAGTATTTATAGCCCAGTAGGACTGATCCCTGTGACCTGATGTGCCTGAATTTGGGGTGTGAAGACACACCATTCAAGCCCTTGAATATTTCTTTCTTGAGAGCTTTCTTCCTATTTTCTGTTTTTGTTGCACTGCAGGAAAACCTAACTGATACAGACAGATTATGAAGTATTGTTGTATAAAATAACCCAAAACATGAAATGTAAAACTGCACCATTATATGATGCTTATGCCACTTAAACTCCTTAATGCATTTAGATCACATTCAGAGAACTCTAAATAACCACTACTGTTTGTGTGGCACCGGGAATGCTGAAGGTCAGAAAGAGAATGGTAATAAATGCAGTTACAAAAGTATGACGTGTAACTTAAGCCTCCTGTGTCATAATAAATAACCAAAACTACTTTTCTTTTGGAAAAGGAAATATGGACAGTAATACATGGATGCTTAGTGAATTTAGCTTTACTCTGCATTACTCTGAGCACTTCAAATCTCTGAAAACCTAAATATATTCCTTCCTACACCAGAAACAGGGATACAACTGTGCAAGACATGGGATCCCACAGAGAGGTTTTGAACCCCATTTACTGCAGTCAGTATTTTTATACATTTGAACCTGGCTACTTCTTTGCCAGGTGCTTATTAATTTCAGGGGCAAGTATGGTCAGAGAAGAAGCTGATGCCATTAAGTCAAAATTAATGTAATGTGTTTATTTATATGCTCTTTTCTGAACTTGCTACGTGCATCATATAAATATAAACCCAAGACAGATCCAACTTCTCACAGGCCCCTCTGGAGCCCATTCTGAGCCATGGAAAAATCCAACAAAGACCTGCGTTTAGTCAACTTACTCCTGGCTGTCAATTCAGACATAATATTTCTTCCCAGCCATCTTAATCTCATAGAGAGGAAAAGCTGTCCACATGTCAGAAAAGAAAATAATTTGGTGGACAAAAGAAAGGAAACTGATGCTGGGGAGTATAATAGGAGGGCACAAGCAAAATCCAAAATAAATCTAGCAAATATAAGCAAACAGTCCCAATGTAAAACACAGTTATGATGGGCAGCTGAGGGAAGTCTTCTGGGCATTAGCTCATCCATTTTTGTGGGGGTTTATAAATCTCCAGTTGCTCATTCTCCTTCCTGCCAAGAAAAGTGTGTGGTAACAAATCCTACTTTTTTTTTCCAAGTTGTTTTCTAAATTACTATTCACTAAAATGTGTAGTCAGTGACATTTGAAACGCACTGATTCAGGCCATTAACTTTTCTAATATCATGATCCATTGACATCAGAAAAGTCTCATCAGTTATACCATATTCCCCTGCACTTGTATCTCACTGAAATGCTGTGAATAAGCCACCAAATAGCAGCAGCCACAGTCAGTGGTCAATTCCTGCTCAGCTTCTACCCTGCTGTTGTAATTCCTTCTCCTAGCAAGTAGTCCTCCTTTGTTTGGCTTCTATTTCTGTCCAGGCTCATGGACTGTGCTCATGTCCTACCATGTACTATTCTGATTTACCAGGGCAATCCATAGCTCTTCAGCATAGCTGTAAGTTTGTTCTTCCAAAGTCGGAGAATATGTTTAACTTTCAATACATTCTGGGTTGCTTTGGTTTCGTTGGATTTGCTTTTGGTTTGTGGTGGGATTTTTTCCCCTAAGCAAAGTTTTTTTTCTTTTATATTGAGGGAAAGGCAGAGGAAATTGTATTTCACTCAAATGTACATTCTCAGCACATTGTGTCTTTCAACCCAGTAAAACAACCAGGACTGGTCACAACACTCTGCAGAAATTAAATAATACAATCCTCTTACAAAATATTTAACTTCATAGCATAAAACCAGAACCCTAGTGAAAATACAAGAAAATGGCGCATGTTTTGAAGCATAAATGCCCTATACCCATATTCAAATTTATTTTCTCATTACCTAGAGGGATTTTCTTTTGCATAGCAGTACTCTGAGGAGGAGACAAACCTGTGGCTGTCACTGGAACACAGGACCTAAATTCTTGACAAAGCCAAGGAAATATCCACATAACCACACACCATCTGTGCTCTTGCCTTTTCCTTCTCTTGCTGCACTGCCTCCTGCTAAAGTGTGTGTGTGTTTATCTTGTGGGCTGGCTTGGCTCCTTTGCTCAGGGATGTCCTGAGATAGCACCGAGCCCAAGCCTGCCTGCAGACACGTCCTGTGCCAGGGCCACTGGGACATCCCCTTTCCTCAGGTAACAGAGTCTCTTGCCCCAGATACCAGGATCTGAGTCCTGACACAGCCAGGTCACAGGTCATTTACCATCCATGCCACCACAGAAATGTTCTACAACAGCCACTTACCTTCCCAGGGACAAGTTAGTAGTTGTTCCCAACTGCTAGGAGGAGGTTTCTTCCAAGGACCAGGACAAACCTCCCTTAACAAGAGTTTGCAGAGGAGCTTTGTCCTCCTGACTCAGAACATCTTGCAGGGGTGTCCAGAACCAGCTCCCTGAAGGGCTGTGGCACACACAGAGGGCAGCACTCAGCCCCTTCAGGTATAAAATGCACTGCTCTCCCGTTCAGTCAATTATTTGTTTGAATATGTTCTCATCCCAGGTTAGCAGTAGCTTTTAAGGCTCAAAAAGGGTCTGAAGGCAATAATTTTCTTTGGGAAGACCTTGTGCAACTTCACAACAATTGCTGACACTGAACAAATGACCTCGTTCACATAAATTTGGTCCCAATGCATACTATTTGTGACTGGAATATTGCCTGCATAGATCTGCTGAAAGGAAGCAGAACCATGTGGGAAAGAAATTTATGCAGAAAGCAGCTTTACCACTTTGCTATCCATTGAAAAAGGGCAAGGTAAATTACTTTTCCCTTTTAAAGCATTTAAATCCTTTGTTGTAAAGCACTTCGAGTGTTCTTAATGACATGATCACATTTTCTATCTCAAATTTTAAGTCCCCTGACCCTTTGATAAACTAGAGAAAATTGGTTTTGGTTTTACACTACTCAGAGAAAGTTGTAAATATGAGAAAAACGTTTTCATTCCAATTTTAATAATATTTTCCATCTAGCAGTTCTGCAGCATCAATCAGAAAGATACCAATCATGGAAAAAAGTTCTATTTCTAGGTGAGCTATCCATTTTTAGAGAGAATTAGACTCTTTAGAAAAATTCTCAGAAGCAGAACCAGTGAAAAATAATAAATGACCCTTTAAAACCTGACTGTAATATCTTTCTTTTTTAAGATTACAAGGAAAGGATATCTTGCCTTTATATTAACAAAAATGCTGACAGAACTTATTAAAAAAGAGCAATGAATACTGGAGTCTAAATGTAGGCATATTCAGGAATATTCAGAGCTACAGTATCTTCCCTCTCTTCGCTGAAGCTTGAAGAACTACAGCCTACACTTTCTAACCCAAATCCAGGCTCTCAAACCCACATTTAAGCACCTACACAGTTTCAGACTAATTTTAGGTAGCCACCAAGCTGAAAGCACTTGGCCAATACATCCACTGCTAATTCAGTGTCTGGGATGATGGTTGTAAAGGCTCTGGGATTATGCCTAACACTACAGCTGTGTTGATGCATGCTCACTACAAATATAGAAAAAAAATCCTCCAACACACCCAAACTCAGCTCCAACAGTTATTAAGGCACCAACCCAGTTACCATCTCGGGGCATATCTGTTCTTCTCTCCCACCCCCTTGTTTCTTCTGTTCCTCACAGATCTTCTCTGTTCTGATTAACTACCCCAAAGCTCCTGTGGGTGAAAAAGGGATAATGCCAACCAGGATAACTATTTGTATTTCCTACTAAACCCACAAAAGTGGTGACAATCATGAATTGTTAGTGAGGGCCCTTGCTCTCTTTTCTCTCCCCTCAGTGCCACACTTGGCACATTTCTCACCACTTGTATCATGCAACCAGCCCCTCAAGTGTTTTGAGAGAATGGGCCAAAGAATGGCTTTATAAACTGCCCAATGCATAAATGTGTTCAGGCAGAGCAGGGAAAAGCCATTCTCCAAAGCAGTACAGTTCTTACCACAGCATTACTCATAGCTGCGTGGAGAAACAGGAAAACCAGATAATCTATAGCCACCAAAAAGTAAGCGTGACTCAATTGGGGTGACTCACGGTTCTGACTAACCTGTTTAACAGCTCTCTTTTTAAAAAGAACCAGTTTTGAAATAATTTCTGCGTGTTCTTCCTCAATTGCCTTCATTGCACAGTTTCAAAGTGATTACCAAAGCACAATCACAGTGCAGATCTAAGCAAACCACAGCGATGCATAAATGTATCTTAAAGCTTTAAATAAAACATGTAGTAAATAAGTGTTAGGAAGATGCATTTGTCTAGAACCTAGGAGGTTATTTCCTAGTCAACCATAAGGCAGATCAAGCTGAATGCCAGGCTGGAAGGATGGAGGGTTGAGTCATGCTGCTGTCAAGTGCCTGCACCCGGCCTGCAGGTGCACTGCGCTCATCGCTCCATCACATTCTCCTTTTGCGCAGTGAACTTCCAGCAGAATTAAAAAGTAGCTGAGTGCTCTCCCAGGAGCAAATGCAGCTGGAGTCAGGAGCAGCAATGCTTTTAAGGAGAACTTCAGGAATGGGCATGTCCTGGCTTTATAAAGCAGTTTGCATCTTTATAGCAATAGGGATGTTAAATTTGTAATAGAGATGTAAGTTTAGAGTTCGTTCATTATCAGCCCACTCTTCAATACAGGGTAAATATTCCTCCTTATATGCCATTAAAATGAATCCCCAGTGTTAAAGATGCTTATAAAACCATAACTACTCTTTGCATCTGTGCTGCAGAGTAGACAAATTAATTTATTACTAGTTCATTGTTACAAACAGTCATATGGCAAACAGCAAACAGGCAGGAGAAATTAACCAAATGAAACCCATTCTCCAAGTGCATCATCAAAGAACAGGTTTTTTTAATTTCACCAGTTACCACAAAGTGTCCTGTCAGCCTCAGCAAATGAGGCTCATACCCACCCAAAGAAGCCAGAACTAACTGAAAAGGCTGGGAAATCAGCTGAAGAGAGGTACACAAACTGCCCATTATATGGTGCTGTAATTCATCTGCTATTCTACTTTATCTCTTGGTGAGTCTGTAGAGGCACCATTCTCCAAAATTACACTTGCATCTAAAACTACACATGCAATAAATCATCCATGTACCATTCCTCAAGAGTCACTAAGCAGCTTTATCTGACATTGCCACTAATGGAAAAGAGGATTAATGGGCTTTACTATTATTTGTTACCCTTTCCTTGACTGTGGAAAATCCAGTTGTTTTCCCCAAGCTGCTGCTGAAGGCCTTGACCCAAATGCCTGCTCACAGCCTTAGGTAACAACAAAAGGTTCGTGCTGTCATTTCAAGGGTTGGGCAGTTACCAAGGAGAGATTAAATTTAATCTGTGCATAAAGTACAATTTGATTGATTCATGGATTGATTGACAAGAGCTGAGGGACCAGTCAAGCATCTCTCTCTGCTGTCAGGAATAAAGTTTCCATGTCATTTTTTTCCAGAAAATGTTTATTTGATGAACTCCTGGTTTTCCACTGTCCTCAGCATCCTCAGTCCCTTGCTTGTGCAGTGTATACTTTTACACAGAGCTGGAGCTGTTCCATACTCAAAAGGATGATTAAATGATTACAATTGCAGCAGTCATTGTAATGAACCATTTAATCCACCTTTAGGAGTTTCATCTGATGCATCAAATTTGATGCAGAGCCTCTGTATACAACAAATAATGCCAATGCACAGATATTCAAGATTTCACCCAAATACCTTTTGGCTCACAGCAAAATAAGACTATAAAGCATTTCTCCCAGTTTATTTTAAGAGGTGGTTATTTAATTTCATGGGAAAAATTACATTATGCAAAAACTGTATTATGCAACCCTGCATTCATTAATATTTCATTCTGTTGCCAGAAGCCAGTTCCAATTTTCAAAATCCATTATGAATGTAGGGAATGATGCCCATGAAAAGAGTGAGTCACAACATCGCTGCCACTTGAAATGAGTGATCATCAACATTTTTCATAATGTCCTCTGCTCTGTGCAAAAAATAACTTTTCACTTAAATAGGAAAAGTTTGACAAAACTGGAAGCACATCTCAGATACAATCTCAAAAATAGTGACCTTTTCTGATGTTGTTTAAAAGTAGTCTTAACAAAATGAAATACTTATTATCAGCAGCAATCTGTTTTACAGCAACACAAAGTGCACAACCAGGACGAGGTGGGGACACGCTCCCTCCCATGGCAGTGAAATTCCACACAGAACACTTTGTACATACATACAAGAGAATTGCTATGAATTTCAGGGAGACAATGAGGAATTCCTGCAGACCTCAGCCAGCTACCCAGACAGGCATTTATTACCTGGCTGAATTGCAACAGTCCGCAAAGCCTGCAAAGCAGAAGTCACAGCAGCTACCCTTGCCCTTAATTCTTGGTCTCTGTCATACAGAGAGTTACACAGGAGCTCACCACCGGCCATGCTGCTCCCCTGCTCCCTCAGCACAGGCCTGAGACGTGCACAGAATATCCAGAAACACTCAGCCCCAGGCCTCATCCTGGCATTTCCCTAGAAAGCTGCCGAGTCATCCGTGAGTTTGATGGGAGACTCCTCACCATGCAGCTCCCGGGAGATGCGGAGCTGAATCAGCCATCTGCGACAGAAAGTTCTGCTGTGCTGTACAGGTACCCTGAATTTGCCTTGCTGTCTCCTAGACACTCACTGTATTTTCTTCACCCACCTCACCTCCCACTTGCAAAGCTGCTGGTCTCCTCAGGCACTCAGGAGGACAAACCTCAGAAGTTGTCACTTAAGGAGCCTCCTCTGTAATTAAAGGTTTTAAGGAAATAGCCTCAAAGCTTCTCATACAGAAGCAGGCTGCCTGGTTCTTCCACAACTCATACAGAGACAAGCATGAATTCTGCTTCCAGTGTAGGACCATTGCCATAATTTAAAATTGTCATTGCAGCATTGATGTAGACAGCACAGTCCATTTCTTGGTGCAGAACAGCCACCTAAGCCATGAAACACCCCAGGAATCTGAAGAACCACATAGTCCCCTTAACTCAAACCACCATCCAGACATCTGGGTTTCTATATAAGGTTCCGCAGTGCACAGTTTTCAGAAAATTATTTTTGCTGCTGCTTAGGTCAGCAGGACCTCAGATTTCACCCAGTTGTAAGATTAAAAACAACCACACAACTATGAGTATCGCAAAACCTGTTATTAATCTAATAAAATATCCATGTAAATCCATTTCAGATACCAGCATCTGCACAGCAAAGTGACTTCCATCTATTACTCACACAAACACAAATTAAAAATATATCAGCACTGTTTGAGTTCAACTTCATATGGAGCTACTTTGAACAGTTTCTAACATAACTTTGCTAAATCCCTAGACATTGAATATGAGCTTAAAGATTTTTTTCCAATTGCTATTCAAAGTAAGATCAAAACGAAAACAACTGGAGTCATAAATGAAAAGATGAAGAAAGTGGTGTTGCTTCCTTAAAAATCAGCCTAAGAAAACTGAAGGGGACAAAAGGAAGGTGACTGCCCGTCAGGGACGTGCTGATGGCTCCCTGGCTTACTGACACCAGGTCAGCAACCTGCCAAAGCCCCCCTTGTTCCACACACCATGCATGTTAAAAAGCATTTTGACTTGTGGAATCAAAGCCAGGCTAAGGACAAGACAAAAAAAGGAGAAATAGCACTGCTCCTACACCTGAAAGAAACTTAAAAGTTAATGAATTGTTGAGTGTGAGCAGAAATAAAACCCATTGAAAGATCACAAAGAGTACAAGTACCTCAGGTCATGGTTGTCAAGAAGGCTGATGGAACCTGAATTGGTCAAGTGGGATGAGAAGAGGCACTAAAAGAAAACAGAGGAGAGGGGAATCAGTCTGGTGTTGAGATTGAAAAAAAGAAGACAGAGAAATTAAAAGACTGAATCTTGATAAGTTTCCCATAAGCACAGAATGAATTAATTATGATAACAGAAATACTAGACTAGAATGAAAAGCCCTGATAAGAGCAGAAGTGATTTATCTTTCCAGTATTTATAGAGACACAGAAATCTTTTTTTTTTTTTCCCAAACCCTGTAATAAAGTCCTGCAAACCAAACTGCTTAGATGAGACATCTTGTGAGTGGCCCCTTCTTACTGCACAGTGTAAAGACGCTGCCCTGCTTGACATCATTTTCTATATTTAAAAACAGGCTGTAGGATCTCTGAAAATTTGCAAATCTAATTATTCCAAGGCAGAGGTTTGGAAAATATGCTTGATTTATTTTGCCTTCCATTCAAAAAAAAATCAGGGATGTTATGCCATCTTTTTCACTGAATTGATGCTCGACCATAAAAAGCCATCTGGAAATTCCAGCCATGGAGCCAAGCCTGGGGACTGCTCCTTAACCTCAGCACCCCAGAGAGTGAGGGCTCCAAGCCTGGGAAATGGATACACAGAGAGCAATGTATGCAAACAGGGAAACACAACCTGCATTTCTCCATTGTATTGTCATCAAACTGCATTTCTGCATGTGCAAATGATCAGCTGGTTGTATAATTGTGTATGCCATTCTTATTTGCATCAAACCATGATAAAACTAATGGCAATTGTATGGAAAACTGGCTTTTTTTGTGTGCGCCTATTTTGATCTTTTGGCAGTTTTCTAGTACTCCAGGGTTGAGAATATTCTATGGAGTACAGTTTGTAACAACCTTTGCAAGTTTGAAATAATTAAAAATAATTACAGCACTGATAAGAATTCAGATAAAAATTGCCCTTTTTTTTTTTTTTTTGGAACACATTTTCCTTTCTGGATGTGATAAAAACTAGTTTGACTTAAAAAAAAAAAGTCATTTGTTAACAGGATTGTATGAAGACTTTTTTCATGTACAACTACCTCAGATGGGTATAAGATTTATACTGTGATTTATATCAGCCACAGAGAGATTTTCATTTTAATTCATTCTCTCCTGTTGCCAGCTGTAATATGCAGATGTTGTAGGCTTTCAGTCTAAAACAGAAGCAGAAATTCTGGCATGTTCAATGTTTGGAAGAAATTCATATCTGCAATGATAGAGGCTAAACAGACAGGACAGATGGGCAGATGAAACTGGGGGACAGAAATAAATCATGCCTTAATGTTACCTGCTTAAGAGAAAACCTTGCATGGGTTTCTAGAGCTAAACTAAAACCACACTTCTCAGAACTCCATCACTTAGTCATCAGTGACAAACTGATGAAAAAATAAGTGAAAAGTACCAACACAGTACCTATTTTTACCCAAAATAAAACATTTCCATTTGAAGTTTTTTTAAAGGGGAAAAAAATAAGAAATTGTCCATACAGGGATTTACAAGGACAAAGTAAGAAAAGAGATTCTTACCCTCTCCACCTCTCTTTTCAACCCCTCAGCCTCCTACCATTCCCATAATTCATGCACAAATTATACCAGGAACCACAGTTCAATCTGTCTGTCTTGGAGTGTGGATACAAACTTCAGCTGTTCAATTCCAAAGAGTTTGCCCCAAGCTCTGGGCTGCAGAGATTTAATCTCTCCTGACCTCTCCTGTTAAACTGCTCCACTTTGTACCATAATTCAGCACAAGTCAGGATTAGGCTCTGGCTGCATCTCTTGGTTTAGTGACACCCAATTGCCCATGTGAATCCTATTCCCCATCAAACACTACAGAAAAGCTTCAATGATCTTGAAAAAGGAAAATTACTTGGGGAGTTAGGGGCTCATTTTTTCTCCAAATGCAATCTGCATAAATCTACACTTCTCAGTCAGTCTCTCATTCTTTTTACAAGGCCCAATCAAGCTCTAAGGCACACATTGCTGAACAGAAACACAGCCAAGTCCTCCTCTGGCTGGAGATGACCTAGAACTGAAAGAGTTACTCAGGAGCTCTGGTGCTGTTCCTGCTTTCTGAAGGCATCCTGACATATAAATGTGTTCCTCACTCATGGGGGAAAAAGTCATGCCCTGAGCTCCCACCCTAGTCTTACCACACCTATGAAACAAGTAGATACTCTTCTGGAGGATGAGGCAAAGTTGTGCCAACCTTTTTCTACAGCAACTTTGTTAGACAAAATGGAAAGCCCAGTGCCATTCAACAGAGACAGCACAAAGCAGCCAATGCCCTCCCTCAGCAGGTTATTAAACAAATGTTTATACCGTATTTTGCACAGAAATACTGCATTATAATTTCATTTGAGTGAAATTCTTTATTTAGGTTAGTGTGACACAGAAAGTTGTAGTAAGCCCAGGTTACCAGTGGAGTTGTATTGCTTCTACCCAGTTCACTGCAGAAGCACAGGGAATGTCCCAAAAATAGGTATGAATATCAATGTATGCAGTTTTTCTAATATCCATCATTAAAAGCATCAAAGACTTAAAACTGGCAACAGAACTCAGTGGCACTGAGTTTAATGTTCTGGCTACTTGCAATAACTTTCAGGACCAAAATAATTTCACAGGTAATTTTACAGTGTTCATTAGAATTCTAATGGAGCTCAGTGGCATTGAATAATACAGTTTGCTTAAAGATGCTTTAGGGCAAACCCAGCATAGGTCAATGAACAGAAGGGCCACAAAGTGAGAGCCATCTCAGGATGGAAGTTTAGTTTGACACACATAAGTCAGAAGTGTTGGTGAATGGTTTATTCCCAGTGAGTTAAATGAGATGTTCTGCCTACCTGGTGTCCCATACACATTTTCACTCAATATTTCACTCACAATTCCTGTGAGATGGATGAATCACACGAATCACATATTGATTTTTTCCCTCATGGAAAACCTTGACTCATCTTCCCAGCTCCTACTAAGAACCTTAACAAAACACTCCTACAAGCAACAAGCACTGAAACACACAAAACTGATTTGCTTATTAACAGATATAAATAGTTTTGACTGAATATTTGTTCAAACTAATGAAACCATAAAGCAGTGTGGCCTGAAAACTCTCAAAGTTGCAGCAGGCTGTGCCCAGCACAGCCCCAGTGGGTCACAGCAGGGTACCTGAAGCTGCTCAGACCCAAAGCTCTGCAGCTCTGTGCACCAAGAGCTGCATCCCACATGCGGTGTGTGCCTGCACATCCCCCAGAAGCACGGCACAGCTGCTGCCAGGCCCCTCAGCTGCAGAGTGCCCAGCGTGCTCCAGGCTGCCAGGTGCTGCAGTGCAGCCTTGTTCTGCCTGCCTGGATGTTCCCAGGGAAATTGATCCGGCTTATTTATCACCACTGCACCGCCAGAGCTTCAGGAGCTGCTTCCTCGAGTCCTGCTGATGGGCCCCATTAATTTTATTGAAACACAAATTTCACATTAGGGTTTTGATCTGTCATTTTGACAAAGACCCTAATTCTCAGACAGGAAATTTTCTTCATCATCCTGCTAGGATACTGTATATATTTTCTATTTCAAATTACAGGGAGCCTCTATACATGGCTAATGATATATTATGCCTTGCAATACCTTTATGTACAGTATGCAGTCCCAGAGTCCCTAAATTATTCAGCATGATGTGCTTCAGAAGCAGACTTTATTCATATCTCTTTAGGTAGTTGGAAGCACAGCAGTTCTATTTAATCCATTCCCCACACTAGCAGAGCTCATTTGGTTAATTAAGCAAAAGAAATAAGTCTTTTCTTTTGACCCTCACTTTCATATTTTAAATTAATCTAGGAGGTCCAAATCACCCTATTTTCCTTTCAGTTCAAACCTTATAAATAAGGACATCACAAAAGCTAAGGAACTATGACAGATGACAAAAGGCAATGTGTAGCTGAAGATGAAAGAGAGAGAGACAAATTAGCCAAGTGCTGGAGTAAATCCTTCAGGGATGTTGCCCCATCTCCATCTCTGGTGGGGAGATCAGGTTAGACAAATGTCTGTAAGGAAAGGTTTAAGTGGAGTTTACCTTTCCTTCAGGCAAAAGTATGGATTAGATGACCTCCAGAGGCTTCCTTCAGATCAGTGAGGAATCAGTTTACAAACACAGCAGCATTAATCACTGTCTTTGGAGCAGCCTTCCTGGCCCTGGTATCTCTCAGAGTGATGCTCAAGAGCTGCAGCTTCTATAGCAACACCACAGAGCTGCTTCCCCTCCTTCCATAGGGCAAAGCACTGACAACCAGTAACAGCTCTGAGGCTTGCTGTAATTTGTACATCATTTTCTTCTGCTGGCTCTACAGGGTAAGACAAAGTGTTCTAAAGCATTCCAAGCAACAGGCTTTCTAGTTGGCTGGCAAAACCTTTGTACCTCATCTGCTGAGAAGGAAAAAGCAATGTACTTTCAGGGTTCAAAAAGTTGTGAGTTTGAGAGCTGCTTGAAGGGAATGAGGACTAAGGGAAGGCCTCCTGCACCTGCAGGTTCCTGGCACTGCCCCAAGACCATCTGTGCAAAAACCTGTGGGAAGGAGAGATTTATATCTCCCATGTATTAAATATCTTTTTTCTGTTCTGTTCTGCTTTGGGGCACTTACACTTCTTCTCAAAATCCTGTCACCATACATACTAAAATAATGCTTTCTATTTTAAAGTTTCCTTAGCAGAAGCTAAAGGATGGTAATAACTCCACGAAAGCCAGGCATTCGTTTTTATCACCTCCTCACTGCCCAGTATGTCCAGGTCAGAAACAGGTTTCCAATTTCCCTTTTGGCACCCACAGCAGACCTGTCACAGGAACACACAGCTCTGTACAAGCAAGAAATCCAGAGACACAGACAGGCAGTGTCTTTGGGGACCAGGCAGATGGAAACTGATACCGAAATCCTTCTGCTCTTTGGGGGAAAATGGGAAAGTTTTAAAGTAATTTCTTATCCTGAAACTATTTTTTCAATTATACCTAAAATATGGCTTGAAACGTAATAGGAAAACTATAGGAGAAAGTATTTCCAGAGTTTTTTTTTTCCTCTTTTACCATACACCTCACATAAACAGCAGCTGATATGACAGAAAAACAGCGTGACGTAGCAAGAGAAGTAAACAGGGAGCAATTCAGAGAGAAGAAAACAAGACTGTACTTGCATTTTACTCTTGAGCACTTGCCTGAAACATAATGAACTGTGGGATCAGAGCAGCAGCGTGCACTTCCTTTGTGTTAGGAGAGTCTTGTTTCTGTTTGTCAGAGCTGATTACTCCCAAGTGTTGGAAGAAGAACACAACAGCACGTGCTGCACTAAGGGAAGTCCTGCCATGCTTCAGAGTGGGAAACAGAGGTCAAAGCTGCTTTGTCAAACCAACAGATGCAAAATCTATTCTGCAGTTTATGCTTCATTAAATTGAGTATTAGAAAGGTTTTATTACTTTTCACTTTTTCAAGACTTAGGTCAATTGATTCTCAAGAATTTCAAAGCTCTGTAAAAGCTCTTTGAAAAAAATTAGAGGGTTTTTGGCACAGATTTGGTTGCAAAATTCATGACCAGCACCATATCTGGACAGTCACTATTACTATAAATGGAATAAAAGGGAAAAATGCTTTAGGAGCAATGGTTTTCAGCAATATTTAAGATACCTCTCATCTGAGGTATATTCACTTCTATTGAAGTAGAATATTCACTTCTGAAAAGGACCACAGATGGCATTCTACCAGACAGTAATATAAGGTAATTCTTTCAATAGCAGGAAATAAAACACCTAAAAGCATAATGCCAAATGAAAACAGAATGCAAGTTCCTAAGCCTGCAAGAATATGACCAAAATTATTTTACTATTTGGAAAATTCATCACAGTATATTTGGTATCATATTAATAAGCCAAAAATGTAGATACTTTTATTTAAGTGTACACACACATATATATTTAGGTTTCTTACATATATTCTCCCTGCTTGTTTGAGGTTCTTTTTTTAACCCCACTGGTAAAGCAGAACTTCAGAGATCTGTTCTGCTTACTTATTTCCTAATTTTTCACTAAAAGCTACCATGACCACCAGTGCTATCTCACTGCAGCTAAATAAAATGTATTTATCATTGAGTTTTGCATCACTGGAGCATATAAGTGAATTCAGGATAGAAAATTATTCAAGTGATGAGTACCTTTAGGATCAAAGAGCTTCACAGCAGATGATATAAAATTCAGTAGCTCGTGAGCTAAATTTTCAGATCTATTGGTCTATCTTTAGGATTGTGGATTCTAAATACCTCTATAAGTAACATTTTACAGTAGTACTTTGGAAAATGTTGAAAGAAATCACCTGCAATAGTGTGTCACCATGCACACCAGGCTCCTAAGGCAACCTGAGAGCAAACATCCACAGGACAGTGGCTCAAGGTGAGCCAGCAGGTGCCCAAGTGGCCAAGAGGGCCAGTCCTGGCTTGTATCAGAGACAGTGTGGCCAGCAGGACCAGGGCACTGATTGTCCCCCTGTACTCAGCACTGGTGAGGCACCTCAAATCCTGTGTTCAGTTCTGGGCCCCTCACTACAAGAACGACACTCAGGGGCTGGAGTGTGTCCAGAGAAGGGCAATGGAGCTGGGGAAGGGTCTGGAGCACAAGTGTGATGGGGAGGGACTGAGGGAGCTGAGGGTATTTAGCCTGGAGAAAAGGAGGCTGGAGGAGACCCTGTGGCTCTCTAGAGCTCCCTGGAAGGAGGGCATGGCCAGGGGGATTGAGTAACAAGTGACAGGACAAGAGGAAACGACCTCAAGTTGCCCCAGGGGAGGTTTAGATTGGACATTAGGAAAAATTCCATCACAGAAAGGGTTGTCAAGCAGTGGCACAGGCTGCCCAGGGCAGTGGTGGGGGCACCATTCTGGAGGTATTTAAAAGACGTGCAGGTGTGGTGCTTAGGGACAGGGGTTAGAGGTGGACTTGGCAGTGCTGGGATAACAATTGGACTTGATAATCTTTAAAGGTCTCTTCCTACCTGAACTGTTCTGTGACTGCACAAAGCTACCTCACAACAGGCATCACAGTCTCAGCAAAAAAGAATTATTTTAATGGACTTCATGCAAACCAAATAAAAGAAAATCTCAAGTGATCACCAATGCCTTTTTAGTACTTCAGACCTTGGAAAGCTCTTCAGGCACAAGGCAATAGTTTTCTATCTGACTGTATTTGATAACATCTGGGAAAACATCATGCTGCTGATCAGTGGAGCTAAACCCCATGGGGGGAAAAGTAAGGTCATCTCTATGGCACATCAATATTCATGATGAGTGGCAAAATAATCTGAGATTTCCTAAACAATAGGGACACACACCAAGGACATCCTGTTATCACACAACTCAGATGTTAGGGTTTATGCCAAACTTAACAACAAAGCAAAATAATGGAACTCTTAGAGTATCTCAATTGTCTAAATCTACATCCAGAATTATGCAGGTATTTGTTTTGCACATTTATAAATACTACCTCAATGTCTCTCCTTAGAAGTAGACAAAGAAAAGCATTTGAACTGCAGCAGTACTGTCTTTTATGGTTTGGTGATGGGGTTTTTCCTGATATCATTTTTTTAAAAAAAGAATAAGTATTGACGTCTTGAGACCTTTGCAGTTGTCCTGGAGTCATTAATCTCTGGCTGACCCAATAAAATCAGGCTTTACTTATATTTCACTGATACTTTGTGATAGCCTTGCATGCATCCCTCAGCTTGTTAGCGTTCGTATTTGTACCAGAGAACGTGAAATGTGACACTAGAAATAAATCACTTTCTTTTGTGGAAAAGAAAAATCACTGCTGTATTTAAAATGTGAAGCCCTTCAAAAAGTGTCTCATTCTGTATTACCAGTACCGTGAAGACAGTAAATGTTTTATGCTTTAAGTGGAAGCCAGAATGGTGGCAGTCATACAATTACAATCTCACCAGTTCTACCATGAGACAAAACAATAAATACGCTGTAAAACAACTCCCTCTGCCAAGCAAAACAAGCCTTCCTAAACTGTTTGAGAAATTCCTTCTTCCTTGCAGTTTCTGAAAACTGACATTTTCTGAATTTGACCTTTACATTTTGACATTCTGGTCCTTAATTGATTTCATTTCTATGTCAATACAGGAGTGTATGCACAAAATACATTTACTGTAAGATTAACTGTAGAAGCATTTGTTGATACCAGTTCATTTTTCATGTGGTTTTTTGCGCAAAAGTACCACCTACAGACACAATTCTTACAGGAGTCGTGCCCTCCTGTTTCCAGGGAAAAGACTCTCCCATGCCATCACTACCACTCTTGATTTTTCCATCAGTCCCCTGCACAGGCTGCTGTCTTCTCCATGAGAAATGCACCCAGCAAGACACTGAAGTGTTCAGAAATCAAGAGAAGAGGAGCATAAAATGACAAAGGAAACTATCTCAACATGAATTATCTGTTGTTTAGTGACAACACTTGTGTTTCTCAGTAAAAAGCACATGCCTTGATGGTATTTTAGTTTTACCAAAACTAGAAATCATGCACTGCTTGAGGACAAGCCAGGACAACACATGTACAGGTATGCATTTTTCCTTATCTTATATTTAATATAAATAAATAGAGAGGCTTATTGCATCCCCAACTTAAAGAAGCAATTTCTATTTTGTTAATTTTACAGCTCGTTAATTATGATTCAGCCAACTTATACCCACCTCATCTCAAGAGTGAGATTTACAGTGAAGTTAGCACATAAAAAAAAACCACCATTAACCCAAGGAAGTACTGAAAAATGGGTCAAGGAAATGAGAAAAGAGTTCTTATGTCAGGAACCTGTAATTCAGTTTGCCTCACATTCAAATCGAGAAGAGAATCCAAGAGAAGCAACCACTAAAAAAAAATAATGTACAGATAAAATATATGTAACAGATCTTTTGTCAGTCCTAACTTTGACAGAATTCAAGTCTGTAAATTTGGGTGGCTTTATTTATTTATTTTGCCTACATTTGTTAATTTGTTTTAGCTTAATTCTTAGGTATTAATCTGCTTGTTACATCCCACACATCATACTTAAATTTACTACAGTAATTTAATCCATTTTGATTCTTGCTTTTTGAAAAGTATACAAAATTACCTTCTCACTCGTGTTTATTTTGAGAATCTTTGTTGGTTTTGCCAAATTTGATATTACAGAAGAAAAACTTCATGTGGCAATGTTGAAGCCAGTAATCCTTAAAGACACCCTGTGAATTTTTCATTTTGTTTCTGTAGAATATCTCACGATAAGTACCCCAACAAATGTATCTGCAGCACCTCAATCCTTCAGCAAAGCAGCCCACAACGGGCCACGGGTTTATGGATGCCTCTAAGCAGACTCCTCTGAAGGTGCTGACAACCCCTGTGGCTTCAACCTCCTGTTTTCTATTTATTTGCAAGCTGGGATATAATTTTCATTGCTTGTTTTGGGCAATTCACAGGCTAAATTAAGTTGGCCTCTGTATTTCCTTTTTAAACAAGACAGAAATACAATAATTGATAGCATGTACTAAATATTTCTTGAAATTGCATTGGCAGGGAGTCAGGGAATAATGTGCACAGGTAAATCATTGCCACTCACCAGCCTGGCTCAGTGAGGGACACTTATTTCCTGGGTGTGTGGCCCTGTGATGCTGAGATGATTCTCATTAATTCAGTGATTTGGGACATCTTAAGGTATCCAGAGAGATTTAACAGACCCCTATACCAAGCATTCCTGCCCCACTGTGTTTCATTACATGTCTATTTTTTTAATGAGAACCTGGTTTATTACCTCAGTTTTAGACATCACTTTAGAAACTTTCAGAAGGTTGTGAACTCCTTGAGGTTGGAACAGTACAGAGAGACTCTTTGCTGCTATTCTTATTGGAATTTGTATTTCAGCTAACCACAATAATGTTAACAGCATTAGAACAGATGCTACAGTAAAACATGGTTTGAACAACTAAACAATTTTTTTAAGGCTTCACTAAAAGCTGAAATATTACCTCCATCTTAACATACACAAGAGAAAGCTGCAAATAAACTGAAGGTATTGACATATGTCTAAATACCAGTATTTAACATAAGGAACAATAGTATAGCAAAGGCCAGAACTGATCAGTACTCAGAAATGTCAATATCATCTCTCAAATTAGGCAAAAAAAGACAATGAAAACATCTCCCTCCCAATAAAACAGTCCCTTCCTTGTCAGCAGGAACATGAGAAAGAATCTCTGCCAAAAAAACTATTTTTGTCCTGACCAGCAAGATGTAACAGCTTTAAGAACACACAAAACAAAAAGTGCAAGGTAGACACAGATGGATAAATCTACCCCCATGCTCTATGTCAGGATATAAAAGGGAGACTTTAGAGAGAGCCCAGAGCTCCCCTGCAGTCAGAGAGAAAGATTTAGCAGAATTCTGAAATATCTATCCGGCTGTTGATCAACAAAATTGCCATCTCCTCATGAGAAATTTAAATTCCTCTGAACACCCTTGTTTGAAGCACAGGGGGAGAAATGCAACAGTCAGTGAGCAGCTCGGGTGCCTGTGCTGACCAGGCAGGTAAGATGGACATAAGGGGTGTTCCAGCAGCATTTCAGATGACAGAGAACAGCCTGGGGATCAAATGTCTCAAATGTCCACCTGAAGTTATGCAAAAATGGCAACCTTCTCGTGAAAATATGTTTATCTAGGTGTGGATGTTCACATGAGTACTCACCTTCAGATAAACATGAATAGCTCAGTCTGATGGCCAGGCAATCAAGAGCTAAATAATTTGGCCAATTTAAAATTGAACTGGGAGAGACTGCTGCTAACAAAATAAACAACATATAAGTAATTAGCTTTCTCAAAAGGAAAGTTTACCACCCTCTCAATTGTTGTCAGAGTGCTGCTTTCAATTTAATATTAGCATTGTGAAGCAGAGAAAATTATGTTGCTGGTACATGTTTGACTTTTCACTCAATTAATACAAAAATATTTGTAGACTGACACAAGAAGCCAATTTTTACAGAAAAACACAAAAAATAAACATAAAGGTTTATCATTTGGCTGTTTCCAAGTATTTCTAGCATACATCTCCTGGAAACTTGCAACCACATCTCCTGTGGTCACTGCTGCAACTCTAATGCAGTGTGTAAATAGTTATTTTTAAACTGGCTAACCACAGGCACTTCTTACTTTGCTGTAGTGAGGCCACAGCTCAGCATGGGCTCCTTTTCTCAGTATTTAATCAGCTCCTAACTTGACATTTATAACTTATGTGGATCTCAACAGCTACACTTATCCTAAACTCCCCTTTTCCTTTCATTTCACAGCAGTTCCAGTTACCAGACAGAAGGAGACAAGTGGGCACATAGAACAGAAACCTTTAAAACAAAAACCTCATGTAAATCACTCATGGATGCACTCTATAAACATCTAATAAGAAAAATGCCTAGTTGCTTTCAAGGTGTATTTTACAATGAAGCTTGTTTTGTCATCAATCTGAGCAAACTCATTGGAAAAAGACTGAAATTGACAAATGGATCTAATTCAAAGAGGGAGAATGAAGTGTTAAAAAGTTCACATCTCCTTGGTGACCATAATATTTTCATTAACTTGCCTCACACCTTTAAGCTGCACTGATGGGAGACTAAACAATTTATGCATCACATGTTAAATTGCAGGACAAGGGTACCTCCTCCATCCTGGAGCTTTTCTGCTTTGAGTACCCATAAATTTGATGCACCTCTGGCTCCTGCAGCCCTTCCTTGACCTCATCTCAGCCCTGGCAGGAGCAAGGTGCAAACTTACCCCTTACGTGGCAGCCCAAAAATATCCACCTGTATGACTGCAAAGCCACCCCATGCTTTCCCTAAAGCTCCATGACACCTGGGGCTGGGTGCTTTGGGTGGATATTATCCAGGAGTCCACCCACTGTGCTCCTGCACCATCTGCTTTGCCAGCACAGCCACTCTACACTTTTACAAGCCTGGGAAAATCTGGGGTCTTCCTAGGTGCCCAGATATGACCAGACTGAGGGCTTGAAGTATTCTCAAAAAACACTGCAGCAAATATTCCAATTTACCTTTTAAATTATATACAGCTTATTTAAAACTCTGTTACCACCTTTCAGGGCAGTCCTTGCTCATCTGAACAAATCCTTTAAAATAAAAACCACAAGAAAAACTGGAAACCGTAATGCAGACCATTCCCACAGGATGCTATGGACTAGGAAGGGAGGCAGTTGTTTGAACAGCTGAGAAAAATGGAAGTACTTCTTATACAAAATTGTAATTTTGAAAAAAAAAGTAGAAAACTTCCTGCCTCCAAGAATTAAGAAGAAATACAATATACAGAATTCAAAACAACTGGGGGAGAGAAGGGCATCCTGGCTACTGCTCTGAAAACCTCTGTCAATTTAATTCTCTTCAGGACAGATGGTGAAAGGGTCATTGACTTGAATTTTTAAGGGAGAAGCATTAAAAAAAAGCAATATTTTGGCACATTGATGATTTACTGGAAAGATTTATCCATTAGAAGACATCTGCATCACTCAGTTTTAATAAAATTCTGTGTCCCTCAATTACATTTTTAACATGCAAAAGGTAAAGGATGAAAGATGACAGTTGTAAGGGCTTAACTAAAACTCACAGATTTTATTGTGTGAAGAAAGAATATGTGGTCATAAGCCAGCAAAAATAAACCTAGGATCTGAATTTCAGTGAGGATATTGTCTTTTCTGTAGCCAGTTTTGTGTAGTCTCTGGGACAAACAAGTCAGAAGCATAAGCAGAAAACTTATCAGAGCTTTCTCTGAAGGCACCTTGGGTTTTTCACACTGAATCTAAAACCCAACAAGATTGTAATTGTGTTTTCTGCTTCATAGAACTTCCAAGATAAAAAATACGAAACGCATTTGTTCATTTGTGCTCACAAAAGAATAAATGATCCACTTATCAGTCTTCTTGGAGACAAAAATATTTTTCAAAATCATCAAACGAGTTGGATACCACAACTGATTTGAAAAATCTCAGCAGCATGATTGGATGTTTGCCTGCAGTCAATGTAATCAGCTGCCCTTTCCTTTTAATATTTAAAGTCTCCCACTTGCAGGCTACTAGAGTTAGTGTTTTGCAGAGAAAGAGTCAAAAGAAGTAGAAATAATAGACTAGAAAATAGAAATAGCAAATAACAGCCATTTTTTGCCAGCCAACAGAAACATGAGAGGTGACATGCAAAGTTAGCCAGTATGAAGTAGCTCAGCATGAATTTTCCAATAACTCAGGAATATGCTATTTGTCTGGAAAATTACTGGACTTCTAATCTAGGAAGAAAAATGCCAGCACTGACATATCCATTTCAACATATTACAATAAAACCAAAACAGAAATCCAGAAAGTTCACTTTTATGGCAACTATAGTGTGAAGCAGTAAGAAGATTCTGGGAGGTGTTTTTAAAAAGATGTGATTTGTTATGGAGCCCTGGTTATAGGACATGCTTGTGAGAGATACTCTAGTTTCATTACAACTCTCTACTAACTGGGAAAAAATTATATGCAGCCTGTATGACACAAAAATGCCAAAGCCTTGGGAAGCCCTGAATGAAAATGGAACATTCTTTGGGAAATGTGGTGGCAGATAAGTGTCAATGTTTCATACAGAAATCATCAGAATACCAGGGAAAACAACAAGCACTCACAGAGAAAGCTGACCCTTAACTGCTGAGTTGCAGATGGACCAGGATACATCACCCACCCTTCACACACAAAGCACTCTGAGCCAGGTGTGACCACTGGATGCTTTGGTGCCCCTCCTGCCCTGGCCACAAGGTCTGAACCCCTTTCAGATGCAGGGCCCTGAACACCCCATCCCCACACCCAGAGCCTTCATCAGCCACAGCTGCCCTGCCAGGGATGTGCCTGCCTTGCCCACCAGCAGTCCAGGTGCTACTTTGGAGCCTGCAGTCCATGTTTGCTTCCTCAGAGGCAATGTGCCTCAAGGAAAAACCACGGTGCATTGACATTTTCAGAATCCCAGCAGTGCACAAAATTGTCCTTCTAAACCAAAACCAAAACTTTCTCCTGTTGCAAACAAACTGGAAGGGGTATTTCAGTTTGTATTTGTCCACCAGTAGAGGTCTGTGCCAGTGTGACTTGACAGCCAGCTCCAGCTGGAGTGGCACAGGCCGGACTCAGATGTTAGATCTAAGGGCAGAGTTTCTAATGAATTTATGATATTGGCAATATGTGAGAAAAGTTTCACAGCTGTTTTTACAGAATTACAGACTACGTAAAATGCAAAAAGCACTTGACCATAAATATTAAAACAACACTTAAAATATTCCATATGCTCAAGTCATGTTGAGAGAAAGAATTCCTTCTTCCTCACCACGAGTCTGGGCTTTTACTAATGCTTTCCCTTATTCCATCCAGGCTAAGCCTGAGGCATGTGAGGAGAGGTTATTGAGACATCTATTTAGTAACAAAAAATTTCTGAGCTTTCTCTGCAGAATAAAAGCTTTGCCTTCAAGCCAGCTGAATGGTAAAAGCAAAATGATGTCCTGTTAATAAGAAGGAGCCTCCAAAGCATTCCCCATTGGTCATACCAAAACCTTATCGACTTCATCCCTTTAATTACCCCCAGAAATATTTTATCGCAAATGTTCAGCACTGTGTACAGTGAAAAGCAATGCCAAATATTATTTTTGTGGGCCAACAAAATTATTTCATTACTTCATAAAGAGCCAAAAACTTGAGTTACTTCATTGAAGTTAACCATAACTGAATCTGCAGATCACAAGAAAGCCAAAGCAAAACAGACAGCATTTCCAACCAATATGCTGGGGTTTCAGGGAAGTTGAAATATTAGAGCAAATTATTAATTATAAGGCAAAATCAGAGGCTTTGTGTATTGCTAGTGTTGTAAAAATGTCTTCAAACTCTAGGTTCAGAATATTTCATTAAATTTGGCAATTAATTTATTGGCCTAATAATCCCCTTTTCAGCAATCTGAGAAATAACAGAAACACCTTTCTGGCCATGTCCATCCTCTCTGGAAATATTTTGCAATTTGTTGCAATAAATAACTGGCATTCTCATCTTCCTGTGCAGAGAGGCTTTTGTGCCGTTACTCTCAATTACTAAATTGCTCCAAAAGAATTAAATGGAATTAAACAGCTAGACGGCTTGTGGTATCAAAGAAATCATCAAGGAGGATCAGGGAACTTCTTCCCCATCCCACTGAATTTCTATTCTCGGTGATAAAGCAAGATCTGATCCAGAGTTACATCACAGACCAGCAGTCATGGAAAATAACATTACCACTGTTTTTATGGTGATTCATATCTCTAATTTTCAAATTCTCTTGACAGTACTCCAGTACCACAAACAGCATTAATGTCACACTAGAAGAAAACCACAGATCCTAAGTGCCATTTCTGAGAAAAGAGTTTGTAAAATTCATTATCTGCTATTTCCCAGGCTAGGCCATTTTAAAAGATGTATCTGCAGGAGAGCAACAAAGTCAATGGACAACACAGCTCTTCATTACTGCTCAGAATAATAAATCACACAAAAAGCAAAATAAAAACCTTTTTGACCACAAAAACAAAACCAAAAATATTCCATATTGACAGCTCTCATTTTAGGAAAAAATCTTGGCATTCCGTCTTTCCCATGCAGTCTGAGTCATGAAAAATGCCAAATGCTAAAGTTAGGGTAGAAAGCTAAAATGAATTCAAGTAGTTGAAGAGTTCTGCTCTTTAACTTTGTTTCGGCAGCAAACGAAATCAGCTTTGAGACGCTTTCTTTCATCCCGTCGCTGTGTGAAGAGCGATTTGCTCATTAACTGCCTCTGAAGCCGGGGAGCGCGGAGCCCAGCAGCAGGCTGCATCCCCACAGCTGCTTACGCTGGCAAAATGCGCTCCCATTAGCATCAGAGTGACCCCGCTCCCTGGAGCCAGGGGCTGCTCCCAACACCTCCCATAGCAGTGGCACACGCAGGAAGAGCTGCCCATTTGTATATTTTGCATCTGCTTTAATTACACTATCACTGCGGCACACAACAGCAACGCACTTCATAAAGCACTGACAAATTTTATGGTAATTGAAAAGCCCAATTAGCAATTCTCACACCACAGGCATATTCTGTTTGATCAGCAGCAGTAAAAGAAAGAAAAACTTAGACCAAGAAAAGGCTCAAAGGTATTTGAAGTTCCAGAGGAATTCAATGTCTGTAATTTAGAGTATATTTAACACGTTTGAAATCTATTCTCCTCAACAAGGGCTCTGACTTGGGGATGTGCTTCTTGACCCCGTTTCTCTGGAATTTTTTCCTTCATTGACATAACTGGCTTATGGTTTCTCTGGAAATTTACCCCATGGGAACTACAAAGAGCTAAGAGTAAATGCAGCTTTATCTTAGCAAATTGCATGCCATCATAAAACATTTCTGAATAGAAATACGATCAGCAGCTACACTTGGCAAAAGTAAAACTCAAATGAATGTTGCCAACTCACTCCAGTTGGAAAAACCCCTGGGTTTATACTGGTGTCACATGACGTTAAAAAATGCACAGAAAGTTCCCAGGGACTGTGAACTGGCCTTGAAACCATGACAACAAGGTCAACAAGCAATGAAGAGCCCCCAGGAACAGAATACTGGAAATCATTATTTCATTGACAATTAATTGTTCAAATAGATCCAGCCCAGGACTCCAATGGAGTATAAGGTTAAATAATAACTTCGTGGTAGCAGACAGGATGAAAATATGATCCCAAGTTCCCTTAGACAAATAAAGCTAAAAATTACACTCCTGAAATTTCGTGTATGCAAATGACAGTATAATGAACTGGACCCAGACCACTGCGTACACATTGTGGATTTTGTTATGTAAGTGTGAGCGACCAAATCACCCATTTCTGTATCGTTCCTCGTTACTTTTTGTATAAAAGGCTGTGCTTGCACCCTGAAATGAGTGATGCCTGGCACCCCTTCTGCAGAATGGCAATGAAACCAAATAGTGGTTCATTGAATATTCACCAAATAGTGGTGAATAGCATTCAATAGTGTTGAATGCTTCTTGCACCCTGGGTGGAAGAGACCTGCCTGAGGGACAGCCACACTGCAGAATGCTTCCCTGGGAAGCTGCTTTATACACCCTTCGGCCCTGAAGCAGCTACTGTCCAAGGTGAATCTACTCTGTTCCTAGTCAGGATTTGTCACCAGCTGCATCAGAAATGCAGCTCTGTTACTCCAGAACCATTTAGGCAGGTGCATGGCTATGCCAGCAATGAAACCTTGCTGACTGATAGGAGAGACAGACTCTAAGTACAAAGTAAAGCAAGCCCAACCTCAGACTTGTGAGGAATTAGGAATTTTCTAGCTCAAAATAGTCCCTGGTGTAAACTGGACTGACTTGTCTTTTTACATAGACTACCCAAAGCTCTGAAGTTACGTAAGTTCTATTTTCATAAGAAATCAATAGGAAAACAGGTTCTGTAATTCTGTTTCTTGAGCTCCAGCCACACAGCTGAAATGACTCAGGATGCTCAAAGCAGTTTCAGCTCTCAGGGATATATCTTAGTGCCTGCCTCCTTCAATTTACCATGGCACTGTTCTACTGAGATACAGACACCTGCTTTACAGCTGGGAGAGAAACAAACTGCTTGACAGCAATTAAGGTAAAACTTTGCTCTGCCATAAAGTCTGGAAAACTGCTAATTCCTCAGTCTGTCATGCTCCCTGAAGAAAGAGTGAGATGTTAGCAATTTTTAATGACTGCTGTTAGGGGAAAATGGGAAATACAGAGAACGATACTTGCAGATTAAAATATGGTAACCTAAAACTTCTGCAAAGTTTTACGCTCTAAGCTGGAAAAAAAAATTCCACTGAGCTACAATTTACAATGATTGCCAGCAACACTTTCCAAGAATTTTGCACATGTCACCTGTTACTGGATTTTATTTTACTGGATGAAAGCTATTCTCTTTGGTTGAAAAAGACTCAAAAGTTCTTTCCTTTCCAATTTTTTTTCCTATTTTCTATCTTTTCTAACAGCAAAAGTTAGAAATGAAAGCTTGACCTTTGGCACAATGCCTACTTAGAAAGTGTAATTCCATAGTTTCTGACTGCACCCACATTGAAACCACTTGAGAAATTCCCTGTATCAGTACCCAGCAGAGCTGAGTTGGCTCTGGACAGTGGATCACATTGCCTGTAATCATTCATGAGGCTCTATCAGAGGAGATGTGGCTGTGTCTGCCCAGCCTGGATCTATCCCTCCATGCCCACAGGCAGTGCCCAAAATGACTGCACTTGCTTTTTCCTGACCAGCCTGACTGCATAAACAGAAAGAAATCCTGTTACAAACATTACTGTGGGAAAAGCAAAACCACCACACAACAAATACAAACAAAGCCCCAAACTTCAGAAGGTCAGTGTAAACAGTGGAGTAGCAGTGATGAAAACAGATCATTCTGAGTGGATGGGAGGGAGCCAACAGAGTGCTATCACACCACATTACACATCACTCTGCAGCAAGGCTGGGCAGGCACACCATGGAGAATAATATTAAGCTGATTTAGCCAAGCTAGTGCAAAATAATGTGGATGTATTGCCCTTGACCCAGGTTTACTTTAAATTCATATCAATCAGGAAAAAAAACAAAAAGTCAAATGACCTACTCTTAAAACCAAAGGAAAGAAAGCTCTACATAGATTTTTACATCAGTTCAGCTAACACCAAGGTAATTCCATGTACAAGCATGTGGACAAACATACAAAACAGTGAATTTCTGTAAAATCCTTACCTTTTTGGTGAGGAGGAAAAAAAAAGTGGTTTTGGGACACTAAAGCAAAGCCAAGGGCTTTTACTGATTAGTAAGTCTTCATCACTGACCTCACTACAAAGAAAAATCTGGAAACCAGATTTTTAATTTCCTGTATTTTGTATGTGAGAAGACCAAAAAAATTAGAAAAACCAAAATAAAACAAACAAGTAAAACCCTAAAAGTAATCCCATTGTAGGGAGGCACTAGTATCTCAAGCTTACTGTGTAACCAGAAATTCCCAAACTTTGGTTAACTTCTCTGAATCAAGGACAAAATAAAAAGCTGTTTAAAATATAAAATGTGAACAGACAAAATATAAGATGAGAGAAAAAAACTACCCTGAAAAGCTTTATCACACACTTGCCATTGCTTGTCGTTTTTGCCATCTTTGGTCTTCACTACAAATTACCATTGCCTTTGCATATTTTATGGAAAGAGTATCTGGAGAGCAAAGGAGGGGAAGTGAAACATCAGCCTCGGGATCCTTTCCTTCAAAACACACTTCACCCATTTCAGACTTGTCTTGTGGACCTGCTCGTTTGTTAATCCCTAGGTAGTTTCTGACAAAACAGCCTTGATAGATGTGACAAGGTGTGTCAGCATTGTATCACTAATATTTCATACTCTAAGGCCCCTGGTTACTCTGCAATTCTCTTTCCAAAACACAGCAGGATTGCACTGGCATTGGAGCAGGCAGGACAAAAGACCAGTTTCCCATAACAACGACAGTGCTATTTGTGCCTGCTCCATTCAGCAGCATTTAGCAGCCTGGTGACACTGTGCTGGTTACAGGGACACAGGGTGTATCTCCAGTTAACCTCAAATTTAGCCAGCAGAGCAGGTCAATCTACTTAGAGTTAATAACTAGCTTTTACATTGAAACAGTAAAAACCAAACCCCAGCAGGATGGATCTGCCTTAATTATTTTTTTTCCAAAAGAAAAATATCCTGCAACATTTTGAGATTCCTGTATATGCTAATAGTCTGTCCCCCAAGACAAGCACTTTTGTTTGCCCTCAATAACTAACTTAATACAGGGATTAAAACTACCTGCCAAGCACACTGATAGACATCTATGAAACACCCTTCTGTATGCCAGATTCCTAAACTGAGAGATGTGTATATGCCGTGAACTTAAGCCTCTATGAAACAAAACAGAAAATCAGTTGACAGGGATCTTGTGGTATCATACTGATGTGCTTTAAAGGGGTATAGCACTAAATGAAAGACAACAATTGTTACACAAAATTAAAGTCACAGAGGTCCATAACTTGCTAGCCCAAATTGCAAGTTGCCCTCACTTTTCCATGCATAAAAGAATTTGATAAATATTAAATTACTGGGTTTCAGTTCTGGAATACAAGAGCACATGATTGAAGTAACTGAAAAAGGGAAGCATCATCCCATTTGCTCCAAAAGTTCTGTATTATGAAAGCAGCAGCACAAATGCATTTCAAACAGCAAAGGACATATTCCACATCAGGGATGTGAAAGTAGGTGCCTGGTAATCAGCCTTGCTCTCAGTTCAGAACTAGACATCAATTTGAGAAAGCTAAAGGAGACTTCCTGTCCTTTCCCAATCGTGTACTCTTGAGAGCATCATTCTTTACTGATGTATTTACTGAGGAACTGGGCAGCAATTTCTTGTGCTTAGACTTCAGGAAAAGGAGATTCTATGGCAACCAAGCACCAACATTTTGGTTCAGAATCAGAAGGCTTCACAATACACCCAGCAGCTCCTTGATTGCAATGCTTGTTCCCATCACAGCAGACTGAGGCTACAGCTCTCTCTCCTACCCATTTATTCCATGAGTTTTGGTCTTGGTGCAGTACATACCTTTTGGGGAGCAGACTGTCACATCTCAAAGCTGTTCTATGAAGTGACTTTGGCACTGGATAATATTTTAAGACCAGCAGTGGATCTCAATGCAAATAATGCCCCTGCTTGCTGGAGGTCAGCTCACTTCCTTCAAGAGCTCCATTCTCTACTCAGGCAAAGCAAGGCACTACCTCAGACTAAATGGCCAAGTGGTTGGTTCATCCTGTTTTGCTAGAAACAAGTTATTGTGCATTTTCACTTCAGCAGAGTGACAGTAACAGACAGCTGGGGTTACAGCTTCATTGACTGGCCCAAGGGTTTGCAGAGCGAATATTTACCAGTTGCATTTCTTAGTTCTGTTGAAGTGAATGCAAACAAGTCTGGAAGTTCACATCAGCAACTAGCCCACTTGTCAGTACTTCTGAAACAAATTAGAAAGCATTGCTTTCAAGAATGGCATATTCAAGTTGAGTTCCTGGGGAAAAAAATAGCCTTTTGCTGACTTTCTCCAGATCTTGGTTGCAAAAGAATGCACACTAGTGAACATTAAGTTCTCTGAGAAGTGTGAATCTGGATGTCTCAAGGATACAGAACTTAGGGTTCTGCAGAAATTTCAGTTAGGGAGACTAAATCATAGCACACAGATTTACCAAAAAATATTTGAGAATTAAACAATTTTTTAAAACCCAAAATATGTGGCACAAACTCAAGAGAGAAAATTTGAATTTAATTCCACTCTGTGTCCAAAGGGATTTGATCTTAAATCCCTGAGAAGAATGCCCTAGCTCCACTAGAGCTGGAGCTGAACGTTCACTATCTCCCTGATGATATACTCAAGCATTTGTAAAACACATTTACACACACAATTTTGTCGGGTTTTTTTTTTCCTTTCATTGCAGCTATGGAAATTCAGTTGTTTTATAACCCAGATGGACATCCAAACCATTACGTATCAACAGTGCGTGGCAGGAAGAACTGAAATTCAGCATGACCAGAAAAAAACAACTGCCAGTTGTTTGACTGTGATCAAACATTTGATCAATTTTTGAAAAATTCAACCAGAATTTCTGTTATCTACTGACCCTGATAGCATGTCTCAGATCCAGCAATGAGTGAGGAGCATGAACAGGTCCCCCACCAGACCTAAACCATCACTGTGGTTTAGAAGATGCCCTCTCACACAACGGATTATTGTTTCAACAGGGCTTGGTAATTTCTATAGTGATAGAGGCTTCACTTTGGGAGGTACTGCCTGCTGGCAAATGGGAGCAGTACTTTTCTGAAGCATCTTTTAAAATCTTCTCCCTTGATTTTTGACTTACAAATGATGTGTTACACTCCCTCGTTGCTCTGCTAGCATTTGATCAGGTTTTGGGAAATGCCAGCCTGTTTCTGCTTCAATAGTTTTGTCTAAAAGCTTGAATTATCTTTCCTAGTTCTCTCAAAAAGCTATTTCCTACCTAATGTGGTTTATTAATCTGCTGCATTACTGGCAAAGCAAACAGAATATTAAGCAGCGTCTGGCAGTGCAAAATATGTGGGAAATACTTGAAGTTGTTCTGAATTGCGATATTTTTCCTCAGCTGTTCTACTGTAGAATTCAACAAGTTTGATCTCTGAACAAAACTCAGTTAAAGACTGGAATGTGTACCATGATTTTCCAGTGGCTATTAGCTTAGTCCATGTATTTTTACTCTAAAATGCAAAGGGAGTGGAAGACATTACTGTGGTTCTAGAATTTTATGAGTAAAAATATTCCTCATAAGGAATTATTTTGCTAAGCTATGGCCTTGTTGTAAATCAGACAAGTCTGCTGGAGAAATGATGCAAGGAAATCTAGTCTTGGGGCATAACACAATGCTGTTTACTTAGAGAAATGCCAGTCTCAATAAAGCTAAGTCTTCCTGACAGGAACACAGCAAAGGATTTCAGTTTTTGATACATTTACTGATTGTATCTCTGCCAACTCGTGCAACTCCACACCAGTGCAAACTCATGAAATGCTTCCTGACACCAGGCAGCTCCTCCTGGCCACTCAGGTCACACCAACACATGACCCATGATACAGGGATTTACAAGCCAAATAAAACATCAGAGGAACACTGAGAAAAAACCCACACAAACCACCCATCCAGGAATCAACAATACATTTGTTTGGGAGTCAGCTGGTAACAATAGCCTGCATTTATCTGTCTACAGTTGATACACATCAGCATTAAGACTTGGAGAGGTTTCATGCTTTAGGTTATTCCTCCAGCAAATCTCCAACAAACCAACTATCATTACAATAGAGCAGTATAGTACACAAATTTCTCATGAGATATCAGAAGTTTCCATGAAGCAGTTGAATAAGGGATGTTTTCATCCTACCTTAGCAATGTGAGTCTGTCTCTTTCTGCATCTTCTGTGCCGCTTGCCTGTGGAGAGAAGAAACAGAATGTACAAGGCTGAATTTCAATTCCAGACCAGTTTGGTCACTGCTCACTTGTGCTTTCTGGGCTATTTTTGGGAGGATAAACAGCACTTCTGGCTCTTCTAAGCATTTGTAATGTTCTTGTAGTCAAGACCTCAGCATAGCTCTGGTAAGGGAGATACATATGCTAAAGAAATTCTAACAGAAAACATACCAGAGGTCATCCCCAAAGTTCTGATGTCATCCCAGTACATGGGTCATTGCAAAAGAACAAATTATCTTTTGAGGTTAAAGGTCATTGAAAGGTCATAATGGGCTCAAAATGTTTCCAAAAGGTCAGAGGTCTTCCAGAGCTCAGACGTCACCCATGTGGTCAGAGGTAACAGAAAAGGTCAAGTGGTCAAAGTTATCCAAAGTCTCAGAGGTCATCAAAAATGTCATGTATTCCATGTATTAAATTCCTTTCTGTACAGTTTTACACAATATAAGAGCTGTGATAACCCCGTAATGGGTAAATATTATGACAAATGTAAGCTACAGATACCAAACAGCAAGAGTTCATAATTGAATACAGGAGACATTTACAAAAAGCACCAAAGTAGCCAAATGGGAAGGATTTTAAAATTCTCTCCCCAGACCAGCTGGAGCTTTTGCCATTTAAAATTGAACTACATTTTTTACCTTTGAAAGTCCTCAGTGGTGCTATTTTAAATTTTAGAGATAATAAGAGTTTTGAATCAGATCTTGTGTTATCTGGACCCCAGACAGTTAAAAATGTAAAATGGAAACTGGAAAAACTGTTCTAGTTTTGATACCCTTTTCACTTTTTATCCTTTTTTCCCTTGTGATTTTTCCTGCCCCGACTAGAAAACTAGAAAATTCCAAATATTCACCAGTTTTCAGTACAGACACAAAAGTGTTGTTGCAGTTACATCTGCCATGTGGTTATCATGTAGCAGTGAAATAGCCACTACTCACCCAATCAGAGCTACCCAGGAGGAACTTGTCATACACAAAAAGTGATCAACTAACCTCAACCAAACCTCAAGTGACCTTAGAATAATTATGATGAAAATGCAGAACTCCTGGTTTAGTCCCAAGTCAGGGAAACACACGGGTGCTTAGATCCAAGAACTCTGCTATGCTAAGCAGGCTGGCAAGCACTGAAGTGCCTTGTTAAATAAAGCAAGACGCAAATCTCTCTCACACACAAAGCACTCAGTGCCTGCCAAGAGGAATTTCACGCACAGTGCTGAACGGCACAATTTCCGTTCACTTACAACCCCAACGCTGATAATGCTCAGCTGAAAAGGAAGATAATGAGCTCAAGAGCTCACACATCAATGGGTTGGCAAGTGAGAATGCCCACCTGTGATCCCAAGTCTCTTCACACGCTTTCTTTGCTCCCCTGCCCTAATACAAGCTCATAAATTACAGTTTCACCATAGATTTCCTGACTGTAAATAAGAAATCACAGTTTTTAAATCCTGTTGCCCAAAAGTACTGCTTCTCACTTTCCAGCATCCCAGTGTGCCTGATTTACCAGCCAACACACGTGTCTGAGCACTGCAGACACTCTGGGGCAAGGAAAACTCCTCCTCCTGAGGGGGAATTCCTGAGGTCTCTTCTATCTTGAGTTATTCTATAGTCGCAAGCCTAGGAATATCCCCTGCAAAATCCAGGGAGTTCAGTGCATTTAACCCCACCCCATCCAGCTGCCTTATTTTACTCTGGGCTTGCTCCGATATTTTGTTAAACATCTGGGATTTAACCTAGGCCTCCCCTTTCCCCTGCAGTGGCTGCAGTGTCCCTAGGTTAAAGAGTCAGCATTATTTTTGTTTAAATTCCCTCTAGAAAAAATCAGCTTCAATTATTGCATGGTCTTCAGTGGGACCTTTTCAACAAGAGGCACTAAGCATTTGCTTCCTGAACTTTACAGTACTAACAAAGGAAATGAACTCTCCATGGAAGTGGCACAGCTACAAACACACAGCACTCAGGGCTTCATTGCTTCTGTCACTGCTCCCTAAGCACACATCGCAGTTTTTTATTCTCACGCGGATTTCTGCATAAGAACAGGGACTTCTCCAGGGACCTTTGCAGTTAGTGAGTGTAAGAAATTGCTCTAATTAACAACTCATTCAAAATTTAAAAATACATCCCTTGCAGCCAAGGAATCTGGAGTCACAGAAAAGAACAGGTCTGCAAAATAAATATTTGGTATCTGATAAAGACACACAAACACATTGAGTTCTTTTCTTTCCATTTTAAAATTGGGCTTTGGGTCTAATTTTTTCTACTTCTTTCACTAATGGTTAAACCACTGCAGGATGGTTCACAAAGCTATTGCATATTGCATTTAACCAAACTGTTGTTTGAATGGAGGGTAAAATATGCTGAAGAAAAGCCATTTGTTTGACAAAATAGTTTTAAGTAAAAAATTGCAATGCAAGAGGAGGACTTCAATCAGTATAGTGCATTGAGGATACCTTTTTTCTAGCATCTACTTATACAAAACCACCAGCTTGTAGCCCCAAAGTCATCCTCTTTCCATCCATCTGCCATTCAATGGCAGGAGTATTTAAAGATAAGCCACTACTTTTTAAAAATGCACACCCTTATAAGTCAAATCTTGCAATGGTGTTTTGGACATAACACCTTAAATTCGTCCTGCCAAGCTTTGCTATGGCAAATATTTTTCTACTTTCCTATTAAAAGAAAATAATTATAAAAGCACTGTTAGGAGAGAAGATACAACACCAAGTCTTGAAGAAAGGCTGCATATATTTCTGAATATAGTATCTAAATATCCACAGCAAAGTGAACTGCTGTGAGATAACTTACTAAAACTCAGCTTTTGAGAGATCACCTGCTACAGAGAGAAATCAATGGGCTTCTTACAGGTACAGCAAATCTGAGTCAATGTCTGGCATTGATTGGTTCAGCCACTCTGCAGCTACCTTGGCACTTCCAAGAACTAGGAGCTGGCATTTGCATTCCAAAGAGGAACAGAGCTCAACAATTTATGCATTCATTTAATGAATGCATCTTCTCTGAGTATATAATGTACAATTCCCATAGGCTTCATTTTTACTTTTTAAAATTGAGATTATATTGCAGTACTCAGCAGCACTGTACAGATGTTTAGTTTTATTATGCTCTTTGAAAGCTATTATTATGTTTGATAGTCATTTAATAATCTGAGGTCATGTAACATCAAGAAGGTACTAAGTAAATTTGCCATGCTAATAAATATCTTGCTGGTAAACCAGCAAGATGTTTTGAGCTGAGTTGTTTCAGCATGAAAGGAACTGAGGTGTATCTTACAAATGTAACCTATACCTTTATTACTCAACTGCAGTATGTTACCTGCATTTTAACCAGGATGAAAAATTAGTGTGCCATGTGCTGTTGAGAGCTCACCTTGTAGACAGAACCTAGGAAATCTGGAGCAGAGGTACCCATGAATTTACCCTTAAGGAATATATTTAACATTGAAAAACTTAATTTTACCAAAGGAAAACCCTATGATAAAAACAGATTGGTAAAAATTATCTTGAAACAGAAGATATTGAAGTATTCACTATCACAATCAGTTAAGTCTTTAATCTCAAAATTTGTTAATGGATCTTTTGTACAGAATATTAATATATTGTTATAAATATAAAATATTATATATTAATATTTTGTACAGAATATAAAAATTAGTAGAAACAGGTTTTGACTGGGCCTCCTCTCTCTTTCTACAGACAGAGAAACAGATTAGTCCAGCTTTTCTAGAGCACAAATTTCAGGCAGCCTGAGGTTACCTCAGCTGATATAAATTTGATGACATACTGTTATTTTTAATTTTGTGGACAGTTTGTAAAACCTCCCACATGCCTAAATGTTTATTCTTTTAACAGAAACAGCAACTTTGAACTTGAAAAATTTCACTCAGAGAGCTGATAAAAACCAGGCAATCACTCACTGCCTTATCAACTCTTGAAACTGATACGACTGTAAACTCATCATTTCTCTACAATGAGCTAGGTAATACAAACTAAACTCCAAAAAAAGCTTTCCAATTACCCTGATTAAATGTGTCTATAGTCATTTTTCAATTTGTGCTGTTTGATGCATATTAAAACCTCAGTTTAAACATGTTACATTACTGCTCTGGCCTGGCTCCTCCCTCTCTACCCCATCTCAGACCTGCCACAGAAAGCCCTGCAATACCACTTCATTCTGGTGCTCAGAAAGCTCCTTCAGAGAGTTTGCTTTGCCCAAAAAAAATCAATTGATTGTATCATCCCAGCACCTCCAGCTCTTCACAGACCTCATGAGCAGTTTTCAAGCATCTGCTGCACAATAGCTTGAAAGTAAAACTTGTGCAAGGTGGAAGTGTTTGTCCTGCTCACTTACTGTTCCAGTCAGCCTCACAGTCAGCTTTCCACCCACCTCAATTTCAGCTGACACATGGCCTCGGAGCACACAATTGCTTTGGAACACTGCCTGCCAGATAGACACAGGAGTTGTAACCCTTCTCTTTCAGCCAGTCTCTTTTCAAAAGTTCTTCCTCATGTCTCACCTAGAAGCTTCAGAATAGATTTGTCTTTTATTGTGCTCATTAGCACTGATTTTTTGGGGGCAAGGAGCAAAAAGAGGATGCATTTCACTGCTGGTGTTGGGTTTGTGAGCCAGAAACATGGACACCTGTGACAGTGTCAGGGCTGATTTGAACACCATAAGCTAAACTCTAATTTGGGAAGCCTGTGGCTAAAGGAAACATTACCCCTGTTAGCAATCATTTTGTGCAGCCTAGTTTGGGAAAGAGACATAGAAACACTTTGGAAACAAATTTCATTGTTTAAAAATAAAAAACCACCAAACACCACGACATACGTGCCAAGTATTTGGGCACAGACACGTCATAGGGAAGAGAGTATGGAAGGGGAGTGGGTTCCTACGCCATCGATTTTTCAAGGTGTCATAATGTCTGTCAACTTCCTCACCTTTTGAGAAACTTTTAAACCACTTCTGGAAAATAAATCTGGGGAAAACCCTCTCTGCTCTCCTTCATAAGCTGTGATTAATTACCAAAAGGCCGTGGCAGCCTGACAGAGCTCTCCATGCAGGTAGGCACTGCTTCCACAGTTCCCTCTTTAAAGAAATGCAGTGTTAACCTGCTGGGCATTTGAAAAACCACCCTCATCACCAGACTTCAACTGCACGGCTGTGTTCACATCCCCACCTCCTATTTCCTTACATTATTTCCATGGCCAAGCATCCCACCCCACAGAGCTCAGGCAGGCTGGCAGCTGCTGTGAGTGCAGTGCCAGAGCAGAAGCTTGTGGGGACTGACCACAAACAGGGATATCAACACTGCCCAGCACACATGGGACCTGCTTGGTGGTGGAAAACAGGAGCAAAAAGGGAGCATGGCTAAAGCCAGCTCCCAGGAAAGTCATAAATTCAAATTCTGCAGTTACTCTTGTAACTTCTTTACACAGCAATAGGGACTGAGAGGGGCTATTTCTTTTCCTGCAGAAAGACTACAGCCTTCTGCACAGCCCCTCCTGGAACACAAGCCATTGTTCAGCAGATAAGAGAAAATTAGAACTGCATTCACAGCTATTTGTTACTACTTAAGTTAAATAACAGAGAGGGCAGAAGAGAGTCAGTCCCAAATGGTGGCATGTAGGGAAAACCATTCTGCTACATTAAAGATGTGCTTTTAATTAACTTCTTTCTGAATGATTATAATTAAAGATTTTACCACAGGTCTTCTTAGCATAATTACCTTCTATTTCCTTGCACAGTGCACATTCCCAGGAAATGGGAATCAAGATTATTTCTTAATTTAAATACTTCCTCAATTATTTTAAAAGTTATTGCCTTTTAATTGTTTTATTATTGTGATTTTCTTTGTGCTTTTTTTGTCCTTCTCCGATCTTTACAGGCTTTTCCAAGACCTCAGAAATATCTTTCAGGTGGTCAGATGCAATTTTGAGCAGTTAAGAAATTATGGGTTGCATTTTATTATGTTTGAATCAAGAAAAACAAGTTCATAAAGAGAGTTATAAACTTGCTTTTGGACTTGGGAATAAAAGGCTCATTTCTGTCACTGGTGCTGAACATATGGTGTGAATTTTTTCAGTTTTTGTTCTGCAGATTGGCGTCTCCTTTACTGCTGCATTTGCATGCAGGTCTCAGCAAGTGGCCTTGTTGCACATCAGCTGCTGCAATGTACACTGAATGCACAAGATTGAGCAGCTATCCCAATTCCTTGGTAGACCAGTGCATTCAGTTGTGATTGCTTGGTTTCCTGCCAATATTTCCACTGACTATACAAAGACATACTGGGAACAGGCAATTGGAAAACAGGCCAAGGGGAACAGGCTCCTGCTGCCTCTGCACTACACAGATACACTGGGTCACATTATCCCCAGCACTCTGAGGTTCCCACTGTAGCACGTTACTAGAACAAAAAGATAGAGGTGGCTGAAGACAGAATTTCATGAAGGAAGGGGGAGAATAATGCACAAAGAAGAAGGATTTAAGGCAGAGCCCTGCCTTCTCATATCAGTTCCTGACAGCTCTGCAGCAGCTTTTAGTATGCAAGATTTCATTCTGAATTTCCTCTTAACTGTATCTTCCAGCCCAGGGAAAACAAACAGCAATAAGCCAAGAATAAACAGGATCATTCATCTTCTCCTTGTTCTTATCTCTGATGATGCTATCTTTGTACTGAAATATTATCCAGCCAGAGGCAGTCTTTGGAAACCAGGGACACCTTTGAAGCAGCACCCCTTGAGACAAAGCACCGGCATCAAATGGCATTTGTGCTGGTTCCAGCCTAACAGGCAGAGCCTTTGGTGCTGATATCACATTCACAGAGCTATCAGTGCTCATCCCAGCTGAACCACTGGCAAAGAAAACCATTGAGAAAACATTGGCAAAGAAAGTTCCCCACATTCCTGCACCTGAGTGCACCAGGGAAGTAGCAGATAGATGGGTGGGTGAGGTGTGGCACATGACACAGCACTGCAGATGGACCTTCCAGCCTCAAGTTCTCATTTCACATTTAAATTCAATATACATGTGCAAAAAAAAAAAAAAAAAAGACATTCAAGGGCATTTAGAACTTATGACCTTGTGAATCTAATGCCATCTAATGCCTCTGTTATAGTCTCCATCACCCCCCCAAAAAGGCACTCTATATATGACCATCTACAGCAATTATGCTGCCTCCGTAGCTATTGTAATAAAATTCTGATAGCAACTGATGCTAGTAATCCAATTATTGCTAAGTAAGTCACCATATGCCTTTCAGTTTTGTCTTTCTATGTTAAGGAAATCAACAGACAGAGAATTGAAAAAAAAAAAAACAAAACTATTTCCACACTATTTGGAAGTAAATAAAGAAAAGTGAATTTTCTGTAAGTCTCCATTTGGGACTCCAACTCTTCTTTCCTTTCATTGAAACTCCTCCTCAAAATTGAGTACCTGGCTGTAACTAGATAAAAATTCAGCCTTCTTTGAAATAAACTTTGGGATTTCTGTGTGTGAGCTTTCAAAAAAGGCAGAAAAATTCTGTTTATTTAGACTCCTGTTCAGAAAAAGGCCTTGTTACTGTTGGCTCTTACCAACAAAGCCTTGAGCATAGGCAGCTTCTGCCAAGAAACACTGAGATCCTTCCTTGTAGAGTAATTCCCAAGCTTTTGGCTGTCTTGTTCCCACAGTGCTTCCTTAGCTGCAGAACTGAATAAAATTGTTTCTGTTTATGTAAGAGCAGATATTAATAGGGCCCATGCATGTTTCCATTGCATGCCGTGCAAGGACACACAAAACGCCCCGCTCAGTTAACTCACAGGTGAAAAAGTGCCCACTGAGGTGAGCAGGGGTAAAACAGAAAGCAGAATTTTCACTGGGGATTGATTCTGGAGGCACAAATGAGGAGTAGAGAGACACAAATCACATTGAAAGCAAGTAACAGGTCTAAATTTCAAGAACTTTAAAAGTTTAGCCCTACAGAGCCTACATTCTACCCAGCGTCACCTCTCATCTTACTCAGTAAGTGCTGGAGGAAATCTGTATTTAGTGCACTAAACAAAACAAAAAATAAAGTGATATAAACTCAAGAGAAGAAAGGATGGATAAGCAACAGGCACCTGAAGAAAAGTTTTGGCAAGGCAGGAAAAGCAAAGCACAATGGTAAGTGCAACTCTGAAACAAAGTGTGGCAATCCCTAACCAGAGCTGCGTGAGCCGATGGGGCCCCAGGGATGCCCTAAACATCCAGCCACCTGTACTCCAAAGGTGCCACGTGCCTGTAGAAAAGCCCATCAACACACCACACTATAGGAGCATCCTAAAATTACTGTGAACCACAGAAATCAGAAGAAATTAGGGCTCTTGTGAGAAAGCTTTTGCAACACACTCCACGGTGGAGTAAAACAAGGTGCTATTGGCACATCTCAGACTTTTAACAAGTCTTTTCTCTCTTTTGGGATTTCTAGGAGCTGCATGTAACTTGTTTCAAGCCTTCCACATGCTCACATGTTGGGCTGTCCATGCAGGCTTCCTTCCTACAAAGAAAGAGCTGTCGCTGCCTGGAAAGCAGCTGGTGGAGACAGACAACCTGGAGACATGGCAACTCTTTGGCTTCTCAAGAATGACAAGAAGCCAACAAGCAACACTTATTTTATGCTCAAATCCAAATGATTCCCGTCCCAAAGCAAGTGTTTTTAGAATGTTTGAGGAAGATCTCCAGCACACACAGATTTTGAGAATGTGTGTTGGCATTCTGTAGGGCAATCCAGGAAACGTAACTTGAGCAGAGCTGGCAGGGAAACCCAGCACTCTTTTACATGCAAGCTCACAGAGCAGATAAAAAAGAAAGATGAGATGGGTTGGAAGAGATTTAAGTTCTGAGACAGAATGTGCACTGTGCTGTGACAAGAAGTGCAAAATAGGTAGCTAATGAAAAAAGGAATCTGGGAAAAAAGTAGAGAATGCGGGGAGGGGAGTGCTGGAAAACTGTCTTCACACTTTCACATTAATCCTGGCAATATTGTCATAATTTCATCTTTTACCCAATTCTTCTTTCTGGTTGAAAAAGCTAAAATTACCCACCAAAGTCACAGAGAAATACTGGTAGTAAGGCTGAGGCCAGACAAGCTACCCTGGCTTACTTCACTTAAATACCAAGATTTTTATAAGGTACCACCAATACTTAATTAAAGAAATAGCACATATGGAGAATTACAGAAAGAATGAAAAATATGAACCACATGAAAAACATAAATGAAAGGGTCAGATTTTGAAGGATATTTGAAACATTTAAAAGTTACAATGCATATATCTGAGCTGTCTTCAGAAGGCCAGTGTCTAAAAGAATAACTTGTGTGCATGAGCATTCTCAAGTGACATGTTGGTGCAATCTTCACTTTGCCCTGTTTCTCAGTATCGCTGCCTTTTTCTTTCACCAGTTGTGGGGTGTTTTCTACTGATGATAAAATCACATCTCTGAGCCTGCATGAATACAAGTACAAAAACCTCCTGGGTCCAAGAGCAAAGGGCACAGGGGGTATCTGTCCTTCTTTTAATCTCTTACCCACCAGACATAAGCAAAGCAGAGCTGAGGCAGAGGGCTTAACAAAGGGACACATTTTGTCCTCTTTTTGCACAAGAACAGTGGGGATTGCTTTTTTAGTTATGCTGTTCTGGATTTAAATCCAATGAGCATAAAGCAATATTAAACACTGGTTCCCTGAGTTCATGCTCATTGAAAGCAGAATGGCATCTGTAAGAATACTGTACTTGCACTGAGAGCATCATTGTGCTGAGAGCCAAGTGGGGAACCAAATCTCTGAGATTTTGTTCTGCTTGTTGAATGAGACATGTTATCAGTCCAGTTCTGATAAGAAATTTCATCAAGGACATAATAAATATTTCCCAGAAAAGCCTTATCAAACCTTGCATACAGACATACTCATTTCCTACTTTAATGGGTTTATAATCCTCACCTAAAAACAGGCCTGGCTGAACAAGTGCCTTTGCCCCACTCTGAACAAGCAAAAATCATGTGGTAAAGAGCACTGAGTCAGCAAAAGCTTAGCAGCAGCAGGGAGGCACTTCAGTGCTGCCTTCAGAGGTGAACACTCAGGAAGACTTCAGCAGAGATAAGGTAGTTCAGGAATATCTGACTTCTCCAAGGGGAAAAAGAAACAAGTCCTCAAAACTAGCAACCCTTGCAGCTACTTTGATGGCATCAAAGACTGGAAAACATCCAATATAGTGGCAGCAGAGAGAACCCATCCCTGTGGTATCACTATGTGTTACAGAAGAATTTAACCAGCTGGTGAAGAAAACCTTGAAAAGGGATATGGGAACATAGTATTAAAAAATGCATACATCACATTGAACCATTAATTCAGCCCATTCCAAGCGTGCCTGTGTCTGCCCGTGCTGCAGTTAATAGAGAGCACGTGAAACTCAGAATGCAATTAAGTCTTGGGAGAAGCACAGTTGGAGGCTGTGACAGTTTCTATGGCAACCTGAAAGGCTCAAGACTAGTAACAGGAGATTAACTTAAAGGCAAGATAAGTACATAAATATAGCTCTCGTTTACCATTTTCTCTGCTTCCAAATGGGCCATGTATTTTCAATTTAAACAACACAGATATGCAGTCAGATGTCCTACTCACTATTAACTAGGGCAAAAATAGCCTTTAAAAACACCCTGCTATAAAAATTCTGACAATTTCAGAACTGGGGAATCATCTAAACTCCACTAATTAATTCAATCCAAATGGAAAGCACTGAGCTTGAATGCTGCCAGGAGATTAAAACGAGGCTTCAGGATAGAGAACATGACAGCCATAATAAGAGTTTGCTGATGTCAACACACAGTACACTTATGAACAAATCCTCTTGACGTGTTTTTCTGGATTACGCCTCAGATCAGGTTTTAAGTCTCCAAAAGAGAGAGGGCAAGATTAAGAAGAATTTTTTAAGCACTGCAGACCTTTTTTTTTTCCTTTTCTCTTTTAAATATTTTCTTCAGTAAGAAAGAATATATCAAAGAAACCTCATCCTATATTTTTCCTGACACTTTGGAGCTTTTATTCAAAGGTTCAGCTGAGACTGCAGTCACCCTTTTGAACTCCTGTCCACCATACTTACTTACAAATAATTTTTAAAAAGTCATTAAAGAGAGGCCACATCTGTAGTGCAGCCAGTTCCTCTGATTTATCTCATCATTTAAAAACAACTGGTACATGTTTTGCACATTGAGGAACATGTATGTATCCAGTGTGAGGAGAACACTGCCAGAACAATTGAAAGCTGTTACATTAGCTAAATTAGCAGTCTAATTAGCAGCAATTTTGGTTGGAAATTGTTAATTTGCTATTTGAGGAAAGAATGAAGACACCCCATGAAAATGTCAAAAAGTCACTGTTATGTAATTCAAATCTGTTCCATTTCACTGAAGACATTCCAACCTACCCATGACAATATCTAAGCACCACCTAGAGTGGTGAGGCAGGCATAGCTTTATTAAAGGTTGGACTCTATGATCTGAGAAGTCTTTTGCAAACCTAATGATTCTGGGATTCTGTTCACAATGGGACCCTCGCTCAGCTTCTGCTGTGGTGGAAATTTCCCCAAGAAATGTGCAGAGCAGAAAAAAACAGTAATGTGTTATTTTTTGCCAAGGGAAGGCTTTGGGGTGACCCAATTATGGCCTTCCAGCACCTGAAGGGAGCCCCCAAGAGAAATGAACAGAACTTTTTTTACAAGAGCAAGGAGTGATAGGACAGAGGGGGAAATGGCTTCAAAGTGGAAGAGAACAGGCTTCCCTTCCTAGGGAAAAAGACCAAATCAAAACTCACCAAAAAAAAAAAAAAAAACAAAAAACAAATCCAAAACCCCCCATGCTTTGCAATAAGACCTGCAGAATCAGTTTGAAATGCATTGAAGTAGGGAAGAAATGTTGCCATCCCTCTCTATGAGGAGCAATATACATTACCCCCATCAGTATAAAACCTAATTTAGAGATAGGTGACTTCTCCTTGCTTTAGCATCATTTTAGACCAAGAACCAATAGTTTATGAAGTGAGTAGGAGTAGTGAAAATTTCCTCCCATTAGTTTTAATTTAAGAAGGAATGGGAAATAAAAACCTCTCTGAATAAAAATAAGGAATGTCCCCAGTGCCAAGCATTTGTTCTACTTTGTAACATCAGTGGTTTCTAAGATGTATACAACACACTGAGCTTCATGAAAAAGGATTGCTAGAGGAGGCAAAAGGAGAAAAAGGAAAAGGGAATACCTAAAAGCCTTGTTTCCAGAATGAATATTTTGTTCAGAATGGAAAAGCTGCAGCAGGGTGAGATGAGGATACCACTCCCAACTTCTTCATTGAAGTGTAGATTGCTGTCAAAGAATTAATTTTTCCATCTGTTTTCCATTACTTTCCATTTTTTCTCCCTTTCAACTAAATGAAAAGCCACAATTGAAGAGTATACAGGGACAGCAGCAAGCCCTCAACTCTGAAGTTCATTTCATCAAAAAAAAAAAGAAATCCAAAGCTATGCAAAGATTTCAAAGAAGGAAATACTGTAGAATCCATTAAGTGGGAAGAAGTTGAAGAGATCCATCATTCTCCTCAGTATTCTTAGGAGTTGACCTGTCCTGCTGACGTTACCATATCCCACTTTGAAGAGTTTCTTTTCTCTTTCTAGAGTGGCTGTGGCAGTGCCAAGCTCCTGGGGAGAGACAGCTTAATAGGAATATAAAAAAATGCTGCCCTCCCTTGCTGCACATAAAGGTCTCTATTTTTTTCTTTGATTTTGACTCAATATGAACTTCTCTACTTTAAAGAAGTAAAGCAGGCTTCACTGGAAGAAAACATAAGAATAACTTAGAAATGTGTGTCTCAGGTAAAAGTTCTCAGCAAAGCGTTTGAAAACAGAAATCAGAGCAAAGTTTCACAAAGTTATTTGTGTTTGAGGGTTTTGGATGGTTGTCTTGTTGGGGTTTTGTTTGGTTGATTGATCTGGGGCTTTTTCTAAGCCATGGTTTAGCAGATCCCTAAAGCACGCTTCTCAGAAACAGCATACCTGTGAATTTTAAGCATACAAACGGATTAATCTCCTCCCTGTTCCGCTGTAATGAAGCAAATTGAATTCATAAAGAATGACAATTACATGGATCTGGATTTGCTGTAGACATTGCAAACAAAGAGACTTTATAAGGAATGACATTTTCACAGATCTGGCTTAGATTTCACCTACTTATGCTCTCCCTGGTCAGAAAGTACAATGGCTGTTACCATGAGAATGCAGGGAGTAGGAAACACTGGGAAAGAAACCAACAGTGTTTGCTGCTGCTAATATTTAATTCATGCTCTGGACAGATCCAGAAGGTGATTTTGGTAAAATACACAAATTACTGAGGAGAGAAAGGATCAACGCACTGATTATCTAGAACACAACAACTTGCAGGTCTGGAAACAGCAGTATTCACAAGTTCTTTGGGCTTCCAATGTGAACCTGCTTGGTGGTTGCGAAAGATAATTAAACAGATACAGCTGTTTACTGTTCTGCAGTCCATTAATTACTAATTTTAAACACAGTTTGCCTTTGTCTTCTCCCATCCTCCACCCCAACCAGCATTTTGGTTAAGCTTGGAAGGCATCATGGAATATAAACGATCAGCAAAATAGCCAGGAATTAGACTGAACATTAACAACATCAAAGGAAGAGTTGGAAGAACAGTAAAGCAGCAGATCAGATATTTAACCAAGGAAATATTTTGTTCATCCATCATTTATTGCAATTAAGTGGTAGATCACTTGCCATACTTTCCTAGAGAAAATATGCAAAAGACAAACATATTTTTATAGATTCTGTATGATTTTAAGATGCAATGTGTTCCCTATATCCATATCCACCTCACCCTAGTATTGGTGTGTGGTCCTCTTGTATTGAGCAAGGAAAAAGATATGGAGGTCGAAACTATGCATGGAATTCCCAGAGAGTCTGGAAATAAAATCAGAAATCAGGGAACTAAGATGTATCAGTAAAAAGTTCTAAATCACAATTGCTTCACTTGATCTCCACTACAACTCTACAAAAATACTAAAGCTATTGTATAAATCACTAACAGACCAAAATGTTTCCTTTTTATTTCTTTACCTTTTCTTTAAAGTAAGTTTTTCTTTTAGTGTAGTCCCATTCATCTTAATGGCTTTGGTGAAGGGTAAAAGAACACACAAAACTCCTAAAAATACAGTGCTTAGGGCTTGTAAAGGACTGCCCACATCATCTTCTGTCCTGCTCTACCTAGACCTCTACTTGTGCAGCCTTCCCACTGCCCTGCCTGCAGGGTTTGCACAAGGACCAGCCTTTCCCTGACCCCTCTCCTGCATGTGCCAGGCAGAGGTCCCAGCACTGCTCACCTTGGCAAACCTCAGCCTCTCTCGGCCCCTCCCCAGGCCAGAAGGAGCAGGGGCCAGTTTGAAGCTGTGGAAGGTCTGGCTCCCTGCTCTGCCCAGCTTCCCACACATAACAACTCCCCAAAAGCTGAGCTCCTGGGGCTGCTCTCACATGCAGACAGTGACACCAGCAGCTCCCAGGCAAAGCTCCAGTTGCATACTGGAAGCAACAGTGGCTCAAACTGCAGCAACCCCTCAAGTATTTCCTTCTCCTAGCATCTTCCAGAAAAACTCAGTCCGGAGCAGCAGCATTTTTGCAAAACCATCTCCAGGCACAGCTGACTACCCCAGTACCTGGCAGAACAGCCTAAGGCCCACACTATGATTCCTTCACCAGCCACAACCCTCATGAGCACATCTGCAGTCCCCTGGGAACAGGGCAACATCTAATTAAAGCAGATGGCCAGTGAAAATTCAAAGGTCAGGATTAAAGCTGCTGGCAGAACCCCAGCTTCAAGCATCCATCTGAATTACCAGCCACAGAAGCCAACCCATGCATGCAAAGCCAACTGCAATATTTCCTTAAATTAAAAATGGTCTTGGAATGCTTTTCCCACTTATTCCTCCCCAGGTTTTTTTCCACCTTTTATTTTAAGAAGATGTATCAGTAAATCAAAGCAACTCGGACTTGACTTTTCTAACCACAGACCCCAGGGAGCAGGTGTAGCACACAGCTTCACCACACGTTTCCTTTTGTTTCTCGTATTTTTTGGCTCAATTGCACTTGTATTTTTACTACAGGCATATTTCATCCCTTTCCTCCTCATAACAGAATAAAGGGGTACCCAGCATTTGATAGTTCTGGAAACTATTCTAGCAAAGATGCTGACTCATGAACACGCATTTCCATATTGACTTGAGGCAAATAAATTAAACACTGCAGGCTCCACTCTACAGCAGAAGAAACAAATAAACTGGGAGAGAGGGAAACCGCATTAGGCTCTAACATGCTAATGTCCTTTCAGGATTCAGCCGAGCCTTTCTGCATGCAAGGCGATAAGTGCCAGCCCTATTCTTCTCTCAGTTGGCGTTGTTTAAGTGCTTAAGGATGTTTGCGTATTTGCTCGAGTAGGTGAAATAAACTAATTAAAGAGGAACAAAGCAGTCTAGGAACTGGCGGGTGTGGGATAGGCAGCGTGAGGGGAAGCTGTGCTTTCAGAATATGCCTATTAAATTCACTGTTGCACAGCTCTGGAACTAACTACAGTTAAATGAACATAATTAACTACTGTAAAAAAATAGTTGGATTTTCTTATTTTCTGAACTTTTTTTGACAGTGAATTCTTTTTCAGGTTTTTATTTTACTCTACATTTCTTGCTCTTTTTTTTTCTGAAAACATTTCTCACTTCTGACCCTAACATAGCATGAAATGAAAAGCCACTAAGGGTTTAAAATAATGTCTTTCTTCTCCCCTACTGTTACAGCCAAAGACAAGTTAAAATGCTGAAATATTTGATGTTTATTATCATAAGCCTTTCAGTACAAATACTTCTTATTTCCCAAGGGCTGGTTTTCCTATCAAAGACTTCATTTCTGACATTTTCTTCAAGAACTCTTTATCAGCAGCAAATAAATCAAACAGCCCATGCTTACCAAAGAAAAGTAACACAGGAGTGGTAAGATATTTTATTGGTAGTCCTGCTCAGGTAAGGAAGGTGACACAAGCATGAAATAAAAAAGGCTTGCATTTCATAATGGCTTAGAGGTGAATTCATACCCTTCCTTCATGCCTCTCTGCTATCAATTAATTATCTGAGGAAGGAACAGGCTGATGGTCTGATACACCACGAAAATAGAAATGCAACACCTAATTTTAATATAGGTTCCCCGATCATATTAAAGGGTTATGCTCAAAGGAAAGAACAGCTCTGGAGTGAGACAGAACAATGCTGACACCACGTGGAAGAAAACGCTGCTGGCTCCTTCCTCTGCTGCTACCTTGAGATGCCTGAAAATGATGGAGTTGGGACAGACGTTGTGGTAAATGTTTTAGACATCAGAGGAAGACCACATAGATCCTCTGAAAGCAGAGATCCATGTTATTCTGGTGAGTAAACCAGCAGATTAACTACAATCCTCTTCCCTGTAGTATAGCTGATGATTGTAAGCAAAGCAACTGGCTGCTGCTGTGAACCCATCAGGTACTGCTGCCCTTCACAAACTGCAGATAAACATCCTTAATCTGTAATCTATACAAGTTCTGTGAGTCTGTGGTGCTTTGATATGCTCCCTTCTCAGCCAGACTGAAAACAGACATTCACAGACTAAATAACAAAGGTGAGAGTCTACCGAGCTGGTTTCTGTGCCCACTCTGCCTTCAAAACCATGTTCCAAGCCAGGAAAGGCCTGTATCAGTCACCAGCTCTAGAAAGACCTTCTCTTCTCACACACTTCATATCCTTATCAAACAACAGCCAGTGGTCAGTGTGAGCAGCTCGTAGCACTGCCCAAGCTCTGTTCTTGTACCTCTGCAGCGCAGCCTCAGCATTTCAGCTTGACCAGTTCCCCTGCCCTGTGCTCGAGCTCCCTGCTACAGTACAGCCCAGCCAGCAGTGTCTTCATGTGTCACACAGTGCTCAACCTCTCCTGCCAAGCTACCTTCCTAATGCAGCCTTATCCAGACAAAAACACCCAAAAACTTCTATGCACTGGGGAGGAAAAGGAGAGAAAAGGGAAAAAGAGCAGCACAACCCAACTGGAGGCCTTAAGTGTGACATCAGTGCCCCAGAACACTTATCCAGCAAGCCAAGAGAACCCCCCAGCAATGCTGGACAAACACTGAACCAGTGACATTTCCTCCACACCCTGCAGCTCCCCACAAAGACACTCTTGTCCTTTGCAAGTTCCAGATCTCCAGTACAAAGGCTGGGTTGCTGCAGATCACAGGCATGGCAGAGAACAGCTCTATTCCTTCCACCCACCCACAGCAAGGCTCTGGCACTGAGCACCTAGAAGGAGTAATGAGTCCAGCCACATCCATTTGAGCTGTTTCAAGCCAAACTTCCCCAACCTACAGCAGTTTTCATCAAATCCTTATGCTTGCAGTCAGTAATCTATTCTGCTCTGCTTTGCCAGAAGAGAAGAAATACATCTTTATAATTTATTGGCCACAATGTTTTTTGGGGTATAGGTCATTCTTTGCTCTCTAGGAACGGAATTTTTCATCCAGTCTTCTGGTTTGGTCAATATTCAAATAGAAAATTAAAATGTAATTCTTAATGAGCCCATATTTTAGTAAACTTACAAAGATTAGGGAAAAGAGTTTTTCTGTAGAATGGGAAATATTAAGAAATACTTCTGTAATGTAACAGCAGTCCCTACAGAAACACTGACAAATATCCTGGCACTTTTCATGGTACATGCAGGATTTACTAAGTTCACACATAAAACCAACTAAAACATACCATTGCTAAGGAAAAAACTTAAATGAAAGCAAGCAATCAACACTTCTACCACTTTAAATTCAGGAAAAATCGTTAAGAGCAGAAATAAGAAGGGGAACTGTATTCCCCTATCCAGGAAAAAGTATTTTGACAAGACAGTTTAGTCTAACCTGGAAACTTCAGATAATGAGATAATGTCTGGTTGGTTGGTTGTTCATTTGTTCTGAAAGGTTTCAGCTAATTCAACAAGAATTGCCATGGGATTAGCAAAGTAAAACATCAGTTAAATTATTGCTGTCCTCCAAATTGAGGAGATTCCAGCTGAGAGACCACAATTCTATTTTATGACAACTTCACATGCAAGTGAGGCTCCACATTTTTTTCACAGAACAGGGTTAGTGCAGAAACATCCATTTTGTCTTTGAAAAAGCTAAACCCACAAGATCAACAAAACTCTCCAGACCACAAAAGACTTCCGAATAAAGCCATAATTGAAGTAGATAAAGTACCCATGAAATATTTAGTTGCACTCTTCTGACCAGCTCCAAATCACGCTACAGTTTCAGAATTTCATTCTGAGTTGTCTGTGGTCAACCTGCAGGTCCAGGGTACTGTCCAGCTCCACTTCCCCATCCCCCTGGATCTCTGCAATCCCTTCATGAAAGCGTTCTAAGACCCTAGAGAGCAGCCTTGCTGATAGATGGTGAAGTATGCATAAGAGGACAAAGGAAGAAAAGAGAACAAGAAATGAGACTCCTTTCCTCAGGGTGTGGGCATTTCTTCTAACCAAACCCATGCTTTAATGGGGAGACAGGCAGGGGCTTGTAGGCACCCATCAAGTCATGCTCCTGTTTGTTTGCAAGACAAAGGTACTGTGCACAAATCAGGAAGGATTTATCTATGACTGCTGTACAAAGAAAAGATACAGAACACTATTCTTGGATTAAAAAAAAATCTATTCTAGATTAAAAAAAAAATATCCCTGTTCAACTTTTAACTGGAATGTAAAATTCAAAAATGACAAATTGCTATTAGCAAGGTTCATAATTAAATTATATTACAGAAGTTAAGATAAACTTGCACACCTCCAACACAGCTGGTGATATTCCTTGGGTTAAACACAGTTATCTAGAGAGGTCTCAGGTAAAAACAAACACCATGGTGCCTAAGTCTTTAAAGAATTATTTAAGCCAAACGTGAAAATCAGTTTAGTACCAGTGCAGCTTTTGAACTAGGGCAGATGGTTATAGGACAGCTTTAAATGTTAGTGGACTGTCAGGAGTTGTGGAGTAGAAGGGGGATAAAACTAAAATTCAAATAACATGCATTAAGAAAAAAAAAAAAAGGCAAACAGACACAAAACCCCAGCCTGGCAGGATTTTACAACATTCTGGCTCTGTTTTAAGGGACAAAAGAAATATATACAGCACACAGGGGGGAAAAGGACAAGTTAAAATACATCATGGCTGGGATATAACTTTTAAATCACTATCTTTAGCTAGAATTGGTGGCTGTGAATAGTTTGCTGTCCAGACCAGGGTAATAGTTCTGAACTATGAAACTGGTGTCTTTCAAAAACTGGCAAATTCTTCTCCCAGTCTGAATTCTCCTGTCGGTCTGAATCAGCCAGCACACACAGAGTAACTGGGATGGCTCCTGGCACTTTGAGACACTAAGAACTCTGCTCAGAACTATCAATCTGCCCACTGCAGCCCACAAACAACACAACTTAAGGGAGGTTAAGTCTTGCCAGCTGCATGGCATGCCTGCCAGATTGGCATGGCCTTAATTTGACAGAGCTCATGTTTACTTAAAACGTTGGAAGAGGGAAAAAAAATAAATAAAAGACACCCCAAAAACAAAATCAGTGGAATTAACTAGTCCAAATGCAAGTATCTGTGTAAAAGCCAATAAAAACAAGTTCCATTTCCAGGACGCAACAAGGGATCTGAGCCAGGTTTGCCATTTCACTTTTTGCTTGTTTTACTGGAAGAAAAACATGGACTTTTAATATGTTTAGTTTGTAAACCTAACTTTGATGTTTCTAGTTTAATGGACCTTGAGCAATTGTTACATTATGAAAGATTAAGGGTACCTATCCCGTATGCTGGGTTTCCTGCCAAAAAATACAAAAACAAGATCATCCACAGAATACTGAATTCCCATCTCACCCACAGATGGGATGCCTTTCATAAGCTTACCTCAGAGCAGGAGAGTGCCCCATGGCTATGCCTTGTGTGAGGTTTTATTAAACAACTAGAAAGGAGCTTTTCAGCAGAATTCTTTCCCACATCACCACAATTCCAGACAGACTGTGACATTTTGTAGAATTACAGGGAGTGAAGCTGGTTCTAACACAAAAGCACTGCAAGTGAAAGCCAGGGTTCCTGGCTTCTCTGATACCTTTCCAATTTCTTTTAGCTGCTGATGCTTCTTCTAGCTTTACAAACAGAAAGAGATCTATTGGGACAACTAATATTTTGATTTTGTGTGCTCATTTGAATACTGGTTTCAGAAACTTTCAAAGGTGGTAGTGACATGGGACTTCTTCAGAGAGAAAGGGGAGCTGGGAGTGTGGGCTCCAACACTGTCTCACTGTGAAACAATCCTAGTGTTAGATTTGGGGCCCTGTCCTGTGGCATTGAAGCAATATTTCAGAAACATCCTTTTATCAGTATATCCTGGATTTTTAACCTGCATCTGTAAGGGTTTTATTTTCCAAGAAAACTTCCAAAGAGCATTACAGCCCCAGTAGTCTCTTTGGGATATGTAATGTGTTCTAAATACCAAATTTGACTTTGTACTAGAAGTCTGCTAGTTTTCCTCAACAGGGGTACTTGGAGAAAGAAGCCAGAAAATTAAGGAGTCATAAACACAAACATCACCCACATTTACATGCAGCAAATCTTCTCCACAGTCCATCACTTGACCTGGCACACTGCTGCCAGCCTCCTCACGAACCACAAGGACCACAAAACTGCACTGTGCAGTATTAAACTGTAGGGTATGCTACAACATTTCCATCATGTCTTTTTCCAAAAATCAATTTCAAGTTAAGCAGCAATGATACACCACATCACAAAGTGAAAACAAGATTTATATTGACCCTCTCTCTAAACCAGGATTTGTCTACCACGTTTCTTCCACCAGGAGGTTCTCAACAACAAGGCAAAAAGGAATCAAAGTGCTAACAATGTTTTAGAAAAGAAAATGCCCAAGGAGAGGCTGGAATGCACATAATAAGTTCTAAAAGAGAAGAGAGGGGTTTCAAACCTCTGATTCTGCTTTCCTGCATCACCAATGTATAGACAAACACACACACAAAATAAAAAGTGCTTCACTTGGTGAAAAATCCAATGGCTTTGATCTAACACAGCTTGGCATTAATATATTTAAAGTGGAACAGCTTGGGATTTTCTTCTTGACCTTTTGGTTTTGCACTTGCATTTTTTTCATAATTAGAATTTTAACACTCATTTTTCCTCTCCAGCTTAGGTATATCATGAATATTTACATTGCTGGCTCCAAGCTGAAGTCATTAATTACACTGTGTATAAGCAAATGCATTCCCAGTACTGGGTTTCAACCTGATGAAACACTTTTGATTTCTTGCTGAATCAATTGCTGTAACTTTCTTACCTGAAGGCCATCTGCTTGTCCCTGAGAGAAAGAAGGGTTCAGGTCAACAAAAAGCATCTCCTGGTGTTGAAGCAAATACAGCAGGAGGCCATTGTAAAGCCTTTGTTCTTCACAAGCCAAGGGACTGACAGGAATCCTGAGGGAAGAGGAGGTGGATTAAGCTTAGGAGCTCTCAGATCAGGGGCTAACCATGAATCAGACAGGGAGCCCTCCCAGTACCCAAGATAATTCAGCAAAGCAGCAATTGCTGGGACTGTGACCACCAGAGTTTGGTGGGTTCACAACACCAGGACCCTCACAGTGACAGAGCCCCAGCTTTGCTGCAGTGGCTCCCAACACAAGGACTCTTTGTGGCAGCACAGCATTAGAGTTGGGACCTGACAGTAACTCAGACATGAGGTACTCAAAATCAAGGATGAAAAAAGGACGGACAGGAAAAAAAAAAAAACCAAAAACATCTGCTATTGCTCACTGGCATTGGGATGGAAAGAATGGTTTTGTTCTACCTTCATTTGTGAAGGTGAACTTTGATGACTCAAATGTCTTATTACCAGAACTCTCTGAACAAAAAAAAAAAAACCAAAACAAACAAACAAAAAAAAAACCCACAAAAAAAAAACCTACACAACGTTGGTAACAGACTGCTTCAGTGTATTAATTTATAAACCCACAGACATATCATGCAGTGAAATTCCAGATGTTCCCATTAACCCTGTTGAGTTTCAGTTGGGTTTTTTTCTTGCTTGCTTGCTCTCCCCATATTTTGGTGGTTTTTTTTATAAATAATAGTTGAGTATGTGCTATCCCTGTCAAGTCAGAATAATTTAATTAAAGGGATTCTTTATACAGGACTCTAATCTCTACCCCTGAAGGACCTGTGTATCCCCCCTGCCAACTATTTGGAAGCTTGGAGAGCATTTACATAAATGTTGTGGCCTTAATGGAGCTTCTCCAGCCATGCTGCACCAACTTAGTTCCACCCAGCTCTACATTAATATTTAAACAATAAACTCATAAACTCTGGAGACCAATGTGGAGCATAAATACACCAGTCTTCTGTTTGCCAAATGAGTACATTCATTATTCATTTGCAATTTTAAAGTACAAATATACACATTGGGCCCTCTCCAATTGCTTTCATTCATGTTCCTCTTTTGTAAACTTACTTTTGGTTTCTGTAAGAACTTGAGTTTGGGCTCCTTTTGAAAGGAGGAGGTTTAAGCAGAGTTATAGCCAGGTACAATGTAGACAGATCTACAGGACAAACCACTGTGTCATCAGTTCCTTCTTTAGGACTAGTTAACATTTCTATGGATTCCTATTTTTCTTGGGACAGACTCAGTTTCTCCACAAAGAGCAAGGCTGCTTGTAAAACCTGGTTGACTGAGCAATAGCCTTTGCTGCATACAACAATCCTAGGAGATTATTCATCGCTTATCCAAACATCAACACCCTCAGCTCACAGGCCAGCCAAGCAATATTTTTAGTGTTTTGTCTTCTTTTGCAGCTTCTTTCTTTAGCTTGGGCATCTGCTCCTGAATCCAACTCTACCAGCTGTTAACTCCTTACCACTGCACAAGCTGTTCAGGAAGATAAATGGCTCTCAGCCCCCTCTCATTGAGTCCTCCTTTCCCTGATTAGGAGCCTGTGTTTGGGTGCCCAGTTCCCCTTTCATCCTAAAACAGATCTAAGCTACAGACTGGGATGAGACAGCTGACTCCAAATATCAGTGTCTCATCAGCAGATATTCACGGGTGGCAACAGTTGCGCATCCCAAATATAGCAAATACACTTCTGTTATTTCTGCAGCCACCTTCCACAATGATTTCCAATTCCTTTTGTAAAATAATCACTTCCTGCCTCCTCAGATGCTTCTGCCTCTAGCAGAAAGTGCATTATTGGGGTGACGGTAAAGGGGAATCAGGTTCCCACGCTGCTAAATCCAGGCACATGATCCCAGGAGGAACAGAGCTACTGAAGTGTATTCTGCACTACCCCATAAAAACCCTGTAACCAGGGGTAGCATAAATCACAGGAGAACGCTCACTATGAATAAGAAACAAGTAAAACTCGACCATCAGGAATTAGCTACTGGTTTTCTTGAGTGAGCCTAACCCTTTCAAAGTTGCTTTGCCCCATAGCGCAGGCTAAAAAGTCCACACAGTCCCTTGCCTTGGCTTTGTCCAGGAGGTCTGCCAAGGTTCCCTGCTGCCACAGGCTTGCTGCAAATTTACAGAAAGAATGAGTCAAAGTGAGTGGAAGCAAACAGCTGGCTGGCTGGAGTCCTTGTGCACTCATGCAAGAATTACTTTCTGAGACCAGTACCAAAAATCTCTCTACCAAGATGAAGCATAACAAAGTATCCATGGAAATTTAAATAACATCAGTCGAATCTCTGACAAAAGCGTAGCAACACCTTCACCTAGACATTTACCTATACTAGGAGGACAAAACCAGGAGTTTTCCATGATCCTCTAACTAGACTTGCAATATAATACCTGTGCTAAGCCTCACGATTTTTGTGTTACAATAACAATAGCTACTAATCACCCAGTATGTGCAGTTTAGGCTTACAATGTACCAAGTTTAATATTCTATTTTTGTGTTCCCAAAGCCCAAACCGGTTCCATGTTCCAACCACTGAATATTCCTACTCTGTCACTTCAGTGAAACTATAGGCATGACAGGTTTCCACAAATAAAAGTGCCAAAAGGTTGAGATAGGTGATAATCATAGACAGAATTTACACTCAAATATAAATAGATACGAAATTTAAAGTAAAAAAGGCTCACAAACAACTTAGTTTGTGTCAAAGAAGGAAGATGCAATTTCACAAAAATTTCAGATTGCCAGAATACACGAAGAACAGTTTTAACACCTGCTATGAATTTGTGCCATAAATGGAGCTGACATTACCTCCAGAAGGTTAATTCCAGCAATTGCACAGAGCACACATTTCTGCAGATTAGATCTAGAAGTGTTTTTTTCCATAACCTTCACATTTACACTGAACAGCTATAGCAAGTACTACCCAACATGTCTCAATTTCCTACACTCCGGCTGCCAAATGTTTCATAATGTGCCAGATAATTGCACTAATTCTTGCTCTGAAAGACATAAAGGATATTTATGACTTTTTCCCCTGTGTCAGCAGATATGATTTGCCACAGCTGACTACCTTGAATTTCGCTGCTGTACAGGATAACACAAATGATTTATTCTGGAACACTGAAGGCCTCAGGTCACTCAGCAGGAAGTGGTATAGAGCAATCTCACTGACAGAGCCAGTTGCAAGGCTCTCCTTTCTGCCCAGCTACCACAAAGGTGATTTTTCACAACCCTAGGAGGTAACTCACCAAGCACAGCATCGGTTAAATACTTTACAAAGAAAAAATGAGCTCCAGATTTACTGGGTTGTCTCCCAGAGCTGGTGAGATCAGAATGACTGTAAAAAGGTGAAGATAATATTTATAGGGCAGACATACTTCTATTTATGGTAGCTGTTGCCTTGACAGGTCACTGGCAGGGAAACCTGATGCTGACTGCTTTCAAGGCTCCTCAGACCGGTCATTGCCACAAGCACTGAGTTTAGCACTGAATTTACTTCAAAAACCAGACAAAGGCACATGTTCAGAAGCAGCTGGGCCATGTCCCAGAAGAGTAGGACATTTAAAAACTGAAGCAGTTCATCAGTCAATGAGGGAGCATACTGGATTGTTATGTGCAGGTACAGGAATCAGCGGGCACACTTTGGGATAACTGGGGAGTGGAGATGAAGGAACAAAGTCTCCTCTCATGGGTGTGCAAGCACTAAAGCCCCAGGTGATGGCAAATGTCACCTGACGGCAGGAGAGGGACAGTCAGTGAAGTGCTTTTTGAGTTCGTGTGGGGACCAAGGGATAGATTCTTGGTGAAGGCCTTTTAGCATCAGCCAATGTTTATATGCATCACCACACAACCAATCCAAACACTGATAAATAAACCTCCTCTGTCTCCACTCACTAACTTTTGTATGCAGATATTCAGGAACTTGGGGTCTGGTTGCAAAACTGCTTTGTTCCATTGCTGAACACTCTTCATAGTGAGGCCCTTTCCCAGAGGACAGAGTGGCATAATTCCAAACACACCACACCTTGTTAGACTCTTTTCCCTTGCTGTACTTTTGCTAAAGATACAAACTTGTATCACCTGCAAAGTTCAGATGCTGGTACACCTGGCAATAAACCCACAGAGCAGGAAAAGAGAGACCACATACAGAGACCTATGAAACAGCAGCAAGGTTTAAAATTACAGTTCCCCAAAACAAAGCCTGTCATTGATGCTGATCAATTTTGCTGAATATATACTTTTAAAATGAACTTGGATTGCCACAAACAGCAACAACAACAAAAAACCAAAACAGCCAACTGAATAACAAGGCTTTTTTGCTGCATAGGAGATATTAACTGTTAACATACACATTTTATAAAGTGACATTGACTTATAGTTCATATTAAGCTGGCATGGCTACGATCTATTAAAACAAAGCTTTACAAATTGTAACAGGTATAAATATTTTAACATCCTCTACAATGAAGGGGGAAATCCCCCATCATCTGAACACACTAGGCTGTTCCTTCTCACCACCTTGACTTGCATGACACATTGTCCACCCCCCTTTTTTAGCTTCCAGTGTTGTGCCCACTCACCATCACCCCAAACATGCCTTCTCTAGCACCAGCCAGGCACTCACTGCTTGCAAGCTCAGCTGGCTCTGCTTGGACATCAACCTAAATTTTAGTGGCAAGGGCAGAACAAGTTGCTCCTCTTTCTTCATATCAGGGATTCATTTCTCTGATATCAAATGCTATTACAAATTCAAAGTGAGGGTGAGATTTTCAGACTCAAATCCAACAACTACTAAGTAGCCTCCACAGCCAGCACTTATCTTGGCTAGGAAAAGAGAAGCAGTTCTCATTAAACAGCTCTCTGTCCCTCACATATCTTCATATGGTTTCTTACTTGAAACTGGGCCTGTCTAGTCAGTGCCCAACAGAATGAAAGAGATCAGACAGCTCATAACCTGTCACATCCACCCTCAATTTACCATATAAACATTTAACTTTCAAAATACTCCACTGATTATTGGACAGTCACGACAGAAAGCCTCACTGTGAGGTGTGACCTTGCTGTGCTGTTTGAGGTAGCTAAATAGAGAGGACACTCACTTGAACAGAGCAGGTCCAAACACGATGGCCAGGTTTTCCAGAGTCATGAAATTCACCGCACTGTGGGTTGCTACCTTTAGCAGGAAAGCAGACAGGAACTGAAGAAGGTTTTGGTGGGCTTTGGGCAGGCAGCTGAGCAACTGTCTCAGGTTCTCTATGCATTCTGCTGTGTTGATTTTGTGCTCTGGGGGGGAAAAAAAACCCACCAAACCCAAACTTATGACATAGATGTTCCTCATACCAACACAATTTCATCATAGACATTAGATGTAAGAAATAAGGGAAGTTTTAAAATTTGTAGAGAACAAAGTGAAGAATAAATACATCCCAAACAAGGATTTTATACACTAAACTTTGACAACATTTTTCTCATATGAATATTTAAGCACCATGGATTTTCCAGATATTCTTCCTGTCATGGCAGAATCATCCAGCACTTGCTGCTTTCTTAGTGAAATTGCAGGCAGGAGTCATGTACCTGAATCCTCAAAACTGCCTTTAAAGATGGTACAAGGTTGTCAGCCTTGACTCTGCCAAGAGATTTTACACATGCTGTGTGACTCTCATTAAGAGGAACGAGAAACTGTACCCTTTCAGCCCCACATCATCTTCATTTCCTGACTAATTGGTAGCTCTCTGACTCAAAACATCTTTGCTCTATAAATATGCAACTGTAGTTACACAAGAGATGCTTAAAAATCTAAATTGGGGATACTTAACATTGTCTTGGTTCTCGTTCTTCAAAGAAGGGTAACAAGGCAGAAAACGGGGTCACAAGCAATTCCATTTGATCAGCAGTTCAGTATCAGCAGGATAAAGTCTCCTGGTTATTAGAACTGAGATGACAGTACTGCTCAGTAGTTGGCAGCTGATGCTCAAATTTGCCATAGATCACCAGGACACATCTGCGTAGCTTTGTCATTGTTTGTAAGCAAATCGTGCCCTTAAGGGTAATTTTAGCCCTAAAAATACATTCTGTGGGGGCCAAGGTCCGTGCTGCACAACTGATTAATGAGATAAATAGAAACGGGGATGAAGACGAAAAAATACCTTAGAAAAAGAACAGCAAGACGGTGCAGGGTAGAAAAAACAAGGTGCTGGCAAAAGCCCCATAGGTCTTTCTGCAGAGACTTTCACAGTTCGTGAAAGTGCTTCCTTTCGCTTTCTTTATAAAACTCCTACACATGCATTTTGAACAAATGCAGCCTGCAAAGTAACCCACAAAACCCACTTATTTGTATGCAAACACGTGAATTAGTTATCAGCCAACATCACCGGGCAGACTGAGAGCATTATCTGGGCCATTACGGGCACGAGTGGGGAGCCAGGCAGTGGAGGGCTGTGGGTGCACACCTCGGCTCGGCATTTCCAAAGCTTCGTGCTGCTCCACACTGAACTGCTGCCCGAGAAGACTGTGAGAGGACTGGTGAAATAAATGCTGACTAAAAACGAAGTTCTAAATCAGAACACGGACGTACAGAAAACCTCCTGTGCCAGGGAAGGTTAAATTAAAAAGAGGCTTCAGCTGGGAGAAGAGAGAAGTGAGGCGGTGGCTGTATAAAGACACAAGCAGCATTGTGGTGGTGATTACATTAAAAGCAAAAATGTTATCTCAGTAACTAGTAGGTATAGAGTTTTTAAAATACAGCATGCAGAAGAGGAGCTTTCTCAAAGAATGAAGGATTGGATTGCAGGATGAATTGCTGCGGGAAGGAAGGGAACCCAAAAGACTTAATGAGTTTAAAAGACAAGGTCATAAATGCCTGGTCCCTCCAAAGCAATTAAATATCAGTCTCAGGTTAAGGAAACACAAAATCTTGCTTATAGAAGGCGCAATGAACACATTATCTGTCACTGTCAGAGAAAGGACAGAAGCTTGGAAGGAGCCTGTTCTGTACCTTGGAAAGTTTTTAGCAAGCCAGAACAAATATTGTCTGGAAAAACAGCCACTGGTAGTTCTTTCAGAAAGAGCTTCAGGAGACTGGCCACAGAATCAACATCTCCATCATTAATAAGGTCTACTTTTTGCCCTTGATTGTACTTCTGCCTCAATTCCTTGATTTTATTTGCTGAGCCACCAACTCGAAATAAACCGACCCGCTCCAGACCTGTGTAAGAAACGCAGAACAGTAAACAGTGGTTGCTCTACCACATCTTCCTGATGAGAACTGAAGTTCAAAAAGCAAGAGCTCCTTTAAGAAAGCACAATCATTGTAATAAATGTGATGTTTTCAGCATTTACAGCTGAAAAGCACAGCTTAAACAAAGAATACCAGTTTTCAGAAGCCGAGCAGGAAAAATACAGACTTACCAAACACCTCTAGGTACTCCACCATCTGTGTCACAAGAGAAGGAACCTCACACTGCTTTGCATCCTGTACAAGGGCTTCCAGAGGAACACCAAATGTGTTTGTTTCTCTGCTAAACTGTAGATCTGGTGAAACTTTATTTGTTGTGTGCCTAACTTGAACAGAAGAAAATGATTTCTGGGGAATAAAAAGAGATGAGTGATAAAGAGTGACTGGCTTTTATTATTTTACCCTCCAAAGATCTACAACTTTGGTAAAATTCTTGTCTTCATCATAACATCTTAGTACAAATTTTATTTCTGCTGTATATTCTTAAAATACTAATGTTCTTCTGTAGAGCTGAGACAAATCCTGTGATGGGGTAAACTCCTGTAAAGCCCCCTCACACCTACAGGCAGGGAAAATAAGGCCTCACGTTGAGGTAGATGTACTGTTCAGGACAGGGAGGGGTCACTACACCTCAAAAGAGCTCCACAAGTCAGGAAAAAGCTGACCCAGTGCTGGTGCACAGCCTTCCAACCCCATGGAGTTTGTGGGGGGCATTTCTACCTAATTCATGAGGGTAGGAAATGAAAGATTCCCGAAGGAGCCAGAAGAGGAATTTAAGCGGCAGCCATGTCACAGGCCTCGGAAGGGGTGCCTGTCTGCTCACCCAGCTATTCCAAATTTCTTACCCCAAAAACCGATGCAAAAACACAAGAAACCACAAGCATCCTGCACTTTTCCTCCTGTCTGATGAAGGCAGCTGTTTTGCCATCCTGCCAGGGTGGAGAGGCTGCCCAGGGCAGGGGCTGGGAAGTCTGTGGGCTCTGTCGGGGGTGCCGGTCCCTGAGGGCAGCTGAGGGGCTCTGTGAGGGCCGGGGGCTGCCCCGGCTGGGCACGGCCGGCTCTGCAGCCCCTCCGCCCAGCAGCGCTGCTTGGGGACGGTGTTTGAGAATGTATATCTAAACATGTGCATAGGTACATTTAGAATATATATATATTAAATATGTATTTAAAATAATATCACTCAGGGGTATTTCAGAAAAGAGGAAATCCTGCCCGGCACTCTGAAAGGAGCCCCAGCCCCTTTCCCGCCTCCCCTAAGCCCCCTGCTCACCTCACAGGAAGGTGACAGCACCCCAGTCCCTGCTGCATTGTGTCCTCAAGCTCCCAGCAGGCAATGAGAGCAGAACTCCAAACCAGGGACACCTGGATCTACCACTGAATACAGAACTCCAAACCAGGGACACCTGGATCTACCACTGAGAGCAGAACTCCAAACCAGGGACACCTGGATCTACCACTGAGAGCAGAACTCCAAACCAGGGACACCTGGAGCTACCATTTCTGCACGAGGACTATTTGAACAGTATCTACATCTCATTTTAAGGAAGGGATTTTTAATTATTTTGTGTTTTGTTAGCACTAGGTCAATGCATTTTGAAACCAGCCCTTTCTTAAATGTTTTTATTACTACGTTTTCAGAAGGGAAGAGGAAAGGTTTTGAAGCTGAACTGCTGTAGTGAAGCTGCTTTTCACACATGCCTGCAGCAAAGCCATGAGCTGGAGCTCCAGGCCAGCCCTGCTGCCATGGCAAAAGCACACACAGCACTCAAAACACCCAAGCCCATTTTGCTCTTTCAGTACATAGGCAAGCTTAGAATGTGATGTTAGTGTTAAAGCATAAATAGTTACCCAAAAAAAACTAATATCAGCATGTACCAAGCATATTTCACAGCATTTTTGTATATTAGCTACAAGGTGTTACAAAAAGCTTCTAAAATCTCTGTGCACCATTACTCAAAATCCCTCCCTTCCCTGATGCAGCAGACCTTCATCCTTCTCAGAAAGGAGGGAGGGTGTGAGAAAGGGCTAAAGGAGCCAGATTTAAGGTGACTTACGCAGATGGAAATGGAGGCGCCTGCTCCCATGTTAGGCTGCAGCAGAGTGCCAGTGTATCAGCTGAGCTGCTCCCCAGACACCACCACCGCCTTTCTTCCCCTCTACAAATCCGTGCAGCCTGGCCAAAGCTACTGCAGCCACTGGCCTGTTCCTCTGCAATTAACTTATCACAGCATAATTGCTAGGCATCCTCTTAATCAGTGCTTTCCCTCCAGAGCTGGTGGAAGGTAGAAATTAGCTCCTGGTTAAAGTGGGTTCCTTGCAGCCAGCGCTTCCCTCCTGAGGCGCCTCACACAAGCCGAGGGCTGCATTGCCACCAGGGGATGTTCCCATGGCACCTGGCACACACAATGCCACAGCTTCCCAAGGCACGCTGATCCTGGCCCTGGTGTTTGCTTTTGAGTGGGTTTTTGTAGTGCAGGTTTGCAGATATTCCTCCTGCCTGCTGTCCATCCTACCTGCCACAGCAGCAGGGAGAACGCTGTGAGGTGACCCTCAGCACACACATTATAGCTGCTTGTTTATGTAACACATACACAATCATTTTGGCCAACAAATGGGCAAGAAACCCACCCACCCGGTTTTTAGACTACAAAGATGCAATTAAGCCCAACACCTTTTATAATTCTTTCACATATAAAGCCTGTCCTGGGAAATAAGCCATAAAAAAGAAAGTAATGTCGCAGTAAAATCTAACTGGGGGGGGGGGTTTATTTTTACACAAACTTAGTAGGTACACATGAAAAACACAAGAAAAGCAAAACACACAAGGCAAAAAGAAAGTACAGGTGCTGAGGCAGACCTCCTTGGTAGAGCACTAGAGAAGCAGGAGTTACTCCAACAGCACACTGGTACAGCACAGACAGCAGAGATAGTTCCCTCTTCCTTAGCAGAAGGAATATCACTTAAAAACTAGTGCAGAATTTTAGCCCACTTACGTCTCCACAAGATCCCACGAAGAGGTCTGAACAACGCTGTGCTTCAGGGCTTCCTCTCTCTACCTACTGAGCCGGCTCCAGCAGGACCAGCACCCTCCTGACCACCTCCCAGACTCAGCCTGGCCTCATCTCTGCAGACAAGGTCCACCTGGACCCCTCACCACAGCTGTGGCTGCTTAGCCTGTTCAAAATGTTGTGCCCCTCACCACAGCTGTGGCTGCTTAGCCTGTTCAAGCTGCTGTGCCCACAGGAGCTCCTGGGCATGATGGTGCTGTACCCCCAGCACTGACTGCTGAAAGAGAGAAGAAAATGTGTTGCCCTCCCCTATCAGCAGTGTGGGTGCCCTCTCACAGCAGCGTGGTGTTCAGTGCTCGTGGCTGAGAGGGTACAGGGGGCATTTTGGTGTGGCATCCTCTGCCCTCCAGCCACCATAAGCAGTGTTTCCCTACCCTCCCCGCCTTCACACCCTTTATCGCTGTGTTTGCAAGGCAGCTGGAGAACGAGCAGCTCCCCCGCTCCTGCCGGGTCTCTTTGGGACAGACAAAAGCACGACGCACCCAGAGTCACCTTAGCTAACCACACCTGCGAGCCTGCAGCAATCTGCCCTCTGCAGAGAAACACACCACAAAAGGGCCTGTGCAAAAATTAAAAATTAAAACAAAAAATTGTCAACTCTCTAACTCTTTGCTCCATGCCCCACAGCACATTCCCATTTCTCCATCTCACTAGATGCCACAGGAGTCATCCTGCCGATATATCACTGCCCCCGCTTCAGCTGAACATGTATACTGTCGATAAATACCTTCCAAAACAACAAATTCTGCACCTGAGCAGCAAACACAAATTTTATCTGTTGGCTCATCACAGGCCAAACAAGGCAGCAGCCACTGCAATCGACCTCTTGGTCTCAAGTGCTCCTCTGATTTCAATTGTTGGAGAATTTGCTTTCGGGTCCTGCCCGCAGGCTGCAGCAGGGCTCATGGACGATGCGGACACCGCGTTCCCTGGAAGCCCGCAGCAGCTAGAGGGCACACGAGGCTTGCCAGAGAGGTGGTCCGGCAAGCCCCTCTGCGGACACGGCAAGGAGCCCCAAGCCAGGGGCAGGGGTCTCCTTTCGTACCGAACAACACGGCTCGGGGGGGTGATTTCTCCTCGCATCGCAGCCGTACAAAGAGCAGGAGGCTGCAGGCAGCACAAATTAAACATCTAACCCCTCATACTGCGTTACTGAAATTACAACTCTCCCTTCACGACCTCCGGATCAAAGTCAGCCCCTGCAGGACTTGAGATATATGAAAAGGATGTGTGGTGCTTTGAGAAGCCATCCTGACTTCAAGGACCACGTCTAAATTAAAACCAAAGTTGTCGGTGTGCCAGCACCCTGCCGCCCAGGGGAAGGGCTGTGAGGAAAGGCAGTGCCCCAGCCTGGGCGTGCGAGGGGCTGGACGAGCACCAGGGGCTGCTTTTGTACTCCCTTCACTGGGGCCGTAGCCTCCAGCTGCTGAATGGGCTACTTGTGAGGGTTGCTGATGTTTCAAAAAGATGGAGAAAGGATAAACATGAAAGGAAAACAGAAAAGTTTAGTTTTACTCCTTAGAAACAAGGGGTTTTTTACAGCAGCATTAGGAACAGCAGGATCCCTCTGAGAGAGGGCAGAGGTAAATCCACTGTCGGCAGCAGTAAAAAACAATAGCAGCAAGAAAAATAATTAACTGAGGCTTTACAGTTCATTGAAGTTTTCCTTCAAAGCTGCAAGCAGCCTGCTCCGCTAACTTGGTGATCTGTGTCTCAGCTTCAGGAGCCTGCAAGCACCCAGGCACGCAGGAGAGAAAGCCCTTTCTGGTGGGCAAGAGCCGAGCAGGGAGGCTGTGGTGGGATGTGATGTGGGCAGTCCTGCCGTGGCCCACATCCAGCTGGAGAGGCTCTGGTGGCTCTGGATTAGAGGCAAACACCGGGGCAAGCAGCTCTGCTGATGCCAGCTGCAGGCTTTGAGAGGGCACTGTCATACTGTGACACATCAGTTGCACCACCTCAGCCTCGAGAACCCTTGGGAGCTAAGCCCATAAAAGCATCCCTGAATTATCACGAAAAACACTCAGGGCTGATACACATGGCTGAGATTCCGTCACACAAACCTGTCTTACTGGCTTGCAAAGCAGGTTTTCATCTCACACCCAGCATCTGTATATTTTGTTCCAATTCATCGTGAGCCTTTCTAAACAGTAAATTCAGTAAGTTCTGAAAATCTGCACATTGTAGTATATGGACTTGGTAGATAAACTATAGGGCTTCTCAAACAAAAGGAAAGAATGGCAATAAGAGCTACAACCAAGACAGAAGTAGACATGGAAAAATGCATCTCATATTAGGTAATCGTTGGCAAGAAATGTGGCATCTCTCTCTTGCTTGCCACAGTATCAATATAAGTTTTCCTGCATTTTAGCTGGTAAAAGTCATAGCACAGACATAAGGACTAGTTGCCACACATCCCTCATCACAACAATCTGATTGCCAACCATGCCTACTCGCCAAGTTAAATTATCAGCGAGGAAAAGTTGCTGTCCTGACAAGAAAGCAGCTCTCCCCTGCTGCTACTTGCTCTGCTTTTCACTGTGCCTATGGGAAGAGCACACAGGCCACAACATCTCCTGCCAAGCAAGCCCTTGTCAGCCCAGCAACGTCCCCTCCAACTCTATTTCTGCTTGCAGCTGCTCAGGCAGTCTCCTCTGGGGACAGAGATGGGTATGTCTGCAGAGCCAGTGCCAGCCAGGCACACGGGAGCTGCCCCTTCTCCAGCAGCCAGGCACACGCCAGCCCGGAGCTGTGCCTGAGCAGAGAACCCCTGAGTCACAGCAGGGCTCCTTCCTGCTGCAGACACAGCACCTGGCAGGCTGGGAGCTGCTGCTCTCTATCTGAGCCCATCTCTGGCAAGGGATGTGTTGGTGTCCTGAGGTGGCTCAGCAGAGCCTGTTTCCAGGCAGCTGAATTACAGGCATGTGGAGAACTGCCCAATGAAACAGTGGGAGGCAAATGCTCAGACTTCTCGCTGACCTTTCTTTTCTTTTCTTTTTTTTTTTTTTTTTTTTTTTTTTTTGTCTTCCCAGTCCATTAAACCCTCTAGCATCATCTTTCTTTTAAAGGTTTTTGAAAAGCCTGTGGAAAGCTGCACGATTCCTTGGCAGCTTTGAGGAACTGAAAGTGACTGGCAGGAGACCGATCAATAACTGTCAATATTCCTCCCTTGGAGTGAAATGTCAGGAAGGTTGTTTTGCAGCCTGCCTCTCTCTGCTTCCTGTTTTGAATTTCATTTTCTTCCTCTAATCTCCACCTGGCACTTAAACCTTTTCATTTTCTTGATGCTGTTCCAGGGAAAACAAGTCAGCATTCAAAATGCAGTATTGCTTCATTATCTAAAGGCACTATCTCGCAGTTGTTGCTAAAGAGCAGAACATCAGCAAAAAGAGCCACAAGCTGAAAACTATTGTAATGAAGCAAGTGGAGCTCTTTTTCAGGCCCTACAAATTATTTAAAGTCTATGTTTCTATTATATTGCAGTCTATACCATGAAATTTGCTGATTCCAGGTTTTTTTCTCCAAGAAACAGGAAGATGAAAAGAAAAACACAAAGGAACACAAAATTTCTGCAATCATGGTTTGTTCCCTGTCTGCTCATTTTCAAAGGGAATTTGAAATGTTGGATTAGTTTCAGCAGAAGTTGCAAGTACCAGGCCAGTTTCTGCATCCCAAATCATCCTCCTGGGAAGACAGACCTCCCAGGAGGCTCCATCCACAAACTGCTGCTGGTTTCTGACAGCTTCCCACAGCTGAAGAGAAACTCAGCTTCCAGCTTCAGCTCCAGACAGCTCATGGTGTATGAATCTCTTGCTGCAGCAATTATCTCCAGCACCATATGCTGCCATCTTTCATAAATAATACAATTATTTATAACACAACATTGCCTCCTTGAAGAGCTGCAAAGAAGTGAGACAGGATTAGCCCTTGCCTCCTCTCTGCCTCTAGCTTGCACAGCACCTGAGGAGGGGATTAAAAACAAAAGAGAGAAAGGAGGAATACAATAAGTAGAGGCTTCAGCATCCTCTTGCCCCACAGACACTGCCCTAACCCGTGTAAAAGCCAGGCAGATGCAGATTTTCACTTGTATTTCTCCAGTGGCATAGAACTACTCCTTACTGGTTCAACATGGTTTCATAAGAGTTGCTCCTGTTATGTTCAGTTATCTCTGCCTTCTGCAGTCTTGTGATACCAATTCTTGAACAAAATTAGAGAAAACTCAAAAAAATACCCTCAAAATGGAGACCTTCCCCCCAGAAGAACTGAGATGGCAGCAGCATCGCCATCAAGCTTCCCAGTTTCAGGTGAGATTACGAAACCCTGTTTGGAGTAATTCAGTCTGTCTTAAGCACATTCAGGTCTCCAGTTTCTAAAGCAACAAGGTAATGGTCTGCTCAGTGGGAATTTCTTCTCCCCATCTTTCTCTCCCAGGAATATTTCTGGTAACTAAAATGGTTATTCACACACTCAGAAGAGTGACTACTTAATTGTTTCATGTAATGGATACACCAGGGAGGCACCAGACTGTCAAACTCAGTCTCAGAAATATATTTTTTGTTCCCTACTTCTTCACAGCACCTCCACATGACTCTGTTTAACTTGAAGCAAATGTTATTTAATTAAGCATTTTCTCTGATCTCTTGCATAACCTCAAACAAAGTATTTATTGTAATTCACAGAATCTCAGAAAGACATGTCAGATGATTTCAGTTATCCTGATTTGGGAGGACTGTCCCCTAAATAATGCAAAGCAGGGACACAGTCCAACCCAGGGACATTTTAATTAAAAAGCAAAGTAATTTGATTCCAATGGAAGACGGCGTGACCTAATCCAACCTGATATGTACGTCATATATATCAAAATTTAATGTTATAACCAAAAAACCCCACACAATTTAGATACAATCTCTAAATATAGAGTTGGTCAGAGCTCTGGCCATTTACAAAACAGGGGGAGTAGGTATTCATCTGTTACTCAGCTGCATCTAGTCTTTGCTGTTCATCACTGAAAACATGTTTACTTTTCAACATGAGCTGTGACATGGGGAAAGGAGGGAAGAGGTTAGGCAGAAAATTTTGCAGCCTGAAACAAGAGAAACCAGGGAGGAAAAAAACATTAATTTGAATTAAGTGAAGCTGAGTTTGCAAATTTAACTGTGACCAGGGAAAATTAAGGTTGGAGCAAAGAGTGTTTGCTGCAGTGTCACTGCACAGGGCCATGACTGCAAAGGCAGCTCACACAGGAATTGTTCCAAGCTCCTTCCCAGCCATGCAGCACACCACAGCACGTAGTGTCAGCAGTTACATCTGAGCTCACCTCACAGAAACATCCAGCTCATCTTGGGAAAAATAAAAGAAAAAAGCATTTCCAGAGGTTCTCTGAGTGGGTTTACAGCAAAGCACCCCCAGCAATGCAGTTGGATGCCTTAAGCAAACACTTTGTCTGGCAGAAAACACAATTTAAAACAGTGGCCTGGAAAACCACTGTACCTAATCCCTGTACAGCAGCATGGGGGTTCAGTGAGGAATGAGTGCAGGGCAGCTCCCCTGAAGCCTCCTGAGGATAAACTACTGAGCATTCCATGATGCTCCCCAATAAACTACTGAGCATTCCATGATGCTCCCCATTAAACAACTGAGCATTCCATGATGCTCCCCAATAAACTACTGAGCATTCCATGATGCTCCTCGTTGCACACTAAGTGAACAAACTGGAGGGGGCTGTGTGCTCAACCTCACACTCCAGCCATGTGTCCTCCTCCCCCTCACAAAACTGCAGCAAACACAGCACAACACCTGCACCTGACACAGGAGACCCAAAGAGAAGAAATGACAGCAGGGAGACCCCAGAGACAGGGCATCTGTCCTGTCTCACTTCTTCCTTATCATACATGTACAGGACTCCTCTTCCTCAATAAACAAAGCCTTGAGCACCTGCAGGCAGAGTAGAGAAACCTGTGTACATAACAGCCACATTTTATTCTTTTTATATAGCTCTAGCCAAGAATTTCAGCAGGTTGCTCATCTGGGCCCCTAGTTTCTGATAACATGATATGACACTAGGGCTAATAAAGTCTACTTGGACTGATGTGATTATTTAATACTAATGAACACAGCCCAAGCAAGCAAGCACTCCACACACTGAACACAGATGGCTAAAGCTGACCAACAGAGTTGTAAGAAGCTTTGGACACATCAAAGAAAACTAACATAAGATGCTGTTGCAGGAAATGTGAGGACATACCCAATGAGGACATAACACAAAGGAGTCAAGCCTTACCCATGGAGCCATGAAAGCAACAACAAGCTAGAACAGGAACAGCAGCTACTCTGAGAAACTTGAAATGACTGTCATGGCAGAGGGTTTGACCTAGATGATCTTTAAAGGTCCTTTTCAGCTAAAATCTATGATTCTGTGCTTGAGTTCCCACAAGAAATTCATTACATGATGCAGCACAATTCAAGTTGAGAATGTGTGTATTGCCTCTGAACTGTTATGATTGTTTAAAAGCCAACATTTAAAGGAAACAAATACCTTTGTCCAAAAAAAAAAAAAAAAAAGTAAAAATCTAAATGGATTTTGGTAATCAGAGAGCATGCTGACTCATCTAAACACTGTTTCTTGTATGAAGACTGACAAGTCTTTAACTTGGCTCTTCAACATAACTGAGTCTACAGCAAAACATCACTGAAATGAGTCCTCTGAGTTGGAGAAATTCTGTTTCATAGGAAATCTGCTTTTTCTACTTTCTCCATCCTGTTTGGTTGGATTTCTGTATAATTTATAAATTTGACATTTTAATCTGGCTGGTATAATGCTCAGCCCAACATATTCACCATATGTACATGTGAAAGGCCCTCCTGAATGACCTGAAGTGAAATATCTTTCCAATAAAAAAATACCTCCATGTCAGTTTAATGCTATGCAAACATCTCCATCAATTTTTACAGCCCTTACTCAGCACATTGTTCAATGTCAGTGCTGGATGCAGGAATCCAAGATCAGCATGATGTAGACAAATTAACAGCTACCAAAGGCATGTAATCTCTTTCTGCAGCTAATGATAAAGCCCATCAGCTCAGCAAGGCACAGAGTACACTTTAAATCTAATAATACTTCACAGTTTCATTTGTCTTGTGTTTCGGCAACTACGATAAACTTTCACAGGATCTGCAAATAAGAAGATAAATGCTCTTATTCATGACTGACTCCAAAGTAAATGAATAATTTATGCAAAAAACAATAACTTCTTCCTGTACAATAAAGAGTAATTACTTAAGCATCTCATTCCATCTGTTTCAGATCTGTTTGCCAGGGACCATAAAACTCAAATCCAGAATTCTACATAGCAGAATTGTTTATCTACCTGTACCAGCTCTTCCACTCTCTCAATGCTGATGATCTACTTTTCAAGCAATTAAGGCACAGATTATCACATTGTACCTCTCCTGCCACCTTCTAAGGAACATTTGAAGCTATGGGCTCATTATTTGAATGAAGCATGAAGACATAAGGAAAGGCTGTCAGATAATATGTAAGTTGCAGCATCTCTGGAAACATCTTCTTGGAAAGGAACCCTGCAAAACTAGAAAAGTAGAATGCAAAACATTAAAATCTTAGGTCTTGTTTACCAATTAAAGACAAGATTAATAAAGTCACAGTGCTCAGCTGGCTGGGGCAAGTAGCCCTAGCACATATTGCCTGCAGTGGCAAATAAAATTCTTCAACAGTCAGGGCTCTTTCCTCACTGGTGGGTAGGGTTAAACCAGGAAACCATTGCAGATCACCAGTCATATTTCCACACATATCAGGCTGCCTAATAATAGACTCCATTTCCATTGCAAAAGTGTGCTACATACCACCCAATCATTTGCATTATTCCAGCTGCATTTTTTTCAGACCGACCACTAATTTAACTAATCAGTTTCATATTTAAAGAACTTGGAACATATTGCTGGCAGGAAGTGAGATTTTAAAAGATTAATCTGAAGGCACACATGCCCAGATTTTATCCAGGATAGCCCCCCAGTTTCTTTAAGATGTGTAAAACATGATATTACTTTCATACACGTGGTGAAATCTGACTACAGCTGCCATAAGAGCCCATAAAATGGGTGCAAATCCATATCAGATACCCCAGACTCCAGTTTAGGACTGGAGTTGCATTTATGGCTAACCAGAACAGTCAATATTCTTTCCACATGCACTGAATAAGCAATCCAGGAAGAAAACCCACACAGTAGTTACACCCAGCTGACAAATGCAGAGAAAAGAATAAAGAGACCAACTAACAGCATCTTTGTCATGTTTTAATACAAACAAACAAAACTGAATCCCAGAAAGTCAGCAAAAACTGTTTGAAGCCAAGCTGGATTTTCCTGCCTTGGACTAGAAGAGGGAACAATGCTTGCATGTAGGTCTGCCCCTCTCAGATGTTGCCTCCCTCTTGCTTAATGAGGTGTGCCAACACAGTTACTGTGCACAGCACTTGGACAATACAGGGTGCTGGTTACATGCCTGGCCTTTATCTTGAGAATTATTAATGAGCCAGAATCTTTTTAGACACTTCAGGCCCATCAGAGGACTACTGGGGCATTTGCAGGCAGCCACGCAGGATGTAACTCAGGACTCAGAACTCCTATCTCACCCAAGCCTTGCAGCATGCTCCTCTAAACTTCAAACCTACAGAAAGAAGCCAAAGCACAGGACATGCCACCCATGGACAGATTTCTGCCACTGCTATGCAAGAGCAACCAGACACAGGCTTGGCACGAGAGCAGCTCCGTGAGCAAAAGCCTTTACACAGGGCACACGGGGCAGTGCAAAGTCAGCCGAGTCACCCTGCCTTTGCTGGAGCACCTGCCTGGCTCAGGAAGGGCTGCAACATCACACAGTGTTCCCCCAGCCGTGCCAGGAAAACCCAACACCCACGCAGGGGTAGCCTGCAGCTAGAGAGACAGGAGGTTCCAAGGGCTCTCTCTTCACTGACTTGTTGGGTGTTCAAGTGTTGCAACTCTTTCCCCATCAGCTTTCCCTGAACTACTTCTGTTAACCCTCCCCCGGGGTTTTTCTTGCTCTCTGTTACTGACTTTTCTCCTTGCTACATCCATTCCAAAAAAGGACAGCAGAGATGACATTGCTGACACATTTTCCCTTTTTAATGAGGTCTACCTTGTTGAAAGCCCCGCAATTAAGCCCTCTGCAGCAGGTCCAACCTACCAAACTGTGGCTGTGTAACAAGGGAGGCCCCCAGTACCACCAGACTGTGGGTGACTTGCTTAGAGACACTCACCTGTGGACTTCGGTGAGCGCCTCTCCAGCCTCGATATAAAGACTATGAACTTCCATAACCAAGGCAGCATTTCCTTTCATGGTTTCAACAATCACATTTATTCCTTGGTTTAAAAGGTTTTGGTTCAACAGTTTTATAAACAGACTTCACAAAATGTGCAATATTTATAAACATGGTTCTTAGTCGTAGTGGTAGTAAGAATCTTTACTTTCATCGTCATGTTCTCTTCAGTTATGCAACACAAGGTTGATTTTGTTTCCCCTCTTCTCCCTCCCACAATTGGCACTTAATTGTAAATTGAAGAAACTTTAAAAAGACAAAAAAAGTTAATCTAAGCATGATGTTAAAAGCACCTTGCCAGAGTATTACATTTTAATAAGGCAAATTCTTGTTTTGTAAAGCCTAATTGTGCAACTTGGAGACCTACAGAAGGTGGCAGAAATGCCAGCCTTCTCCTATAAAGAACAGGCCTTCATTTTTGCTTCAAAGTGTTCACCCCTCCATATGAACCCCCCCTTAAAAAAAAGTTAGAGCTGATAGTACAGCAGAACATCCCCTTTACAGGGTGAAAGGAAATTACAGTAGACAAAGGCTGAAAACACGGTGCATAGTAGACAAAATAAGACTGTTTTTAAAAATAACATTTAAAAAAAAAGAAATAAAAGAAGAAAAAGGAACTGAAAAACAAGCAACAATGGAATTTTTCTAGTGGAAAGAGGATTTGTGGGCTTCATAAATAAGTGGAAAATTACTAAAATACTTTGCTATATAATATAAAAAAGGCGCAAAGTGTTTTCCAGTTGTCACCTAAGCGTTAGATGCAACTTTGTAGGAGTAAGTATTTGGAGGCAGCTTGGAGCTCCGATGGGTGCAGGCATTCCAGCAGGGCAGTGCTGCCAACAGCAGGAGGAACCCACCCAGCAGGACACAAAAGCCACTGAAGTAGAAAGCGGTGTCGTACTCCTGTGTCCAGTCGTAAAACCAGCCTGAGGGCGGGGACAAGAGAGAAGAGTCAGTGAAATGCAACAAGCACTGGTAACTGAGAGAAACAGCATATGAATTTAAATTAAAATCCCAAACAATTAAATAAAATGAAATAAAATGGGCCAAACCTATAATACAACTTGACTGCTTGCACATGAAATGTGTTTTCTCCTCAAAGTCAAGTTATGAACACAATCAGCCTAACAGACTTTGTTTTTTGTGGTGGATTTTGATTTCATCTTTCCATTGTTATTAGACATGCAAAAGAATTCTGTCTGGTTGTGACAAGCTCACGTTCAGTTTATACTGTCCACTTTGACCTTACCTACAATTGGTGGTCCAAGGCTATTCCCAAGTCCAGCGAAGAACATCAATATCCCATAAGCATGAGTCAGTTTCTCAATCCCCACAGTCTTTGTAGTTACATATGGAAAAATTGACCAGTTCCCAGTTAGAAAACCCAAAATCCCAGAAAGCATCGCTAAGGTAAGGTAACTTTTGGCAAATGGAATTGCAAACAAGGCCACTCCTGTCATTAATAAGGTAGTCACATAGAGATATAAAGTGTTGACCCACTTAAAATCTGCCAGTATTCCTAAAATAAGTTTGCCAACAGTCGTCATAATGCCAATAATGGAAATAAGGGGCATGTAATAGTCATCTTCACTAATGTTTGCACTTCTTGCTACATCTTCCATGAGCAGAGAAGGAGGAAATCCACCAATATCAAAGAGCAAGATGGCAACAAAGAGAGCTGAAAATACTTTGTTCTTGAAAAGAACCATAGTGTCCTTCCAGTAGGTCAAATAGAGCTGCCACTTCCTTTTGGCAAGCTGCTTGCAGAAGTTTGTCTGTTCTACAACTTTCTTTTTGTAAGTGTCTTTCTCATTTACATTTATTGAACTCAGTACATTCTTATTCAAAATGCTCTCCTGTTTGCAATCAGGCACATTGTTCACACATTTTTCATCAATATAGCCCTTTTCAAGGATGCTAATGTTTTCTTCAACAGTCTTCTCCTTTTCATGGTAAACAGAATATTGATCTGGGACTTTGTCTACACACATTTTCTCTGGTGGAGGAGAACTGGATGATTCCAAAGGTCTCATTAGGCTCCCACATGCTAATATATTGAGAGACAGGGCACCCACTATTAGCAGACACCCATCCAGACCATATAGCTCGATGAGCTCTCTTTGCAGTGCTGCATATATAAAGAGTCCAACACTTGATCCTATAAAAGAAAAATAGGTTTGGTTTAAACTGAAGAACCAAGACCATTCTTCAACTCTAACAAAGTTCCACAATTCAGCAGCTATTAATTCAGTCACAGGAACAGCCATTTGTGCTCCTCTCTCCCCAGTTTCATGAACTGCTAAGTCATCATCCCACCTAACTTACAGTTTCTTTATTGAGTAGCCACAAAATAAAAAATCTCTCAAAATATCTGAACAATTTATGACAAATAACACTAGCAGACACTTTAAAAACAAGTAGGACCAATACTGTACCCAATGAAAAACATCAAAGAACTATTAAGCCACCCTTCTGCCCTGCACTCACATACATGTATCCCTTCAGGTACCATTTTGAGTTAGCATAGTTTGAATTTCATACTCCAACACTTTCCCCTTTCTCCTCTTCACTGCCACCTTCCTTCTCTCAGGCAGGAACACATCGGGGGTTCACCAAGACCCCTCCTAGAAGCTGCCCTTGACTGCCTGGTGTTTAAGGAATGGGGGTTGCCTGGTGGGAGTTTATCCCAAAGAAATGTCCAAAGCTCTACAGGACTAAAAATGCATTTGAGAAATTTGGCCATTCGGAAGAGAACACTGAAGAGTGTGAAACTGCTATGATCACAAGCATTTAATGCAATCCCAGTAATTTAAAGAAAAGGATCTTGGTTGAAGTGAGCACAGGTCCACTGTAATAGTGGATGTCCTCTCACAAACACCTGAAGACTGTCTCTAGGTTATATTTAAGCCATTTATATACTTTGGTGCTAAACACAGGAAAAATCAATTACAAAATTCATGCTTGTTTCGCCTTCCAGGTACTAAAATTAAGTAGGGCTAATTAAGATCAGGCTTTAAGGCAAGCTACCTGGAATCCAAAAAAAAAGCCACTGAAAATGATCCCAAGAAAAGTTTCTGCAGAAGCTCCCCTTTATTCAGCTCATGAAGATGTGGTATTAGTATCTCACAACACTGATTATACTGCCCTGTCTCTCCTCACTGACAGCCACTTGAGAAAAGAGGTCAGAGCAGACACTCCATGGCACACAGAAAGCAAGGCACGGGACAAGAGTCATCTGTAACCATTCCTACTTGGGCCATTAAAAAGTGTAAAGGTAGTGGTAATGCAGCATCTATATCCTGCATCTCCAATCTCTTTCTCACCTCTGATCCTGGGTAAGAACAAAGAGAAAACGAAGACTCTATGGGAATGTTTCCTCTCATTATCCATGGCACACAGCCCAAGCTACTTGAGTCTGCTTTCACTTCAGTGAATATCCTTTCCTCATCTATATTGATGGCCCATAGCATATGCCTGCAAGTGTAATGACTATTTTATCTGAAGTCTTTCTCTTCGTTGCCACTGACATTTTGATTTAAGAAAGTAGTAACTTTCTTAAGTTACTGGGAAGTAACTGAGAAAAACATAATCCCCTGGTTTTTACTGCCAAGGTAATGGTGGTTGTATCAGAGTTAAAAAGCTGGAGAGAACAGCAATTAAAAGTCCTACCTGTTGAAATCAGACCAAGTGCAAGTCCTCTGCGCTTGTCAAAATACTGGCACGTGATGGTAACTGTTGCAGTATACAAAAGGCCACATCCAAGACCTGGATAAGAAGAGTCAGATATAAAGCTTGCTCCATCCTCTGGGAAATGAGTGGCCCTTTGCTATCCCCCGGGTGATGCTGCCTGTTCCCTGGGTACTGAGCTACCTTTGAGCCCTGGCTCAGCACAGGGTGATCACAGGGTGATCTGCCTGCGCTGTCCCACCTCCCTCCCCTGGCTGCTGAGCCTGAGTGGAGCCGGCTGGGTTTGAGGAGCTGCCCAGCCCAGCTCTGTGCTCTGTGCTCGGGCTGCAGGGCTCTGAGCCCAGGGCTGGCCCCAGAGCTCGGCAGAGCTGCCTCCCCGTGGCTCCGTGCCCACCCAGCATGACACCGGGGCCCTGCTGGCCAGCGAGGTGCCCAAATTCCTGACACAGTTAATTTGATAAGCCACCCACAGCAGTACAGAGGGGCAGGTCACCACCTGCCAGGAGAACAGCATTTTCATGCCTCTAGCGCAGCATTTTAGGTTCAATCCAGTAATGCAGAGAACAACATTGCTCCCTAATGATCTCTAATTTATCAAATTAGAATGAGTATGTGACAAAATTCCAGAAGAGATATTTATTATTCCTTCAAGATTGGCATTTCATGCCAGCAGAAGACCTGCTCAATTCCAGCCCTTAGGTAAAACCTCAGCTTATTCCTCTTTAACTATTGTGTCAACAGAGGACAAACTGTTTTCAAACCCTCATGAACATTTACGTTGTTTTTATCTTTCACTACATGGCAACGGCCTGCCCCTGCAACATCCCTCCCTGCCCAAAAGTAAAGTATTCCTTGATAAATAAAGTTCCAGACTACCACTGCCTCTGTGAATCAGTTTCCTGTTTCGTATTCATAAACCAAGACTCAAAATAATCAAGACTAAGTCTCAACACAAAAGGAAGGTGTTTCTTACCAACAACTATCCCATATGAAACATATAGAAAGTATATGTTAGGTGCAAAACTGCTCATCATGAGGCCCCCAGCCACCATAAAGCCACTGAAGATAGCTACCGGTCTTGCTCCAAAAGATGATACACATATACTGCAGACAGGACCTAGAAGAGAAAAACAGGAAAAGCATTCCTAATAAAGACCAGGACCAGGAAGAACTTCTTAAAAAAATATCAGTATTTGGAAATGTTCCTTATGGAACATTTAAATGTGTAATTATATTAAATAACCATTCAGAGTACTCATTTTCACAGGGTTCTTTAAAACAGTCAGTTTTAAAAGCATTCAAGGTCAGGCTTGTTAAATTTTTGCTCAAGGACAAACTGAACATCAAGGACATGAAAGGGTCCTCAAGCTGGGAGGGAAAGAGCAAGTGAAACATAGGAAGATACAAAACATACTGGACTGTAATACTGTCCCTACACAGCCAAGGTGTACAAAGGTTCTGAAAAGGATCTTCATCTTGAGACATGAAACCAAGACAGACCATCAGCCAGGCCTTAAGCAAGTAGGTATTTTTTGACAGAGCACAAAAATTGTGTTTCAGAAAGGCAGTACCTTGATGTGCGATTTATAAAACTGAAATGGAGAAACAGTAACTTGGGATCATAGTCATGGTAAGAATGCCACCTGGTGCTTACACAGAGGGAATATCTGCTGGTATACCAGACAAACACCATTCTTCCCTGATTTTCGAGGGAATTAAATACCCACAAATAACTCCTTACTACCTATCTCAGCTTCTCCTGTAAAACTACAGAAAATGAAAGTCACTTAATGGGAAAAGCCAAGGCAACATTCAAGGTCGGGAGGGTTACTGCCCAATATTTCTCAGTTCTTAGTTCCTCAGAATAAGAGCAAAGCAGAGCAGAATTCATACCCTGCCTCTACTCAGTCAGTTCTCTCTGCACAGAAATTGTAGAACAAGCACTTATTTTTCAGTTGTGTGATCTGGAAAACACCTTTTAGTCTTAAGTAGCGTGCAAGCTTGGTGCCCTGCATAAGTAATGATCCAGCAAGGGACTTGGTTTGCAAAGACAACTTATCTGAAACCCTGCAGAGTTCCAAACATTAATACACAAACTTAGATATTATCCCCTTTCCTACACTCAGCAACTCTGAGATCAGAAGTCAGATACACCGATGTCTGCCATTATTTGATACAAAACCACCTCACCACATTTGCATCTCACGTGAAGTGATACTCATACATCCCATGGTCAGCTCAAGCTGCAAAAGCAGTCATTTTGGAGTCTGCTCCAAAATTTGTCAGTTAGTGCTCCCTGACTCACACAGCTGAGGATCCCAGCAGAAGGGAGGTGAGCCCAGAAAGGTGATACGAGGTAAACAGTTGGAGGCTGGGCATGGTGCTTGCCCAGGTCTGTGGACAGGAGCGAGCAGCTGGGAATGCAGGCAAGGGTTTCCTGTGGTTGCCGGCCACGGGACAGGCAGTTCTGGCAGGCAGGAGCACAGATACGTCAGCAGGTGAAACCATCCTCAAAGACAAGGCAGGTCAGAACTTTTGCCCTACATTAGCACTATCTGCCCAGGGAATGGAAAGGGGGACAAGTCTGAGCTGGGGCTTATCCAGGCAAAAAGTCAAAGTTACAGAGGAATCAAGAAAATATTCCAGGAAAGGAGGATTTAATTGGATTTTGGAAGCAATGAAAAAGGAAGATCTAAGCACTTGCTGCTTCTCAAGAGTCAGCATGTTGTGGGAATGAAAGCTGGCCAGTGTAACCTGGGCAGAGTAACATGCTGAGAACAAAAGCTGAGAGCACTAGATTGTTGCTGATTCTTAGAATTAATTGCTAGAACAGGCAAATTAAGATTGGTATGTTTCCTAAAACCACGGGATTTAAAAATAAACAAAGGATTGACTCTGTATTACATAAAGATTTCTTCTACACTAAAAGAACAGAAGGTAGTGTTAATTTAATTCAATTAAGCAGAGGAATTTGCACTCTTTTTGTTCTTTATTTCTGACCCACTACCTTGCTGAAACAAACAGCATTTCCCTTCAGCCTGCTCTCTGTATTTTGACACAGCTACTTTCAGAGAGTATCTGTCCAGTCTGGGGTGGTGGTGCTGGTACAGACGTCACTGACCCCTGCTAGAGCATCCAAGGTGAAACTGGACCCTCTGACCCCAAGCCAGAACAGGAGAGACACAGAGCTGGAAGATGTGTCTTCATAACCTGACAAGGACATCTCCACTGGAACATGATCAAAAGCATCCCTGACAGGGTCCAAGGAGATGCTCTTCCAACTTCTCCCACTTAAAAAATCTAATCCCAAAGGAGAACAAAGAGTACAAAGAGATCTTTTTGCTCTAATATGGAAAACGACCGGCACAAAACTGAAGAACCTGCTCCAGTGAGCTCAGTATCAATTTGCCATCTCACACAGCAAGAGATCTGGCAGCTCAGCAATGGCCCTGTTTATAAGAAGCAGTGCCAGTATAAGTATTAAAATAGTTATTATAGGTCTCTGGGCTGAGAAGAAAAACAGCTCCCTCTTCTCCTTTGCACTAGGCACAACTTTCACACTCATCACACTGCTAGAAAATGAGTCACAAAAGAAAATCCCCATGACAGCCAGCATCTTTGTCCTTCCCTGCCTCCTCGCGCCACTTCCCTTTCTGTTTCCCATAGCATTGGCTTTTTTTTTTCACCCAGCACAGCACCTTCACTTATTACCGTGGTATTTGCACAGGAGTTGACTGTACACAAACTTGTAATTCTTTACAAATATTTGAAGCACAATGGGTTCAAGGCAGTAAATTCTAGTAAAAACCCAACTGTCAGAGAGCGGGACTGAGACCTGCCCTGTGCATTTTGCTCGAAGTGGGCATTCTGAGGAATGCAGGAGTCTGCATAAAGCCACACAGGAAACAGCTCTTCAGGCAGCATAAGGGTTTTCATTAGCTGACTCTCAACAGAATATGAGCAACATTATAAAAAATCCCAGTGGCAATCCTCAACAGTAAGCATGAAAAATAGCTTAAGAGCCAGCATTTTGTTCAGTTTGCCAGCAGCTCCAGGGGTTAGCACTGGAACTAGTACAATATTTGATGACATTGATAAATATTTACTTCTTTTACAAATAAAATCCCCAGGGCTTTTTCCTTTCCAAATGACTTCTCTTAAAACTAGACTAAACTCTATCAGAAAAAGATACCAGCTCAGTTTACAGGAATGACAGCTAACTCTAGGAAGAAAGACTGAGCACAGGAACAGACACTGCTCCTCCGCACACAGCCTGTCACAGCTCGCAGTCAGCAACACAATTATCAGGGCAGCAGTCAACAGGATCGCCAGACAAAATGGGAAGCAGCAGCAGCAGCAGAAAGAAGATTGGTTTTCACAGCAGATCTTCATACAGAGAGACCAAAGACAAAGAACACCTAGAAGGGGTCATTCGTACGTTGGTATTTTTATTAAGATTATTTTGAATTAAATATTTTACTATCAGTGAGACGTGGATGTGACAGTGAGTCCTTCCTGAGACATGAAAACAAGCCACTTGCTGCTCACTCAGGAACTTAAACCTACCACAATCTGCTGACCTCCTGACAAGCACAAAGTTGTTTTGTTTTATGGACATCAAGAACAAGAACTTTCTTCCTCAATACCTTCACATAAAGTGAAAAAAAAATTCTGCAAAACAACACTCCCTCCCTCCACTCCCTCATCTCAAGGGTCCTCCCTCCTTCACCTCACACACACGTAAAACCTTTTGCTAAGCAAGCATTATTGGACAACTGAGTTCTTTTTCTTATCACCTGCATTAATCTGACCCACCCTACCTGGGTATCCGTCCAAGCCTGTTGAAACTGTAGAGTAGAAAAAAAGGTCATGGACTGCATGTAAAAACCACTGGACAGAATACAAGAATATTTTTTTGCATATTAAGCGCATTTGTAAAACCTGGCTATAATAAATACAATATTCTACAAATGCCCATACTTTGGATACAAATACAGATCAGAAAAACAGCTTTTTACACTGGGCAGCAAACCACTCCCAACTGATTGGAAAGATGGTTCCCTTCTAAAAAAAGTTGCCATGTGAACTGGGCTTCTTTCAGAGGAATCCCGGGGACACCCTCTCCCCTACACACGAGCTATTTACAGATTCCATACTGTACAGAGGGGGCTATGTATGTGTGAGGGATTTGTCCAAAAATATGTAGATGCTGCAAAGGCAGTTATAGAGAAGTAAAATTGTTGCCTGAAAACACAAAATTAAGCTTTTTAAACATCTAGAACTGAATGCCTCAGACCAGCAGAAACATCCCATCAAATTATCAAGGCATGGCTTTCAAGAGAGAATCCTCCCTTTGTTCTTTCTCCATTAATGAAGGGAAATGGGAATGGAGACACTGCTGGTGTCTCCTCCTAAGCCAAGGACTGTGAAGTCAACTCTTACTATAAACAGTTGTGGTGCCTATTACAGGCACCAAGGTCTTTGTTTTGCTTTTAACAAGTGTAACATGGATCAAATTTAATTTCAGGCTCCAAATGGATGCAAAATTAAGAACACTTGGTGCAGAAGAAACACATGATGTTCAAGAATATACACAAAAATCCTCTTCTGGCCTGTTTTAGTAAGGGAAACCTAGTAAGCTTTTCCAATTTCTTCCTGTGCAAACAAGCCCTGGAGCCATGTGCCACATCTGCCATAGCCTGATTGATGTTGTAACACCTAACTCTGCAGAGGACCTCTCACCTCTGCCCTCTGCAATAACACTGATGCTTGTCTTTCACTGTTCTAGCCACATTTCTTCCAGTGCTCTGTAAGGTTTCATCACAGAAAGGCATAACCCAAGCCACCCTGTGAGGAAGAGCTCAGCCACAGGTCCCTGCCCCTTTCCCTTCTCCAGCTGACGAGGTGAACAGCCTGGCTCAGGCTGGTCACTGGCCCTAGCAACACCGAGCAAAAGGACAGAAATCGAACACCAGGTGCCCAGGGGATGAATCCAAATAAACAAGGTGCTGTACTGGGTTTCTATGTCTCCAGTCTAAGTTTAGCTCTCACATAAGTCAGAAGTAAACATTTTAGAAAGGATACCAGTGCAGCAGACATGAAAGTGGTCACCAGCATCAGCTGCTTAATAAAATGTTCCAGAGTACGTGTACAGAGGGAAGGGGAGAAGACACAGAACCTTTTTCTGTGCCAGATGCCATACATGTCTTCTTGGGTTTGGTGAAATTAGAGTACTAGTACAGCAGAGTCACTGGACCTAACTTCTTCTGTTGCAGAAGCTGGTGAACATGATTGCCAGTGCTGTCAATGAGAAAAGCCTTCCTAAGAAAATGGACATTGACTTCTTTCCTGTCTGTAGCTGCTCATCTACCATAACTGCCATACTGGCATCCAGTACCCATCCAGTCTGGCTTCTACAGCTTCACAAAGGTGATGTTAAGTTGAAAAGAGCTCACAGAAGAGTCTAAATGTCTCTCCAGTAGAGCCTTAAATAAAAGTGTGGGAGTCTTTTGTACCACGACAAAAAGACTGTATCAAGTTACAGGCTTTAAAGAATATTTAGAAGTAATTTGATTAAATTCTCTAGACATCCATCACACTAATCAAGGGGCACTTCAAAGCCTACCACTTAAAGATAACATTATTCATCAGCTGAAAACTAAAACTAAACAATTTGTATCATAAGATTGCATACTTTCAAGAAGGAAATTTGATTTATCATTATCCAGCTTGATGAACAGCGGGATCTTTCATTTCAGGTAAAGCTGGGAACACCGAATTTGTTTTCAGCCAACTCTGATAACATCAATGTAATTAAAAGACCTTCCCTGTACTTTCCTTTGAAGGCATAAAAGGTAGGAATGATTATTAAGCTTCTGAGTGCCAAACTGAAAGAAAAAAATCACATGGACAGACACCATTTGTCCTAACCTGTCAAAACTTCATTTAATCATTCCGTACCAAAATCAGTTTGATTTTTGTTACTCAGTCACAGAAATTTCCATTTGCTACTGTCATGGTTTAACCCCAGCCATAACCAAGCCCACACAGCCACGGGCTCATTCCCCCACCAGCAGGAATGGGGAGACTCGGAAGGCTGAAAGCTGGAAAACTCCTGAGTTGAGATAAAGGCAGCTTAATAGGAAAAACAAAGCATGCTTTGCATGCAGGCAAAGCAAACCAAGGAATTCATTCACTGCTTCCCATGGCTGGGCAGGCAGGTGTTCAGCCATCACCAGGACTGCAGGGCCCCATCACACGTGATGGTTACTCGAGAAGACAAGTGCCTTCACTCAGAAGATCCCCTCCTTCCTCCTTCTCTCCCCAGTTTATATCCTGAGCATGATGTCACATGGCATGGACAATCCCTCTGGTCAGCTGGGGTCACCTGTCCCAGCTGTGTCTCCCCCTGACTTCCTGTGCCCCGCCAGACTCCAGCAGGAAAGGCCTTGGCTCTGGTAGCCCTGCTCGCCAAAAACAAAAACAGCTCTACATTATCAACCCTGCGTTCAGCACAAATCCAAAACACAGCCACTGAGAAGAAAATGAACTCTAACCCCAGCCAAAACCAGCACAGCTACAAAGCACACTCAGTTGCTCACAGAAGCAAGACAGGGGGCACTTAGAAATCTGGAAACCAGCACAACGTTGACATAGGGTAAAGGGGGCTGGGGCTCTTAATAGAGCCAGAGACTTCTGCTCTCCTAGAAGAGGGTGTTCTTCTCTTGCAACTGCTTTCTGCTTAGTTTTTCCTTCAGTAATTACCTTATTTATCCTTATTTTCCTCCCACTTTGCTTTCTCACTCATTTATTTAGGTCTTGATGCAAGAACAGCAGGAGTTAATACCCATAACACAGAAAAATAGAAAAGCATGATGGAAGAGCAACGTACAGTCCTTTTCCCACTTACACCCTGAGACTGAACATGGTCTTCTCATGCTTAGGGATCCACCTGCTTTTGTCCACTTCTCTTCTGCCAGTATTTGGTCAGTTCTGGTGCCATACAAAGCAGTGCTCTTTATTCAGCCCTGTATTGCTATTGGAACATCAGCTTCATTTTAAGGAGTTTCCTCAGGATCCTGAGTTGTATTTTATCCATTAAACCACGTTATTATTTTTGCCTGCAGCAGTCACCCTGCTGACAGGCAATTTTTTCCAGGTTCAGCAAATAGATAATAGTTCCCATGGTGAATCTTTGAAAAACAGAAGTTAGTGACATGACCCAGTAAATACCCATGCCTAATGTTAAAACAACAACAACCTGGGAAATGTCAAGGTGGGGTTTTATTTCCCTAAAACTCTGCTGTTACTCTCCAAGTGACAATGTCTTATTCAAGAAAACCTTCCAGTAAATTTGCTTTATTTAATGCTACTGTTAGCCACAACTTTCCAGCCTTCAAAGGGAGGTTTTTCTCAAATAGAGAATGTAAAGGAGCCCTCACCAACCCTAACTGGTAGGTTTACTGCTAGAGCAGAAAAATTAGTAACCTGTTTATTAATTGACTTTTTTTTTCCATAAAGCATTTAAACCATTTCAGACTAACAGTTTGCTTTGATTCTAAGACAATAAAAATGTTACTCTTAAAATCTCATTAAAAAAAAAAATTGCATCAACAAAATTACCATTCCACTTCCCAGAGTGTGGCTTTTCTAGTTTGTTCAAATACAAGTCTTTTGAATTTTCTAAAGGGAATATTTTATTGCTCTTTTATCACTACATTGCTCTGGTTTATGCATCGTGAAAATATAAATGTAATCTTCTTATCCATCTTGACCTAAAACAAGAATGCAGCACCCTCAATTGCAGCTGTCTTTGATACAATTCCAAGAGCACACACAGATGAAAGCATCAATTGGAAATGTTTCAATTTAAGATAGATACTGCTTCTGCACTTACTGGCAAGCAATCCAATTCCATTTGCTAGCGATCCAACCCAAGCAGTCTTGCCTTTCCCTTCTCCAAAAGCATCCAGCCACTCCAAATACAAGACTCCCACTGCCAGCGGGGATCCATAGCACAGGAACTGGGTGAAGAAGGAAACGACAACAATCACCCAGCCCCAGCCACCATCCGGTGGCTTCCGAAACACCATCTTGTCAGCTGGTGCAGAGGCAGGGGCAGCACCTGTGCAAACAAAGCCCAAACACAACAGAGCATTAGAAGAGTGACTGAGAGAGGTCTGTGAACACGAGGGAGCTGTGCAGAGAAGTGCATGCTCAGGGGCTGGGTTCAGCCATCCTTCAAGGAGCAGCTGTAGCACAGCAGACAGGCCATGAAAATTAGAGCTGCCACACTTCCACCTCTGCTGTGTGACAGAGACCGTACCCAAAGCATGGTAACTTGTACATACACCAGCACTGTATGACAGAAGAACATTGAATTTGCTGAGTGTTAAACAGGCTTTGTGAAAACCTCAGGCAGTAATATCTGCCATGGTTCAACAAGAGAGCCAATGTTCACAGGTTCAACAATGGTCACCTTCTGTTAAATATCAAAAAAGGAGTAAAAAAATCTCTGCTCAGTTCCCACCCCAGCATAGTATCTTGCCACTTATTAGGGTGTTTGCCAACAGATAGTGTACTCTGGGAGGGGCAGACCAAGAGGAGGACTGGCATTTTGGCAGTAGTAACAGTTTAGTACTCTGCTCTGTCAACAAAGTGATGTGTAGAGTGTTGCATCCAAAAATCACTTCGTGTATATTAGTGAAGTGAGCTCTAAGACTGTGTACAGGTGTGGCTTATATGCCAAGACATGACAGCAGTAAACATGCACACAAAAATCTGCTATAACCTGTTAGAGTGTCTGCCCTCTGCACAGTTGGCACGCATCAGCCTTCCCCAAACTGGCAATCCCTTCCTGGACTGCAGAAACACCACCTTGCTCCTTTGCATGGCACGTTCCATCACCTGTGCATCTGCAGCTTTAAATAACCCACCACCCTCACACCTTCTCAAAACGTGTGTGGATGTAGGGATTGATACTTCTAAAATCCAGCAAAGAATTTAGAGGTTTTCCAGGCTGCATTGCTTTGGAGTCCCCCTGTGCCCACAGCCAGCCTGCCCTCCCTCTCTGCAGGGAGCAATCTGCCCAAGTGATGATCACAAAACCCATGCTCTCTTCCCATCTCTGACATTAACCAGACATATGATTCTCAACAGTTTTATTTCCTTTATCCTGGAAGACAGAAAGAGATAAGATCTTACTCTGTTTTCTTCATGAAATATTCTCAAGGATCATCTCCACACTGCAGCTTAAGCATTAAGAGTGCTGCAGTAACAAATCTGCTCTGGGAGTCTCCCAAGAGGCAAAGCAGAAAAATAAATGCATTGCACTGCCTTTTTGACTCATAACCCAGAGGAAACGGAAAAAAACTACTGTTGTATGAAAGCAATATGAAAAACAAGAAGACAGTAACAGAAGTCTCATTTGAGCTCCTCAATTTTCTTGGACAATTTAAAAGAATTTGCATGGAAAACTTACCAAAACCACTACAGTATAAAATTTCGAGGAATATAGAGGTATAGAGACATGAAAAAGGCCAGTTCTAGCTTACAGATGCACTTAAATGTTACTTTGAAGGTAGATACTCACAGATGATGACAAAAATGTCCGTCAGCTTCCTATAAATGTACCTTCATGTGACAACTACCTGCAGAAAAAGAACAAAACAAGATTTCAGCCAAAGTATCACTGCAACAATTAACAGAAGTCTGAAAAAATGGTGGCTTCTCATGAAGTTTCTTCTTTTTAATATTTTCTCAGAGGAACTTCAGAAGCAATCAAGTTATCTCAGTGGAGAAGTACTGACCCCCTGCAATTAATTACCATCTAACAGCAGCCTTGAGCCCTCAAATAACAAAAACATCGCCTCCTAATGTAAAATACGTTTCGACATTCTGGGTCCTTTGCGAGTGATTTACAATTTTTACATACTGACTGTCCTTGAAGATGCAACATTCCCAGGTACAAATTTTACAAAGTTATTTGTTTCAGTTACAAATGTGAGCTCTGACTCACTCTAATACCTGGTGAGTATCCCTTGATCCTGTGAGACGTAAGGGTGGCAGCCAGGATATCCTTCCCTACCATAAGGTACCAAAGCATTAAAAAGCTGCTTATGGGCACTTTCCTCTAACAATATCCTTTACACAAAAGGGGATCCCTGTATTTCTACATGAAATATTGGAGCTATTTGAATGCATCTCTCTATGAGTTAAGTAATTATTGCCTGGCTTGTTTCGTCCCTGCCCAGAGGAAAAAAGAGTGGAAATAAGTAACAGCTTTAAAAGCAGACAATGAGACAAAGCAAGGAAGTTTTCAGAAAAACTCTACCACAATGGAGGTAGACAGTGAATAACCCAACTCGTATTTGTTTTAAAAATAAACTTTAGAAAACTAACACATTTCAGCTGTTATATTGATTTCCATTATATTGATGCCCTAAAATTTGGCCTAAAGACAACTGAGTTCAGTTCTGCTATTCTAAACACTTGATGGGAAGGAAGCAAGGACAAGGCAGAAAATGATAAAAGATTTTGTAGTCTTAGGTCATGTAGTCTTTTCTTATAGAAAGATTAAAAACCTCTGGATTAGTTCACCACCTGATGCAATGCTGCACAGCATATCTGAATTTACCCAACTGCTCCCAATTTATAGCAGCAGAAGTGTGACCTTATACATCCTGACAACTCCTATTTTGCATCACAGATCTCTTTCACATATTTTAGCTAAACAACAAAATTCCAGGCATCAAAACCATCTCTATTTTCTAAATGTGACAAGCCATTTACAGTCTGCAACTGTCAAGCAAAAAGTACAAAACACCATCATCTTCTCCCCAGAAATCAACCTCAGAGGAATAACAGATCTATAAAATCCCAGGGTCTGTTTTTAATGACCTGGCTTCCTCTTCCCTTCTCCTCCCTTTACTTCCCTTCCCTTTTTTGAAGGTTATTCCTTCACCTCACACTGCTGTGTGCCTCATATCTAAACAGAGATATTTTCTAACTCCCCTGAAGGCTCAAGGCCACAGAGAACAGGGAGCTGAGAGACCTACATGAGGAGCCTGTTCCCCAGAGCCTTCTGCTATGGTAGTTAAAGACGTCCTGGACAAAAAAGCCACTGCTGGGACCATGAGTATCAATCCACTCTCTATTGGCACATTATTTTGTGCTTCTCTGAAGGTGGCAAGTTAGACTGTAATAGCTTGGTAGCAGGGAAAAGAACTGACAGTGAGAATTAAACCACTTGCATGGACATCAAAGCTGTGCATCAGCTTGGCAGGGATACAAAGTGCCTTCCACTGTTTTCTGTCTGTGCAGAAGGAGGACACAAACTGTACAGATAAATGTGGACACCAAAAACAAAGCAGCAGAAGCCCACACAGAGGGGAGTGATCAATAGTTTTGTTGGAAGGCTTGTGTGGTCATGGTAACAGACAACCAACCATTTAAGATTCAGGTGGGAACAGTTTCACAAACCTTACCGTTCACTAAACCTAGGGATACTGTTTCAGGCTCCAGGAAACTGAAATAGAGACACGAAGCATAAAAAACTGAACTCTAACTTGAAATTTGGTCAGAAAAAGATTTTCAGTGAGTTGTACTCACTGCGAATAAGAATCAGAGGAAGAGAGCTGCTTGATGAAAACCTTTACCAACCACAACAAAAAGAAACTCTAGAGAACAAACTGAACAACAGTTTCAATGCGGAAAGAGAGAAGTGTCTGGCTGCAAACATTTGCTTTGCTCTGTGCAACAGTATCACAATCCTGAACTCTCTTCCTATAAATCTTAGAATTTGGCTTAAAGATGACAGATGAGCACAAAAAAAGAACACGAGTACCACTGGAACATTAGCCCTCAGCACAGCAACTTGTATTCATCTGTGGCAAAGGGAATCTTGAGAAAGACAGTAGCAGAATGACTGTTTCCAGTTTGTTCTTTGTGCAGCCGGAGCCTGGGCAAGTGTGTTGCTTTCTGAGAGCAGCACATGGCTGCAAAGAAAGCCGATGTCAGCAGAAACACTGCATGATTAACACTGGGCTAGTCAAGTTTTGCAAGGCACTGCTACAGATCAAGACGGTACCAGCCAGAAAAGTAACATCGCTCATTTTAAACTGAATCAGATTTCTTCTAAATTTCCATTAATTTTTCAGGCAAGTCCTTGCAATTATGATCTGAAATTTCTGCTACCCTTAGCTTGCAAGGAACACCTTGAGCATGAGAGTAGTGCATTATAGTTGCTTTTAACATACTCATCATATCCAAATACCTGTGTATGTACTGGCGTGACAGCGCAAGCAATGCATTAAAATCACTGAAAGGTGCATCTGTACTTCCATGACATCAGACTTCAACTGATGTTCTAACTACAGTAGCTTCCTGTGTAACACCGAATACATCTATTTCCTTTCTAATTCTCAATATTCAGGTCTGTCTATTTCTCAGACTTCTCTACTTGACCTTCTGTAAGGTAAGCAAGAGGCTTGTCAATATCAGTGTTTCCTTCTATTGCTGCCGGATGACAGAAGAAGTGAGAAATTTAAAACAAAACAAAACACCAGAACAAAACTTACCAACAACATAATAATGTTTTTCTATTGTGCAAAATTAGTTTACATTAAGAAGCATCAGTGGGGCAGTACATAAACCAGCCAGCTTTGTACAAATCTGTCAGCTCAGCAGAACCAGTCCTACCTGTTTACAGAGCCTCACTGCTCCAGAGGGGATGGAAACCTCCCCCGCAAGTATAGCTGCCTGTCGGACACTAGCACGCATCCGTGCAGGCAGATGTGAGCCGGCGCTGCTAGAAACCACCAACTAACATGATTTACCAGATACCTCCTCTGCAAAACGAGAGCACGATGTTCGCCGCCTTACGCATCACAACCTGCGAGGGTTCCCTTCGGCATCCGCTCCCTCAGTCCGTCCGTGCCCCTTGGCCAGAGTCTCCGTGAGGATGGATGGCCTCTTATAGCCCCCGGCTCGCCTCGCCTCTCCCCACGCCCTCGGGGGCCAGCCCACAGCCCCGCTCCGCAGCCCCGCGTTACACATTGACGCCTTCCACCTCCAGGCCGGTTTCGACGGGAAGCGCTCATCCGCGCAGTGACGCGCAACAAGAGGTGACTGAAGGTCGCCCTCGCCGTCCCGATGCCACACACGGCGAGACAGGGTCGAGGCACAGTGCCCCGCTCCGGGGCAGCCGCCGAGGTGCCACGGGGCGCCCGCAATGGGCTCACGCTGAGGCCGGTGGGCTCCCGCAATGGGCACGCACCGATGGCGACGGGCGCCAGCTGCCATGTGCCCGTGGCAGGTGCTTGATGTCGCTCACAGCCCGGTGCCCACCGGATGCCAACGGGGCACACCAGGAGGTACCAGAGCCAACACGGAGCGAGGGTCGTCGTCGAGCACAGCAAGGGATGCGGCCGCTCCGCGCCGGCGGCACGATCCGCTCCTGCTTCTGTTCCCGAAGCCTCTCCCCGGAGACCGCGCAGAGCCCCCCCAGGCCCCCGGCGCGGCCCTGCTGCCCTCAGCCCCAGCCCCCGGGGCAGCTCCGGCCGCAGAGCGCGGCCGGGCCGGGCAGAACCGGGGGGCAGCGGCTCCTGGGGGTGCTCTGTCCGGCCGCCCCCCGCAGCCCCGGCCCCAGCTCCCCTCACCCGCGCCCCCCCGAAGCGCGGGTCCCCCCGAGGGCCCCGGCCCCGTT